>OX451741.1:264983829-265564725 GCA_948472305.1 Vicia faba | reverse complement strand
ATTTGTTAACCCCCCCTCCCCCCCCCCCCCCCCCCCCCCCCGTTGACAAATAGAGAGAGTATACCTTACCCCACTGAGAGTACACTTCTCACCCTTTGGCATTATCAAAAAGAAAAAAAAAAATGATAAAAGATATGAAAGATATTCAAGCACATAGATCACAAAAACATGCACAAGCATTTAAAACTCAAGATACTTCATTAATTAAAAACATAAATTTTGATACAATAGGAAAAAATCCCAAAAATAATAACAAAAGCAACAAAGAAACATCTAAACAAAACTACTCGAAGTCCTTATTATCGTCATAACTGAATACTCTAAGAGGTGTGTAAGTGTTTGTTGGCAGCAATTTTGGTAAAACACTGCTTTGGTAATGTTTTGCTTAATGTCTTGACATTTGAAGTAAATCTTCTCAACTGATTTTGAATGATGTCAAAGGAGATGTCTTAACATCTTCCTGCTGATCTGAACGTGTTTTCAGATTTTCTGTT
This sequence comes from Vicia faba, assembly GCA_948472305.1. Lineage (NCBI taxonomy): Eukaryota > Viridiplantae > Streptophyta > Magnoliopsida > Fabales > Fabaceae > Vicia > Vicia faba. Next base: position 265,564,231 of record OX451741.1, on the reverse strand, counting down.
TCTGTTTTTAAGCGCGTCTTATTCAGGTTTTGTGGTTTATATCTTGCGAAAAATATGAAGGAATATTTTTCGATATGTCTCATCTTTATGGTTTATATCTAGGCCTTCTTTCATGGAGATATTCAAGGGATTCTATATATGTAATATTTGTTTTTCAGCCCAAGCTGATAAAGAAGTTGTCGCACCTTTACAAGGACTTGCATCCTTATTCGTACAACTGCAACAATTGAAGAAAAATACACTTTGTGTGATTTAGAAGTCTGGGTCTTTTAATTATAATACACTCTTGTATTGTTTCAATACTTGAGTTGTAATTTGAGCTATAAATTGTGGATCATTCATAAGCTTTTAAGTATTGAATGATTGAGGTTTTTCAAACTTAATAATTTTGTTGTTCTTCATTATTAGTGATTGAAGTGATTTAAGGAGGGCCTCATACCTAAGTGTGTCTAGTTAGGTAGAAGTATATCACGGATAGTGATTAAGTTATTAGATCGTAAACTGGTTGTTTACTGAGCGTCTATGAATTGATACTATTTAGTGAACTTGTCCCTGGATTGGCAGCCCCCCGGAGTAGGTTTTGTTGTACACCGAACTGAGTTAACAATCCCTTGTGTTTTTATTGCTTTTATATTGTTGCATTTTACATTGTCCCCAGATATTTGTGTCGTGACATCTCCTTCGACATCACATATCTGATACCATAATTTCAATTGGTATCAGAGCAGGCATCCTGCTCTGTTTCTGGGTGAAATCTAGGAAGATACTTTCTGGTACTATGGACAAGGAAGGAGGATTTGTGAACAGACCACCTATTCTGGATGGAAGCAATTATGACTATTGGAAACCACGTATGGTGGCCTTTCTAAAATCTCTGGACAACAAGGCTTAGAAAGTTGTCTTAAAAGGATGGAAATACCCTGTCAAATTGGGAGAAGATGGAGAACCTACTTCTATGTTAAATCCAGAAGAAGATTGGTATAAATAAGAGGATGAAATTGCACTTGGAAATTCTAAAGCCTTGAATGCTATATTCAATGGAATTGACAAGAACATTTTCAGATTAGTAAACACATGTGAAATGGCTAAGGATGCCTGGGGGATTCTTCAATCTACCCATGAAGGCATATCCAAAGTTAAGATGTCAAAACTTCAGTTGCTCACCACCAGATTTGAAAATATGAGAACGAAGGATGATTAAAGTATCAATGACTTCCATATGAACATTCTTGATATTCCTAATGCATCCAGTGCTTTAGGAGAAAAAAATACCCGAAGACAAATTGGTGAGAAATATGCTTAGGTCTCTCCCCAAGAGATTTGATATGAAAGTGATTGTCATAGAAGAAGAACAAGACATTGACAAGATGAGAGTGGATGAACTTGTTGGATCCCTTCAGACATTTGAATTAAGCATCGATGAAAGATCTGAAAAGAAGAACAAAAGCATAACTTTTGTAACCAATACTGAAGATGAAGAGGAGGATTGTGATCTGGATACAGATGAAGGAATATTTAATCCTTTAGTTCTGCTTGGAAGACAGTTTAACAAAGTGATAAAGAAGATGGATAGGAATCCAAGATCAAATGTCAATAACATCTCATCTGATATCCATAAGTTAAATGAGTTTGGAAGAAAAAGGGATGAAGAAAAATACACTCAAGGGAAGGGAATACAATGTCATGGATGTGAATGTTTTGGTCACATTAGAGTTGAATGTCCTACATATCTTAAGAAATATAAGAAGAATCTATTTGTTACTTAGTCTGAAGAGGACTCTGAGAGTGATATTGAAGAGGAATCTGCCAAGTATGTTAAAGCATTAACAGGCAAATATATTTCTGATGAAGAGTCTAGTGATGGTGAACTAACCTTTGATGAGCTAGCTGCCTCGTACAGATAACTATGTCTCAGAAGTGGAGAAGTTTGCCAAGAATGGGAGAAACAGAAAGCTCTCATAACTCAGCTGAAGGAAGAAAGGAGAGAGCGTCTGAAAACTATCTCCAGTCTAGAAAGTGAAGTGACTTCTCTGAATTCAAATCTTGACAGAGTGGTTAAATCACTCAAGATGCTGAATAATGGGTCTGACACATTAGATGAAATTCTTCAAGTGGGAAGAGTGACAGGAGACAAGAGTGGTCTAGGGTTTAATGAGAAAAAGTAACCTTATTCAGAATAACCTTCACCAGATTCCAATCATGCCAAGTCTAAACTAAAGATGTCGAATCAAATGTCTCAACATCATGACAAACATCTTGACAAGAAAAGACACCATGGCAAAAAAAATTTAATCATACCAGAGATAAATTTCATCCCTAGAGGTGTCACCACTGTGGAAGGTTTGGTCATATAAGACCTTTATGTTTCAAATTGTATGGGTACCCTAAAATTGCTTCTCTTCCCAAGACCGATCATATCTCTCAAAATAGCAACAAAAAAGAAAAGAAATAGTGGGTTCCCAAAACTACTGTTGCTAGTCTCGTAGCTCATACCTCTCTCAGAGTCTCAACCAAAGATGACTGGTACTTTGATAGTGGTTGTTCTAGACACATGACATGCGTTAAGAATTTGTTGGTAGATATCAAATCTCACTCCACCAGTTATGTGACTTTTGGTGATGGAGCCAAAGGTGAAAGTAAAGGAGTTGGAAAGCTGGAATATTCAAGAGTCCTAAAACTTGATAATGTGTTACTTGTTAAAGGGTTTACAACTAACCTAATAAGTATAAGTCAACTGTGTGATCAAGGGTTCAAAAAAAACTTCACCAAGACAAAATGTCTCGTTTGCAATGAGAAGAATGAAGTCATTATGAAAGGAATCATATCTAAATACAACTGTTATTTATGGGTTCCCCAAGAGTTGAACTTCTCCTCAACATGTGTTTTAGCCAAAGAAAATGAAGTTAAATTGTGGCATCAAAAACTGGAACACTTGCATCTGAAAGGAATGAAAATAATCATATATATAAAAGTCGTGAGAGGGATTCCTAAGCTAAATATATAAGAAGGGAGAGTATGTGGTGAATTCCAGATTGGAAAGCAAAATAAGATGTCACATCAGAAGATCCAACGTCTCACCACATTAAAAGTTTTGGAACTTCTTCACAAGGACTTGATGGGACCTGTGTAGGTTAAAAGTCTTGGTGGAAAGAAGTATGCCTATGTTGTTGTAGATGACTTCTCTAGGTACACATGGATAAGTTTTATCATAGAAAAATCAGAATATTTTAAAGTCTTTAAAGATCTCTGTCAAACACTTCAAAGAGAAAAGGATAGTCATGTCATCATAATCAGAAGTGATCATGGAAAGGAATTTGAGAATAACAAATTTGTTGATTTTTGTTCTTCTGAAGGAATCAGTCATAAATTCTCCTCTCTCATTACCCCCCAACAAAATGGGATTGTGGAACGCAAAAACAAAACTCTTCAGGAATCTTCCAGAGCTATGATTCATGCTAAGAAGTTACCCTACCACTTTTGGGCTGAAACTATTAATATTGCATGTTATATCCATAACAGAGTCACTCTAAGAAAAGGAACCTCAACCACCTTGTATGAAATATGGAAGGGAAGAAAACCTACTGTCAAATACTTTCATGTTTTTGGAAGTAAATGTTACATATTAGCTATTGTAATTATCTAGCCTAATATATACTATTGTACTTATATTTTCATAGTTTCTAACTCTTTAGAGCTTACTTTGCAAAATTGACATGACACTTTTCACTATTTTGTGACTTTTCCGGATTTTCATGTTTCGAGCTTGTTTTACAACTCTAAGTTACTTTCTTGTTATCTCTAACTTGTTTTTTGAGTTTATACAAGGATTCCATAGAGATATCTCGACGATGCTTGCTTGCTCGATATTCCATATTATTTGTGGGATACCATATTTTACATATGTCGAGGCTACGGTGTTCCGCTTTACTTGCGAGATACCAAATGTACATTCTCTTGTCCCTCATTCGAGGTGTATATTTATACATACTATCTTGTTTGCACTATTTAGTTTCTTGCAGGATACTTGCACGGTTGTGATTTACTTTCACAACCGGCAACGTTGATTTTGCATTTGATGCCTTGCACATATTCTGACACTGTGTGTTGTTGATGCTTAGCTTGTACGAGAACTTTTGGATTTCTTAGTTTTTTTTGCTGTTATATACGGATTGCTATCTGTGTGGTATATTTCTACTAACTGATTTATCTCATTCCACACCTTATCTCTTTCTTAAGAATAGAGATGTATGATGGGGATCTCCATTGCTTATCATGTCAATAACCCCTCTGGTTTATTTAAAGACCCGTTTAGGGAAATTCTGTATTATGTACCTTTTATGTGCTACTTATGTTTGTTTAAAACCCTATCTTTGAAGTAGGTATTCTGAAGGTGTATTTACATTTGTGCTCGCATATACAAATGATAAGTCCTCAAAAAGAGGCAAGAAGAAAGGTTTCTTAATCAACCCCCACACATTCTAGTCTGTGTCATCCTTAGCTCGTGTTGTGCGTCAATGCTTCAGAGTTGTGCAGATCATGTGTATCGAGTCGGTCAAGTGGAAAAGGGTTTCACAATCAAACCCTCACACTTTGTCAAGAGTTCGCATTGGCCGATGCTGACACTCCGTGATTGTTCATATTATCTTCTATCTCCTACCTCTATTTTCTATATCGTGGTTAGGGGTTTAGTTGCCTTGGACATCACATTTTTCTTTGTTTTTCCTATCCCCTTCCCGCTTGTTTGCCTCGGTTGATATGACCCCTTGGCTTAAGCTTCCCGCCTCATCCCCTTTCCCTTTTTTTTCCTCGGTTGATATGACCCCTTGGCTAAAGCATCCTTACTGTATTTTGTATCTACATCGATCAGTTATATCTTGGTTAGGCCTTTACCCGAGTTTGTGTGAACTACTCGTGGCATGTATGTGCTCTCTTGAGCTTGTTGATTACTTGTTTTCCATCCTTGTGTACATGTTTTCTTAGTTTGTGAACCTTTGGCATATTCCCTTAGGATCTCTTGATTCACCCTTTGGTGGTGATTCAAGATAAACATAGGTTTAGGTTGTGAACCTTTGCTATCTTCCATTAGGAGTTCTTGATTCATCCTTTGGTGGTGATTCGAGATAGGCACTATGATTGTAATCCATACATGTTAACATAGGGTAGAGATTTCTATTTTATCCTCGACCATAGGACCACCATTGTATGATAACATTAGGGATTAGAGATAAGTTAGTCTCCCTTAGATTTTTTTCTTCTTTCTTTTGCATCCTTGCATTAAGACTAAAACTCTTTTCTTGAAAAAATGCATAAAACATCTAACAACTTTCAAATTCTTCTTTAAGGTAAAAAGTATCAACCAATAAAAACTTTTTCCGCCTTCGGGCCTTTCTTCAGAAAAAAGGATGTGTTAATTCTACTCTACGCAAAACGACGCATAAATCCCCAAAGGTCGGGTGGCACTATGTCTAAATTGCTAGAGCACGAATATAACATTATCCGCCTTCGGCATTTTTCTTTGCAAATACCTTGTTAGGTAGAACATGTTAATTCACTTTTGTGCTGACGCGTAAGTCTCTAAAGGTCGGGCTGCGGCAGAAGGTAAAATAAATATTGTTCATTAAAAAATACAAAACAAACGGAAACTTGTGAGCCGAACTACGGTAACTCTGATTCCTCAAAAAGGATACGTAGGCATTGGGGTAGGGCCCAAGTGAACACAACTTTATTTTCCATTTATTATTTTCTCTTTTCTTTTGCATGCATTCCCCCTTTTCATATTTCTTTTAGCTCTTAAGCTTAGATTTGAACACACCCTTTGACTAGAACAACATGAGTGGATATCATAGAGTACTACGGGCGTGTGGGGTACTAATACCTTCCCCTTGCGTAACATACTTCCTTACCCGATCTCTCGGTCGTTTGATCGTGATTTCATCCTTCTCAGGTTTACTCTATGTTTACCTTCAGTCAATTGTTTCAGCTCGAAGTCACTGTTTAAAAGTCTTGCAGTATGCATTCTGCACTTGTTTGCTAATGGTGCTTGTGTTTTCTTTCATCTTTTGATGGTTGATGATGTCACTCAATTAGCATTGAGATAACGACTTCGGTCTTTGCGTGCTCCCTATATGATTTTATTGGTTTCTTTGTTGACGATCGATGATGTCACTCAATTAGAATTGAGATGACGACTTCGATCTTTGCATGCTCCGTTAGGGCTTTATTGTTTTCCTTTGTTAATGATCGATGATGTCACTCAATTAGAAATTAGATAAAGACTTTGATCTTTGCATGTTCCCTATAGGATAGTTATCCTTTCCCTTAGGTTTTTGGTACACTAACATAGATAGACGTTTCCCTTAGCATTTTCTTTCTCATTTGCATTTGCATTCAAAATTAAAACTTTCTTTTTTTTTGGAAAATCATAAAACATCTTAATCACACTTAAACCCTTTTTCAAGGTAACAAAATACAAACCAATCAAACGTGGCATCTTGCCTTGAGGGCGTAACTCAAAATTGTTTTCACAAGGGTTCGTCACCCATAAAAACACAAAATAAACAGAAACATGTGAGCCAAACTATGATGCTCTGATTCCTCGAAAGGGATGCGTAGACAACAGGTCGCGGGGCCTAACCAAGAAAAATCCGTAAATACTTCCTTCTTTTCCCCGCATTTCTTTTGCATGCATTGTTCCTCGATAGTAAGTAGTAGACATAAATTAGACACACACATAAGATAGATAACAAGAGTGGATACCATAGAGTACTACGAGCGTGCGAGGTGCTAATATCTTCCCCTCGCGTAACAGACTCCCTTACCCAATATCTCAGTCGCAAGACCGTGACTTATCCCTTCTCAGGTTTTCTTGATGTTCACCTTTCCCTTCATGTGGGATAAAAGACGTTGGATGACGACTTCATTGTTTGATGATGATGTTCACCTTTCCCTTCATCTAACAGTGTAAAGTTAGGAATGTTGAAACTGACCAGTGGTATCCTTGAAGAAATCCGAGAAGGTCAGAAATGTGATTTAAGTTTGGTGGATCGACTAACGTTGATAAACCAAGGTAACAATGGTGAATTCTGAGTGGACGAAAATGGTGTATTGAGGTTTAATAATAGAGTGCGTGTTCCGGATGTTCTATAGCTTAATAAGAGTATTCTTGAGGAAGGACATCGAAGCGGCTTGAGTATTCATCCGGGTGCTACGAAGATGTATCAGGATTTGAAGAAACTGTTATGGTGGCCGGGAATGAAAAAGGAAGTTGCCAAATTTGTGTATGCCTGTTTGACTTGCCAGAAGTCAAAGATCGAGCATCGGAAGCCTACATGTCTTATGCAACCTTTGAGTATTCCATAATGGAAATGGGATAGTATTTTAATGGATTTCATGTCGGGATTTCCAAAGAATGCCAAAGGCAATGATTTAATTTGGGTGATCATGGATAGGTTGACTAAGTCGGCTCATTTCTTGTCGATGAAAATTAATAATCCATGGAGTAACTGGCAGAGATGTATACTTATGAGATTGTTAAGTTGCATGGCATACCTTCGTTTATTGTGTCGGATAGAGATCTGAGGTTTACGTAGAAATTATGGGAAAGTTTGCATAATGCTTTTGATACTAAATTGAGATTAAGTTCTGCATATCATCCGCAGACGGACGGTCAGACCGAGAGGACTATCCAGTCTTTAGAGGATTTGTTGAGGGCTTGTGTGTTGGAACAAAGAGGTGCTTGGGACAACCACTTGCCATTGATTGAGCTCACTTATAATAATAGTTTTCATTCTAGTATTGGAATAGCACCATATGAGCGTTGTATGGTAGGAGGTGTAGAACTCCATTATGTTCGTATAAGTCAGGCGAGAAGGTTGTACTCGAACCTGAAATTATGTAGGAAACGACCCAGAAGATCAAGATGATCCAAGAAATGATGAAAACTTCTCAGAGTCATCAGAAGAGTTATCATGATAAGAGGAGAAAGGCACTCAAATTTCAAAAAGATGATCATGTGTTCTTGAGAGTCACTCCGGTGACTGGTGTTGGTAGAGCTCTGAAATCGAGAAAGCTTACGCCTCATTTTGTTGGTCCATATCAGATATCAATGAAGATAGGTGAAGTGGCTTATCAGATTACTTTATCGTTGCCGCTTGCAAATCTTCATGATGTGTTTCATGTGTCTCAGTTATAAAGTATATTCTAGATCCTTCGCATGTGATTCAGATGAATGATGTTTAGGTAAGAGATAACCTGACTGTCGAAGCATCACCCATGCGGATAAAAGATCGGGAAGTGAAGTAATTGTGGGGTAAAATATTGTCTTGGTGAAGGTATTGTGGGATGGACCAGTTGGTGGGAGTTTGACTTGGGAGCGTGAGGATCAGATGAGGGAGTCGTATCCGACTCTGTTTTCCTCAGGTAATTACTTTAGAATTATAACACCCTGATTTTTGACTTGAGACAAAAATTCTTTAACTGGGGGGAGTTGTAACACCCTGATTTTTAAAATTATTTATTTAAATGGGTTATTAGAAATATTTGTGAATTATTGATGAATATGTAATGTTTTGTTGAGTGTGATTTTATGTTGTGGGATAATGAGAATTTAGATGAGTAAAGAGTATTTTAGTAATTTAGATACTTAGTTAATAATTATTTAGAATTAATTAAAATTATTTATTATTAAAATACATGAATAATTGGTATAGAAGACGCCTTTTTCTATAACATCTCGAACCCCTCGCAAGGTGCTCTCGACATTGTTATCTCGCGATCTTCTCTACCATTCATTAATAAAAAAATTTCTACTCTGACATTCAAATATATATATATATATATATATATATATATATATATATATATATATATATATATATATATATATATATATATATATATATATATATATATATATATATATATATATATATATATATATATATATATATATATATATATATATATATATATATATATATATATATATATATATTCTTTTGAAATGCTCCTAATAGTATAATAAAACACGTGGACAAAATTTAACATTTGACAAAAATTATATCTCAAGTCCTCTAGCTCAAACCCAATAGGTTTCTATCCTAGGAAGGGAACACAAAATTCTCGATTTAAAAAGTTACAGCATACATAATCTTTTGCAACACTAAACATATAGACTCTCACTCTCTATTGTACTTTTAGTGATTACAAAAGTCATGATCACTTCATAACTACAAAATTTTGTTGGTAACAATGATTGACTTCTTTTTAATTTGGTTAACAACACTTGACGCTATAAATTTTTAATGATTTTCTACACAAAAATTCGCCAGAGTCTCCTCCATTTTTAATATCTTCAAAAAAAATTCCTGATTTAATCTACATAAACTTACACTTGCAAATAGCCAGAGTATTCTCACCTTTAAAAGGTGTGAAAATGTTTGATTCTTCCTTAAACCTTAAAAAGTCTAGTATTTTTCAAAAACATATATGCAACACTCTTTAATCACAAAATAGAAGTCATTTATCGGCAATCAAAGCCCAAAAAACAAATAAAGGATGTCAACCTTCTAATACATAGTCTTGGATCAATTTAGGTGTGAAACAGTTGCAAGTTTCCTCAACTTGAACATCAACCATTTTTATTTCCTTTTCCTTATTTCGAAGACATGTTTTGGTTATAACTCTGGGGAAGTGCTGCAAAATATGCATATAAATGGATGCATTAAATTATTAACAATGGTATTGAAAAATCAAATAATTCAGCAAAAACATGTGTGAATTCATTTACACAGCAAAATCATGTTACTTTTATAACCATAGATGAGAAGAAGAATAAAAATTCAGAAGAACAAAACGAAGAATAAAAGTGTATTAATCGGAAAGATGAATAAAAGAGTAAACACCTGCTGCTGGATAAAGAAATATATTTGTGCATCATCATGTTCGCCAAGCCGGCAAAACCTAACTCAATATACATGTTATATGTAAGTGGTTTTTGTGGCCACTAATAGCATTTTGGGCCAACCGTTTTGAAAAGGAATTTTTTTATTCCAAACCAACTTTTAGAAACCACAAGAAAGAGAAAATAAAAGTGGTTTTATAAACTTGTTACCAAAGTGAGTACTGATAATTACATCTTGTTGTTTTACCAAGTTTGCTTGTATAATTTAAAAAAAAGAAGAAATAGTCACGTAAAAGAGAGAGAAAATAAAAGTGGTTTTCGTGGGCTTCAATTAATAATAAAAAGTGAATAATAAAAAAGAGAAAATTAAAGTGGTCAGAAAATTGGAATAATTTTAATTGTAATTGTAAGTGAAACATAAAAAAAAAAAAGTAAAATATAATATTTATGTAATTGAAACATAAAGAAAGGAAATGATGGAAGAGTGAAGTGTTCATTTTGTGATATGATGACTTCCTAGAATGAAATAATAAAACAGATATTAACAATGGCATTGTAGCATAAATAGTCCAAGTCACTATTTGTAGAGAGTATACAAAACATGGGATTAAAGCATAATCTGACTTCCTAGAATGAAATAATAAAACAGATATTAACAATGACATTATAGCATAAATAGTCCAAGTCACTCTTTGTAGAGAGTATACAAAACATGGGATTAAAGCATAATCTGAGTCAATGGCATAGCAATTGTTATAGAAGTTAAGCTATAGCATAACTCGATCACATCTTCACTCGACCACAAATATTAATCATGTAAAATGGCGTTGCTTTCAAATCATTTTCAACTTGATTTTATTGAATAAGGCATAAATGACATCTAATACTTTGTTAATTTCTTGTCTGTCATAAGCCTTGTTGTGAAAATAATTTTTAGAAAAACTCTTTTGTTGAAGATTTTTCTGATTGGATGTCCACATCTTCACAAATGGTCAAGTTTGTATTTTTATCCAAAACTCAATCATCTTCAAGATTCCTAATTTCCTCTTCCCCATCATTCTTGTTTACCTCAAATTTTTCTATTCTCATTGCATCTTTGTCATCTAATGTTATGCATTCTTCTTCTTATTTCACATCGTCTTCTTCCAACTGTAACTTTCACTATAATATTACCTCCCTCTTATATGTTTTAAAAATTTCAGTCGCCTCTTTCAAAGTTAATCCCGAATCTGGCGACCAACATGCAGGAGATACAGGTGACAATGTATCGAAATAATACATGACTATAACAATCAGACACTTGGTTAGTAGCAAAGTATAGAAGAATTCATGAAGCAAACATAATCTGACCCTCTTTTATATATATATATATATATATATATATATATACATATATATATATATATATATATATATATATATATATAAAATACAAAATAAAATAAAACTGAAACAAAATTTTAGTTGATGAGCAACAAAATTTCAATTGAACTAAAATTGAACTCTATAATTTGGCAGTCCCCGGCAACGGCGCCAAAAACTTGATGGTAAAAATAGCAAGTGTACTATTTTTGCCTCTTGTAATAACAGGAAATCCCAAAGTATCGATCTCAAGGAATACGTATCAGTATTGACTTCAATTTGTGGTTCAATTAAACAAAATTTGATATGGGATTTTGGTTGTGAAATACTCACTTAACAAACAGCAGGAATATAAAGTGGCTTTTTACTGATATGAGGAGCATGCTAGGGTATGGTGTATAATTTTCCCTATAACAACCTTGAATCCTGATTTTTTTTCAACAAGTTCATAAACTCAATTACTAGCCCTTTATGTTATTTTCCCCTAAGTCCTTAGTGGGAAAACCTTTGAATATTCGTCCTAAATCCTAAGTCCTTAGAGATATTTGATGGTTTCAATCCTTTGTTTTATCAAGAGTTATATGGTAACTATAAGGTATCCCTAGTCCTAGGTGATATCTACTAAAGTCTAATCGTACAAAAACCTTAACAACTGCGGTCCAGCTGGTTTTTAACCGTAGATTAATCCTAATTAGTTCGATCAGGAAAGCATAAAAATATTGCACGATTAAATTGAATATTAAAAACCATGTAGTTGATAAAATCAAAAATTCAAAGTCATTACAGATTTAAATTAGGAACATCCCCTAGCATTGGGCGGTTTAGCTACTCATATTATTCAAAAGAATTTCAATGATATAAAGATTAAACATTACAGATGAATGATGAACTTTGATCTTCAATCGATGCGGCCTATGAAAAATATATGTCCTCCAAGAATCTCATACATTGTTCTCTTCGATCCTCAATTCTTCGTGTGGCAAAAGTCCCTTTTCTATTCTCAGAAACAAACCTAAGTAGTATCAGGTCATCACCCAACAGTGAAAAAGTCCAAAGTATCCTTAATGATCCAAGACCGCATCAAACTCCAAATATCAGAATTATTATCGCACATGCCAACACGGGCCATGTCAGGTGACACGGGAACCCGTGTTGACCCTCCGCCTTTTCATTTAAGTTGTCAAGTATCGGGCCTGCTAACACGAGCCGTGTCAGGTGACACGGTGTTGTACCCCAAAATTTTCTCTCTCATTTTACTCAAGACATGTCCATTGTGGTCCCCAACTTGTCCTAGGATGACTAAGAATTCACCAGACAAATTCTCCTCCTAAGGCAATAAACCTCTAACTAGGGTTTCAATTTTCATCAAGATGGTTGAGATCCAATGGTATCAAATGTTTTCCATGGCCCTAATATGTCCTCGAGGTTATCCATGCCAAAATTCATGCCTTGCACAACAAGTTTGCCCAGTCAATTGCTCAAATGCCTGAAAATCAACTGTACTAGGTCAAAAGTCAATTGTGGCCTATATATAGTGAAACTTCAAGATTTTTGGTCAATATTAACATTTTGAAGTGATATCCATAATTTGATCAAGGGTTGATCATGATTCCTCAAGAAATGCTCCTAACTCATCAAAAGTCAAAAATGGCAAATTTGGGTTTCTATAAAAAAAGTCAACCAAACTTTGACCAGGCATAACTTTCTCATACTTTATCATAAATTTTTCCACCAAAGCTCATTTTGAAGAGAATCCAATTCCCTACAACTTCTCTCCATCCCTCAAGATCAAGAAATGCCCCAGTCAAAAGATACAAGCTCAGACATTATAGGTCCTTTCAAAAAGTCAACAAAAACACCTTTTAGGTCAAAACTCCTTACACGAACATGGAAGACCCAATTGAAATTAAACCGAAAGGGTTGTTTAGAGGACATCCTGAGATCTCTAAAAAGTCCAAAAACACCCTCTTAGGGTTAAAAATGAGAGAGATATGCATTGCTAAAATTGACCAATCTTTGGAAAAGTGCATGAAGCCAATATTGACCAAACTATAATTTTTTTCCAAATAGGCCCATCTTTTCATGTTTGAAACTTGTTTCTAGCATGGTCAACGACCTCTAGGCCCACCCATGAATTATTATATTATTTATTCTATTTATTTTGATATTTTATTCATTAAAATGCAAAATCAAATAAATAAATAATAAAAATAATGGAAGATTTGATTTGGATTCTTTTTCTCATCAAAATAATGGGCAAAATGTGCTGGCATATCAAGGTAAAAACGTGTATCCAAGAGGGGAAAGGATATCCAAAATAAGAAATATTTTCAAGTGAATATTTGAAACAAATCTTGCACTCAATGACATGGATCCTTGCTCTTTTTGTTGACCTAATGAGATACACTACATATACACAATCATTCAGAAGCACACACATATGTGCAACAGCCTCAAAAAGAACCCTAACAATCATTTAGTTTTTTTCCTGGATACCTCTTCCTGAAGTTATTGTAGAGATGTCTAACATAGAACCGTTGTTCAACTCTAGGCAGCAGTTCTTCCATTGCAGGCAATAATCCCTAAGTCATAAAAAATGTAACATGAGAATTTATAACATGAAATACCTATCAATACAAAATTAAAAACAAAGCCATACCTTTTGTTGATCAGAGATAAAAGTGTATGTGAGGCACTCTTCTCTTCCACCAAGATCATCAATAAGCAGCTCTAAGAATCATGTCCAACTATCCTTGTTCTCACTCTCCACCATTGCATATGCTATTTGTAGCATTTGATCATTGGGATCTCTGCCTATGGCTGCAAGTATTTGACCCCCACAAAGGCCTTTCAAAAAATATCCATCAAGTCCAATGAAATGTCTTCTTAACTTAAAGCTTTCCTTACAAGCTGCCAAGCATATGTATATCCTTTTGAAGTGTAATTTCTGAACACCACCTTCTTGTGCAGGTTCGACATTCACTTTTACAGTTGACCCTGAGTTAGCTCTTAATAACTCGTGTGCATAGTCATATATCCTTGCATAATCTCCTAGGAGCGACCCATCGATCATATCTATGGCTGCAAACCTAGTCCTTATGGCCTTGGTTTATTGACCCTCACATTCCACTTCTTATATACCTTCTCCTTAATGTCCTTAATTTTCATTTTAGGGTTGGTTTTAAGTGAATTTTGCAACCTCTTGCTCAACCATTTAGTCTTCATTAACTTCACATTATATTCTTTGCTGCAACTATGAGTGTCTACTACCTTTCTTAGTTTCCAAGAATCCTCAGTAGACAATTTAGCACAATAGGATTCCCATTCACATCCTTCCTTACACCTAACCCTAATCATGGTCTTGTCATTTTTAACAAACTTTAAATTTCTACCAGATTGGACTGCATAAGAGGTAATGGCTTCCTTAAAAGTTTTTGTTGTACTAAAGTAGGTTCCCACTTCCCATTTGTAATTGGACATATCCTTTTGAAGCTTGGAAACTGGATACTTCTTTCTCCTAACTCTACTGCTATCATCACTATCACAGTCACTTCCTAGACCATCACTTTCATTATCACTTCCTTTGCTATCTTCTTTGTTTGCTTCACACTTTTCTTTACCTTTTTTGCTTTCCATGTGTTCATAGTTAATTAGGTTACCCTCTTCCTCTTACAAATAAGTGTCATACTTTTGTACCCCAAAATTTTCCCTCTCACTTATCAAGATTTTCCTCACAAAGGTCTCTTTGACTCAAGAATGGATTAGAGTTTGATCAACTCAAGACATCTCCTCATGCACTGATGACCAAAATTAGGGTTTGAATTTTCACAAGGATTTTTGGACTATAAATGCTTCATATGACTTTAAAGGATCATTATGGACCCCCAAGATTTTTCATGTCAAGTTTCAAGCCTTGAATCACACTTTTGATCAGTCAATTGAATAGTTGACCTAAAAATCAGCTGTATTGGGGAAAAAGTAAGCCATGGCCAATTTACAGTCAAACATCATAATTTTTTATCCACATCAACATTTTAGACTCATATGTATCATTTTATCAAGTTTGGACCATAATTCCTCAAGAAATTGGATCAAATCATCAAAAGGGCAAAATGGTCAAAATTAGGGTTTTGACTGAGAAGGGGCAATTTCTGATTTTTGACCTAGAAAATGATCAATTGGTTTGAATCATGATTTCAAGAGTTCAATTGAATCATCTTGACCTAATTACATGATTCAAAACATTACAAATCCATTGGATTGATAGATGAATTTTTCAGTCAACTGTATACTGAAAAGTCAAACTTTGACTTTTTGGTCAAAATCAAGTGCCAAGGATCACAACTCATCAAAACATGTCAAGATGTGAAACTTTTTCATCAAGAAATCAAGGGTTGAAGATTTTGTTTTGAAATTTGAAATTTCTTTAGAAATTTTTCTAAGTATAGAAAATTTCTTATTTTTTCTCAACTTTGAGCCAAATTTTCATCATGATGCAAGATGATTCAAAGGAAACTTCCAACATGAAAGTTGTAGATCCCCTTGAATTCTACAACTTTGCTTCACACAATTTCTCCTAAAGATTCTTGGATCTCAAGATATAATTTTGTGAATACATGCTCATGAACTAAAATAACTTAGTGAAATTTTGCCCTAGTTAGGCAGGTTTTTTACCTAACTTCATGCCAATTTTTCACATAGTTCCAAGGGGAATATTTGAAAGAAATTCAAAGATGAGTTTTAGAGCACATTGCAAGATTTCCAAAATATCCAAGAAATCCTTGAGATCATTCTTGAGTAGGGAGAATCAAAGAGATGAAATTGGCAATTTCTCCCTTTATTTTCAAGCCATGTCATGATGAACCAAAATTCAAATTCAAGCCTAGGCTGCATAATCTTTGCTTTGTAGACATCAAACTTATTTCTAACTCCATAATTAAATGTTTACACATCTAATAGAGCTTTAATCCAAGCATTAGAGCCTTTATCCAAGCTACAATTCCATTTATGGCACAAAGTTGTCATTTCCATTTTGATAAAGCACAACTTTTGCAATTGTCAACTCCTTGAGCTTTGCACTTGTTATTTCTGCACACACAAACCATATAAACCAAAAGAAATGTGTCTAAGACCTCTACCAATTCATATCAAGCTTGTACAAACACTTAGGGACTCGTCTCCTCACTTTGCTTCAAAAGCAAGTTATAGAGCCAAAAGGCTATAACTCAGAAATCTTGAGAAAGCTTGATCCCTAATCCTTTCCATACATATACACAAATGTATTACAACCTAAAACATGAATGCAAAATCTCAGAAACTCTCCCAAACACTCTATCACTGAAAATCTGCCATAACTTGCAGTTTTGCACCATGCATAGCAACCTCAAAAACCACTCGTGCGTTTTGAGTTTCAACCACTTAAACACTTAATATACATCATATCTAAGTGTTCCAGACCCATGTTCCCTCACTGTAACTCCTCCTTCTCCATCTGCCATTTTTACATTTCAAGCTTGCAGGTTGACTTGAGTAGGGAGATTCAGGAACTTTCAAGGCAAAGTAAGGATTGGGATACACTCAGGGAGGTCCAGGCAAGCTAAACAGATCCTCAGGCCTTCTCAAAACATGCTCAAACTCCATTCACGATCTCAACTGAAAGAGGTAAAAACTCAAACTTTTATCTCTTCATACAAGTATCCTTTGGTCTTGATTTGTGAAAATTAAATGTAGATATCCTTGCACTAAAGCCAACCATGTTCATAGATTTCATTTATATTCATTGTGTATAGAGAATTTTGGATTTGAAATTTCTGTAAAAATTAGGTTTCAAATTAGGGCCAGTAAAATTAGCTTTGATCTTTGACTTTTAGTTTACATGAATTATATGGTTGGAATCGTGGGAGGAAATACTATCACTTTCATGTTTGGATTTTCCATTTTCATGGAGAAATGAGAGAGATACAGGTGGTCCAGCCATGACTCAAGGTTGAAGATGAAGTTGCCTTCAGGAGGCGTTTTATAATATATATTTATCTTTGTGTTTCTATAAACAGATGTACAGCTACCCCAGTGGTAAGGCAGCGCGCAAAAATGCCATAGGTCATGGGTTCGAGCCTTGACGCCTGCCTTTTGCAATTTTCCATATTTTTCCCACCTTTTTTGTTGTTTTTGCAGCGTGGACTTCAGACTTTGGGCCTCATGTTTTTTTGCTAACCTCCTGCCTCCCATTTGCTTGCAGCACCCCTGGCCCATTATCATTTATTTATTTATTTTGTTTTCATTTTATTTTCCTAATAATATTTTCTTAATAATAAAAAATCATAAAAAAAATAAAAATGATAAATATTATATTTTGTTTTATTTTATTTTCTCATAAAAAATATATTTTTTATTTAAGTCATATACTATCTTTTTTAATAAACTTGTAAATTAAATTATAATTAGTTTGATATACATATTATTTTATATATATTTATTAAACATATTATTTTAATACAAAAAGACCAAAATACCTCATAAGTACCATATGTTATTTTTCAAGACAAAAAAATGCAAAAATACTTACTTTTTCTCAAAGAAATTTATTCCCTTTTAATAAAATAGAATTAGGGTTTAATCAAAATCCTTTCTAAAAATAATTTCATTTCCTAATTAATTTGAGTTTAATCTTGACTTGTTTATTAGGTTTAGGTTAAAACTTTTTCACATAAAAAACAAACAAAATCTTCTTTTGCATTTACATATCTTTGCATATTTAATTTATCTTGTACATTATTTATTCCAATATTTGTACAAATTCAATTTGATTGTAATAGATTAATTAGGTTTATATTATTGCAATCTCCATTCATAAATTGTATACCCCCTCCCACAAAGTGTTGTAATGGCGTAGTAATCTTTAAATTTCGCAATTTATTGCTTTTTATATAACATGCTAGTAATTAGAGTTTGTATGTCAAGATAAAACCAATCAAATAGAAAACCCTAATTCAAGACAAAATCAAGCATGAAAATGACACACTTGCACACAAGCACCCCTAGGGTTCCTCCACTTGGTTGCCTTATACAAAAATGGCCATATTACGCATGTAAGGTATCTTAGCAAAAACAAATGAAATACAAGATCATAGTCACTCGATGACGCTATTCAAAGTTGCCTTACAAAAATGATCTTAGTCCCTCAAAAATGCTAAGATACTTTGCAACATTGCTAATCATGGCTATACGATGATCCATGCCCGTCCCGTTTACATCCAAAGATAGGGTTGCTTACCAAATCAATGGTAAGACAATAATATCAAAGGAAAATACATGAACAAGAAAGACATTTGAGTAGGTAGATTGCTCATAATTACTTGCTCCATTGCAAAACAAATATCCTTGCTATTTTCAAAACAAACAGCTACACATTTCAAAACATCTTACAAAATTGAAAACATTTTCAAAAAGACCAACATCTTTGTATACATTCTTATGAACGAGAATCATTACAAAGATTGCCTAAACAATGGCCTCTTTTACAAAATACTTTCAAAACCATACAAAGCACAATTTCAAGCAAAAGCAAGTGATCTAGCAAGTAACTAAGAGCCCATGGAAAACCATGGATGAAAATGGTGCTAACACCTTCCCTTTTCATAATCTACCCCCCAAACTCAAGAAACAATCTCAAAGGTATTTCGTGTGCTTTTTCACCTTTCCTTTTGGATAAAAGAAAAGTCGGTGGCAACTCTTGCTAACCGCAACATTTGCGATCAAATGCAAAACCTCAAGTCAGTTCTCCCACCGTATCACACATACTCATCAGAGTCATCATTAAATACTACCTATGTTGCACTATCATAGTTGAAGGTGATATCATCAGAACTATTATTATCATCAGTCAGTCTAACAACATCATCAACCTCACCAGCCCTATGTCCAATATCATCACTTTCAACCTCATCAACCATTGGCACATTATCATCAGTTCCTATTGCATGAACACCATCTTCCCTAATATCATCTTCCCCAACACCATCCATGCTAACATCATCTTCCCTAACACCATCTTCCCTTCCATCAGTTTCATTCAACATCTCCTCAAGCACAACTTCTGCCTCATCAACTATCACATTAAGGGGTACCTCATCTAACACAATTTCATTCTCATCAACATAATTAGGCTTTGACAACGTGTGTTGAATAAAGACTTCAAAACTAAGATGAACCCTATATAGATCAACAATTTCTAATGCCCCCTTGTCATCAACCAATATATTCATCCCAACAATAGGATCCCGATAATATATATTCTCTACATCTGTGTAACCTAGCTCTTTAATAGCACATATCAATTGAAAATAGCCCCACTTATCAACATCTACTCTCAAATCAACAATCTCACCTCCTTCGTAAACACTTATGTCCTCATTAACAAATTCACCACTATGGTGTATTGTAATGTTCAGATATTCATCCATTTCAGACTATATCCTAAATGGACGGGAAGAGATTAAATTTCAGAAAGATTGATTTCAAAAAACCCTAACTGCGAAAATCATAGTTTTGCAGAAACTTACCTATGATGAGCAGTGTTGTGGTCGATTTCACCTTCAAGAACAGAATGTGCCTTCGCTTCGCTCGCAGCTTCTTCACAGAATGGAGCTACCAACAATGGCTGCCCTAGGATTATCTTCAAAGTGTTGGAGATGTAATCCGATACTTTAACCCATGCAATGCTTTAACCCTTTTTTTAAGATACTTTAATCCACCTGGACGAAAATGTAACCACGTGCAATGCCACATATATGCCACATAAGCTCTACCATTGACTTTGACTAACGGTCCAGACGGAAAGGATAAACATGATCCTTTTTGAATAATTAAATGACCACTTTGAAAAATTTTAAAGATAAGGGACTAGAATGGACCCAGAGGTAAAGTTAAGGGACTAAAAAGGGCATTTTGCCAATATTTATCTCATTGTATATTCAAACATATTCCTAATTCCTAATTGTGTGTTTTCAAATAACTTAATGTATAAAAGTATACAAAAATTATAGTTAGAGTAATATAATTGTTTTTATTTTCATAATGAAAGTAATTAAAAAATAAAAACTTTAATAATAGTAATTTAGTGATACATATTTGTACTTTGTTAAAAATATTTCAATTTTAAATTGAAGATTATTATCGGGAAAAAATCAAGTTTCACATTGGTTATTGATAGAGAGTCAACAAAGTGTTTATATAGAGTGATACATATTTGTTTAAGATCTAGTGAGTCACTTGCTATTAGGTTCCCGCTCCTATCAGACCATCCACTATTTATTTTTATGCTCCAAATATTCATTCTTGAGTGTGAGGAGGTGTATTAAGAGTCTCACATCATACAATATATTAATGTATTTATAAATGAGAGTAATCTTTATCTTATAAGTTAGTTTTATAAGATTGAGTTAGACCAACCACGTTTCTTATTATAGTATCAGGAGCCTATTGATTCAAAACTAAGTCTCATAAATCGATAATTTGGGCCAACCATTTATTTTCGCCCACCATTTAACTAATTGATCAGCGACAACCAAACAATTTTTATGTGTGTAAATTATATGCATCAACGAAATGACTCTTTTATAAAAATAATATGAAAAATTAATAAAATAAACTATAAAAAAATCAAAATTAATAAATAAATAAGAATTATTTTGAATGAAGATGTGCAATAATTTTTTTATTAAAGAAAGTATTTTTGACAAAGAAAGATGTTAGAATTAATTTAGATTTTACAATTAATTAGATATTAATTTATATTTAGGAATATCTTTTAGATTATTTATATCTTTGTTAGAAGATATATATATATATATATATATATATATATATATATATATATATATATATATATATATATATATATATATATATATATATATATATATATATATATATATATATATATATATATATATATATATATATATATATATATATATATATATATATATATATATATATATATATATATATATATATATATTAGATCTTCTTATATATTTGTAGAAGATATATTTTAGATTTAAGTTTGTGTATAAATAGCTTAGTGGAGTAGGTTATTGTAATTAATTGTAAATCCTTATTTTGAAGCTGTCAGTAAATATTCCTTTTGTCTTTTATCTTCCTTGTGCACCAACAATTGGTATCTAGAACTCCGGTTCGAAATCCACGGAGAAAAGAAGTATTCTGATTAAGAATTACAATATTATGATTCTGGGTTTTTTTAAGAAACATTGATTTGGGAAACCCTGCGTAAATTGCTCAAGGTAGAAGATGAACGGAAACGACGACGATATCCATTCCAAGCTTCTAGTATTTGATGGCAAAAACTGGAATCGTTGGAAAATCCAGTTGCGCGTGTTATTTGGTTCTCAATATGTGTTAGATCTTGTCATCAATGGCTATGATCCATTAGAAGCAGATGCAACAGAGGCACAAAAGATAACACATAGGGCGCTAAGAAAGAAAGATCAGAAGGTGTTGTTCTACATCCATCAATGCGTGGATGCAAATGTGTTTGAGAATATTGTTGATTCTGAAACAGCAAAGACTGCGTGGGACACACTGATCAGATATTACAGTGGTGGCGCATCAGTGAAGAATGTGAAGCTTCAGTCTCTCAGAAAGCAATATGAGAATCTCAACATGAAGAACAATGAGAAGGTTTATGAATACATCTCTAGAGTGATTCTGATCACTAATGAGATAAAAGCTTGTGGAGAAAATCTGTCTGAACAAGTAACTATTGAGAAGATCTTGAGATCTTTAACTTCTCATTTTGATTACATTGTGGTAGCAGTTGAACATTCCAAAGATCTGAGCATCATGAGAGTTGAATAGCTGCAAAGTAGTCTAGAGGCACATGAGTTGCGTATGACTGCAAGAACTTTTGAGATGGAAGTAGAGCAGCAGGCTCTGAAGGTAACTTCTAGTAAGAAGTATTAGAAGCAGACTTGGTTAGAAGCCATGAAGAAAAACTAATGGTGGTCAAAGGTCAGAAGCTTCAAACTCTGATAGGCAGAAGAATGTCCAGAAGGGAAAGGAGAAGTCTGACAAGAAAAATGTTCAGTGTTACTGATCAGTGCATTTTGATGCACATCCTTCCACGATTGTACTAATGCATTTCTTTAGTTTATTGTGTTTATTTTTATGTTTTAATATGTTTTGCTAATTTATTTTATTTTTGCATTTAATTAATTTTCGTATTTTATTTTCAGCAACTGCAGCTTTTACGGAAAAATTCATAACTGGAGCTACGAGAATCGGATTGAGGCGTTCTAATATTGGTTGGAAAGCTAAGAAAAAGACCTACAACTTTCTAGTTGTGGCCAGATGCTGATTCGGGCTGTAGCAAGGTTGAAAAAGTCGTTGAAGTTGCAGTATTTTATATTTAAGTTTGGGTCATTTGTTTTGGGCCTGAGTTTTGTATCCGACCCAGTTGGGTTGTTTCTTTTTAGTTTTTACCTAGATGCTACAGTAATTTTGGAATCCCATTCACTGTTCACGAAAAAGAGAAAGCTTTGTACGAATCAATGGAGAACTAAAACCTTTCTGACGGATTTACTGTACTCAGGTTCCAACTTTGAGATTGTTATAGCATTTGCAATTTAATTTTGATTCCTTTCAACTATGTTATGAGATTGTTGTTTGCTTAATTCGATTTTTATATAACATTGTTGATTTAATTTGATTGATAAATGTTCCTAAAGTTTAATCGCGATTGACTTTGCTTAATTGTTAATCTGCGTCACTTTTAACCGTATGCTTAATCCGGCCATAGGAACTTGTATCTCATAGTGTCAATCACGCTTGTTAATTGATACTATAATCAAATAGGATAGAAACAGCTTATTTTATAATGTTAGCAGTCGATGATAGGTACGAACCGAGGCAGTGAATCCGTTTGTTATAATCACTCATATCAAAAACAACTTATTTTATAATCACTTTTCATAATCAGCTTATTTGCCTAAAATCGAACCAAACCCCCCCTTTAATTCGATTTCAGTTAGTTAATAATATTTCAAGAATCCTTGAGAACGATATTCGAGCCATTTGCCTCTATATTTCCGTTTTACAAAATACTACAGTTTTGAAACCGTTGCGTAAAAACACTCGTTTTGATCCGCGCGCGACAGCAGATCATTTACTGTTGCAAGAACTTTGGTCACTATGCCAGAGATTGCTGGTCCAATAAAGAAAGGAAGTCAGAAGAAGCAAATATAGAAGAGGAGAGTCTGATGATAAACCTATGCTATTGTTGGCTTCTGGACCTGATGATCTGAATTCATCAGAATGGTGGTATATGGACACAAGGTGTTCAAATCATCTTACTGGAAATAAGAAGTGGTTGGTTGATTTTGACTATGGGAAGAGTACAAAGATCAGATATGCTGATGATAAATACCTCAATGAAGAAGGTATGAGAAATGTCAGAATCATTCTAAACAATGGGAAAGCAGTAGTGATCCAGAATGTTTGGTATGTACCTGGCATGAAAAGCAATCTGATGAGTGTGGGACAACTGATTGAGAAAAGGTTTTTCAGTTACCATGAAGGACAATCTTCTGAAGCTATATGACTGTAATCAGAAGTTGATTATGGATTCAGAACATGGAAGAAACAGAACATTCAAGGTGAATGTTAGAACTGCAGACTCTGAATATCTTAGTGCACAAGTGTTGTCAAGGAGAGTGAGTTGTGGCACATAAGATTTGATCATCTGAATTTCAGAAGTTTAGAGCATCTGAAATCAAAGAATCTGGTACATGGAATTCCTACAATCAAGAATCCTGAGAAGTCATGCAAGATGTGCATGGAAGGGAAGCAACCAAGATTACCATTTGCATCAGAAGTAGCTCCAAGAGCAAAACATGCCTTAGGAGTAGTGTATTCTGATGTGTGCGGTCCGTTTCCAGTAGCATCGACTGGAGGGAATAAATATTTTGTGTCATTTGTTGATGAGTTCACCAGAATGACATGGGTATCTCTCATAAAGTTTAAAAACTAGGTGTTTGCTGAATTCAAGAAGTTCATACTGAAGGCTGAGAATCAGAGTGGCTAGACTCTTAAGATTCTTAGAACTGATGGTGGTGGTGAGTATAACTCCACAAAATTCAGAAGTTTCTGTTCGAAGAATGGAATTGAGCCTGATTTTACTGCTCCTTATACTCCTCAACACAATGGTCTTGCTGAAAGAAGAAATCGTACTTTGCTAGATATGGTGAGAAGCATGCTGAAAGAGAAGAAGCTTCCTTATACTCTGTGGGGAGAAGCTGTTGCACTGCATGTTATGTGACCAATAGATGTCCAATGAAGAAATTGAAGGAAATAGTTCATAATCATAAGTGGACTGGAGATAAGCAAAGTGTTAGTCATCTGAAGGTGTTTTGTTCTGTATGTTATAAGCATGTCCCAGAAGCCAGAAGATAAAAAGTTGGATGATAGAAGTAAAGTGATGTTGCTGGTTGGGTACCACAGTACAGGTTCGTACAAGCTTTATTGTCTAAAAACTAACAAAGTTGAGTTCAGCAGAGACGTCATTGTAGAGGAGTCAACAATTTAAAATTGGAAAAAGTCTCATCCTGACTCTGATGACAGAACTTCTGAAGAAAAGTCAGAAATACATGTTTCTGAAGCTGGTAAAGACTCTGACTCTGAAGAAGATACAGAAGGAGAAGATGATTCTGACTCCGACGGTGATCCAAACTCTGAAGATAGTCAAAGTTCTGGAGAAAGTCCAATTTCTGAAGCAAGTGTTTCTGAAGGGGAAAGTTCTGGTGTCCAAGGTTCTGAAGGTCCAGTTCAGAGGCAACAAAGAGTCGGAAGCATCCCAAGAAAATTTGCAGAGTTTGACATGTTACGAAACACTGAAGTAGACTCTGAAGGAGAAGTTATTCAGTGTGCAATGTTAGTAGACTCTGAACCCGTGAGCACGAAAGATGATCTTAAGCAGCAAGTCTGGTTCCAGGCCATGAAAGAAGAACTTAATGCTATAGAGAGAAACAAGACTTGGAAGCTGACTAAACTTCCAAAAGGCAAGAAAGCCATCAGTGTCAGATGGGTTTTCAAGGAGAAGTTAAAGCCAAATGGATCAATTGGCAAACACAAAGCGATATTAGTAGCAAGAGGCTTTCTACAGAAACCTGGGTTGGATTACTTTGAAGTGTTTGCACCTGTAGCGAGACATGAAACAATCAGACTAGTGATTGCAATAGCTGCTAACAGGAATTGGCCTCTGATGCATTTAGATGTAAAATCTTCATTTCTGAATGGCCCATTACAAGAAGAGGTGTACGTTTCACAATCTCCTGGATTTGAGAAAAAGAATCAAGAAGGGATGGTGTTCAAATTACACAAAGCCTTGTATGGATTGAAGCAAGCACCCAGAGCTTGGAATTTGAAGATTGATTCGTTTTTCAAGGAACAAGGGTTTCAGAAGTGTGAGATGGAGTATGGTGTTTATGTTCAGCACACTTCAGAAGGTAATATGATACTGGTCTGTTTGTATGTTGATGACATATTACTCACAGGAAGTTCTGAACAAGAGATGGATGAGTTCAAGAAAGTTCTGATGAATGCATTTGAGATGACAGATCTTGGGAAAATGAGTTTCTTTCTAGGGATGGAATTTATGTACTCTGAGAAAGGAATCATTTTGCATCAGATGAAGTATGAACTAGAGCTTCTAAAGAGATTTGAGCTAGAGAAGTGCAAAGTTGCTATCACACCTGTTGATACGAATCAGAAGTTAGACTCTGATTCTGATGGAGAGGATGTGGATGCTACAACCTTCAAACAGATGATTGGTTCTCTAAGGTATTTTTGTAATACCAGACCTGATATTTTCTATGCAGTTGGAATGGTTAGCAGATTTATGAGCAAACCAAAGTGGTCTCATTACCAAGCTGCAGTCAGGATTCTGAGGTATGTGAAGGGAATTCTGAAATATGGAGTGTTATTTCCGTCTGGAAGAAAGATCGAATCAGAACTTCTGAGTTATTCTGATTCTAATTGGTGCGGAGATAGAGTTGACAAAAGAAGTACTTCTGGGTACTTATTCAAATTTCTGGGAGGTCCTATTTCTTGGTGTTCCAAGAAATAACTTGTTGTTGCACTGTCAACTTGTGAAACTGAACATATTGCAGGCGCTCTGACTGCGTATCAAGCTGTGTGGATTCTGAACTTGCTGAAAGATCTGAAGATTGAGGTAAATAAACCTCTGAAGTTGATGATTGATAACAAGTCTAGAATCAATCTTGCCAAGAATCCAGTGTTGCATGGGAGAATCAAGCATATTGAGATCAAATATCATTTTCTGGGGAATCAAATTCTGAATGGAATATTAGAAGTTGTGCACTGTAGCATCCAGAAGCAGCTGACAGATATTCTGACAAATGCAATCAAAACTGATCAATTCTTGGTTTAAGGGATGAAATTGATGTTTTCAGTTTTGGTTAAATATAAACTAAGGGATGGTGTTAGAATTAATTAGATATTAATTTATATTTAAAAATATCTTTTAGATTGTTTATATCTTTGTTAGAAGATATATATCTTAGATCTTCTAATATCTTTGTAGAAGATATATTTTAGATTTAAGTTTGTGTATAAATCACCTAGTGAAGTAGGTTATTGTAATTCATTGTAAATCCTTATTTTGAAGTTGTCAGTAAATATTCATTTTGCCTTTTATCTTCCTTGTGCACCAACAAAAGATATGTGATAGAAATTTAAATAAAATTAATAAAAATAAATAATTTGAATATCATTAAAAAAATTGATACAATTAATATTTTAATATATAAATAATAATACATACATATATATTAAATTAATCTAAGAAAATGACACATGTCATAAAAACAAAAAGAATGTATATCAAAGACTTCTTTGTATTTTTGGTAGTAATAATTTTTCTAAAGTTTATATAATAATTTTATACTAAAGAAAGTATTTTTGACAAAGAAAGATATGTGATAAAAATTTAAATAAAATTAATAAAAATAAATAATTTGAATATTATTAAAAAAATTAACACAACTAATATTTTAATATGTAAATAATAATGCATGCATATATACTAAATTAACTTAAGAAAATGACACATGTCACAAAAACAAAAAGAATGTATAAGAGCTTCTTTCTACTTTTGGTAGTAATAGCTTTTCTAAAGTTTATATAGTGATCAAGTTGATATAATAATTATTTATTTTTTAATTAAGTAGCTGATTATAAATTTACAGATATATGTATATTGTAAGAATTAAATTTACTTGTGCGGGCTTCCACGAAGTCTTATCTAATGTGCTCTAATAATGAGAAAGTTAAGCCTAACTACATGAGAAAATAATGAATGTCACTATTGAGAAAACAAAAATGATGTGTTGAAAAAAGTGAGGCTGAGAACGAATAAGTTACACGTGGTTAAAGCAAGACATGAGACACTCAACCATTTTAATAACTAAAAAGATACATTTATTTAAGTAAGCAATAACCCACAAACCTCTTACCAAAAGATTGATGGAAAACCAAATTAGGCCCCATTTGGTTCTAATACCACCTCCATTAAAAGGCCACATAACTCCTATGCTTCAACTAGCCACAATCCTTCATTCAAAAGGCTTCTTCATCAACATAGCACACACCTATTTCAACTCACCTAATCCTTCTAATCACCCTAATTTCAATTTTCTACCTTTCTTTGATGGCTTATCCAATACCCAAATCACTTCCAAGAATTTCATAGATATTGCTTCAACTCTAAATACCAATTGTGCATCTCCACTTAAGGAGAGATTAATTCATCATAAGGCCAAATTAGAAGAGCATGATGAAAAGATTGCTTGTATTATCTATGATGGATTTTTTCACTTCATTGATTCTTTGGCCAAGGAGTTAAAGCTACCAAGCATAGTCTTTCGAACCACAAGTGCTACTAATATACTCACTTATCATGTTTGTGCTCATCTTCATGCCAAAGGTTACCTTCCCTTGCAAGGTTTGTGTATATCAATATAACTTCATGTTTTTTCCCCCAAATTTCTTTTTTTTTTTAATCTTTATTTTGATAAATCATAGTTGCTCAACCATGAAAGCTTAAAATATGCTTAAATATATGCCACCTTTGAAAAATTATAGGTAAATTATCTCAACCAATTAAAACTAATCACGTACACTTTACTTCATTGATTGTGTGTGAAAACTTAAATCTTACTTAAAATATACTATATTTATTTATTTGTACCCACGCAAGATCATTCTAGTAGATAGGGATGTGTCATGTGTGGATAGATACTAAAGAATTTCTCTCATGGAAATTTTCACCTAAAATTTTGTATCTATCATTTCAATAGAATTTCTCTCATGGAAATTTTCACCTAAAATTTTGTATCTATCATATCAATAGAATTTCTCTCATGGAAATTTTCACCTAAAATTTTGTATCTATCATTTCAATAACCGAAGCATTATTTGGATACAGAGGGCAACACGCACACAGTATACTAATATGGTTTTGCTTTTTTTTTATTATAAACTTTTCTCTCGTCGAAACTTAATATAGACTAATTAATAAGTATTTTATATGGTGTTTGCTATATGGTGTCTATTTTTTATGACTAAATATCAAAATAAGATTCTTTGTAGTCGGTAATTTTGTTAGAATAATATAGCAAACGTGAGTAAGTGGGAAAATAGTCATACATTGGATATGAATGTGAAGACTTAAGCATACATAAATGGAAGAACCCACTCAGCTATCACCTTAAAGTTTTAGGTAGAGAAGTGGTGTGTCTTTCTCAAAAGTGCTTGTTTCTATACTATGCATCAATGCTCCTAATAATCTCTCCCAAACATGGTATCAGAGCCTTTGGTTCGAGAAAGAGACCGAAAGGAACTTGTATCGAAATTCGCCCAAGAAATGGTGCGGTACAAGTGGGAAGCATTGTGGACTCACACTTGAGGGGGAGTGTTGGAATAATATAGCAAGTGTGAGTAAGTGAGGAAATAGTCCCACATTGGATATGAATGTGGAGACTTAAACATATATAAGTGGAAGAACTCACTCACCTATTCATGTATTCAGAAATTTTTTGACCGTTCGATTTTGATTAAACAATTTAATTAAAAATAAATCTGTTATTTTATAATTTAAAAAATATCATATTTGAATTTTAACGATTTGATTATAATCTAACGGATATCAATACTTCAAATACGTGAATGAGTTGAAATTGAATGCAAGGAATCATCATCTATTAATAACACCATTTTTTTAAAAATATTCATTCATAAAATTTGAATAGACCCTACGTAATTAATTTATATAAGAAATAAATACTAATTTTTTATATGACTCTATCATTTCCTTAGCTGGATATATCATATTCGTATGTATCATCCCCACAAACGCCACATGCTTAAAGAGGTTGAAGTGGGTTTTCTTTATTTAGAGTCAAGAATAAAAAATAGTTGATAATAGGAGTGGAATATGATTCAAGCACGGTGAAATGATTTTCAATATGACGGGGTGTGGATGGACATGCAAGATTAATACTTTAACGTTCAAGTAAGTGAAAAAATAAAATGTGAGTGAGAATGAGTAGAACACTTGAGTCTTAGTCTCGGAAGGCTTTATATAGAGAGGTTGATTAGAACCGCTCTCTCTTATCTGACATTTCATGTGGATCACTCTCTGATTATATCCGATGATGGAGAGTTGACAAGAGGTCAAAATTATGTGCTCTAAGCTTGATTAAGGTTGTATATACTCTTATGTGCTTCGCTTGTATTTGAGTCTCGACGCGTGGGCCTTGTGAGTGGTTCATAATAGCTCCCCTTCTAAGTCTTTATTTTTGCTTGTTGGAACATGGATTTTGAAGGGGGCGAGATAGTTGTGAAGCAGGTAGTATTGGAAGGGTGTGCATTGAATGTCTTTCTTGTAGTTCACAATGCTTTATTGGGGAGTTGCGGCACCTAGCTATAGGACTGTCAATAATGATGCATCTTCATCTTAGGATACTCAAACATTTTGAAGAGTTTGATGTGAGATCACGATTGTTGTTGGAGTGGTTACATTTTCCCATGCATGATGGAGAGGGTCGAACGGTTGCTCGAAGAATATATAAAGGTTTCTAAGTAATCATCCATATTTTTCCATTTGCAAAAGCTTAAGAGATATTTCTTTGTTCTATGTAGTTGCCCCTTGTCTTTGTCGTCAGTGTCCCACCGGCTAGTATTCTGACATTTTGCATCATCCTCTCAAGCAAACTCAGCTTAGCGAGAATCATCAAATTCATCTCTTTCATGGTAAAGATTCAAAGTCATTTCATCTTCTGCACTTATCTTCCCTTTGATGGGGTTTCTTAAGAAGAGGGTGATTGTGTATTCAAGAGAAGTAGCTTCGGCCGATTGTGACAGGGTAGCTGTTAGCCTCACTCCTAGGGAGGTTGTTGGAGGTTTTTCCTTTCTTGTCTTACCCTTGATGAACATCATTGTTGTGGATGATTTCAAACAGGAGCAGAAGGCTCAATCCTAAACCAAAGCACATCATCGTGCTTTCTCTTGCGACCCCACAAATGGCGAAGTAAGGTGGTGGTTGGAATCTCAATCTCTTGCTTATGCTCACAGTCGTTATTTTATGTATATTGTCTTTATTGCCTCACCCTTGATTAACCTCATTGTTGTGGATGATTTTAAACATGAGTGCAAGGCTCAAACCTATATCAAAGTGCATCAGCATGCTTTCGCTTGAGATTCCACAAACAGTGAGGTGAAATGGTGATTGGAATCCCAATCTCGTATTTATGCTCAAGGTCGTTATTTTTTTGTGTGTTGACCGTAACTCTAAAATGGTCAACTCTGGCCTAGGAATCTGAAATGTGACAAAAGTCAACTCAATTGTGTGGGTGAATTAAAAAACGTTGGACGTTGTGTCTATCTTCCTCGATGAGGGTGGTTTAAACTATGTTTTCACTTATGTGGATCCCTTTTAGACTACAAGTAATTTTTCTATGGGAGATAAAAGGGTGTGCGTCAAATATGAAGGGTGTGTCATCTGTCATCATTAGTTGCAGCGAAAGTTACGTTGAAGTTTGGCCTTGGGAAAGACTGAAAAATTGGTAGGACTTGGAATGTGCTTTGGTTGATTATCAAAGGGATTACATCTTGCAATTGAGAAGCGGGAAGAAACGTCACCAAAACTTAAAAGTATTGGATCGTGTGAGGAAGCCGAGTCTCCCTCCCAGGATTAGAAGCATTGACTATGAAAGTGATCATGTCGGCGGAGTTGCATTGTGTGGTTGATCGAGTAGCTCTTAATGTTGTCATCATTTCAAGAGTTCGATTGGTGATTCAAACGAGGAGAAAACGAGATCATAACTTGTCGGTTTGCAGAGTAGAGACAGTGGTTTCTCATGGAAACCAAATGTCAATTTCCATAGACGGTATCAATGTTTCATTCAGGAACCAGAAGCAGTTGATAGTAGGAGTGGAAAAGACTCCAGTGCAATGAAATAAGTTTTCAATACGACAGAGTATGGGTGAACCTATAAGGTTAGCACTCTAACACCCAAGTCAGTGAATGAGTGAGAAGTAGCATGAGTATGAGAAATAGGAGAATACCTTAGTCTTAGCGCATCAAGAGATTTATATAGAGAAGTCAGTTAGAACGGCTCCTACCTGATGTGACTTCTTGTGCAGATCATTGTTTGGTTAGATCCGACGCTGAAAAAATGACATGAGATCAAAGTTGTGTGCTCCAAGTATGTCTAAAGTCGTATCTAATCCTTTTAATTTTGATTGTATTTGGACCTTGAAATATGAATCTTATGAGTGACCCAGGCAATACCATAACCAAAACAACATTGAATTTTATGAACTTTCCCATAATATAAAAGGAAAAAGAAAATTAAACTAATTTTAAATAATAAAAATTAAAGTTATTGAAATGTCAAAATCACTTTTTTATTTAAAAAAAAATAAATTTAAAATAAATTTTCCTTTTTTTAGGCATAAATATAATTATTCGGGAATTCATTAAATTATTTTATTGTAACACGTTGGTCTTTTAAAGTTTTTTTTTAATAATTTGGTCTTTAAAATATTTTTTATTGAATTAGGATCTGACTTTATATTTTTTGAATGCTACTTTATATATTTAAGATGTTAATATATGTATTTTGTTGAAATTTTATGCATTTTGAATGATTGATTTAATCTAAAATTTTAAAAAAAAAACTAAAAATGGATAATCAACTTAAAGAATCCCTAATATAATTATGTCTATGTTTATAACATACTAAGTCTAATTCATTTAATCTGTTTCTATTATGAATAAGTGAGATATCATGTTCTTATACAACTATTAACCAAACTATTTCAATGAAACTCATTCTTTATAGTTTGGGGCCAATTACTTTATTAATTTGATTATTTATATTTATTTATCATCGTATAAATGACTAATTCACATGTTACATGACAGATTCCAAATCATCGGATTTGGTACCAGAATTGGACATATTGCGATTCAAAGATTTGCCCATTTTCAATTTAACAAATCCACATGATTTTCTACATGGCATATCTAAAACACTTTCAATAACACCTTTAGGTGTTATATTCAACACTGTGGAAAGCTTAGAAGATTCATCTCTAAATCATCTTCAACATCTATACAATGTTAATCTCTTCCCCATAGGCCCTCTACATATGCTTTCAAATGAATCCAATAATATTAGCATTCTGCCAGAAAGTGATAGATGTATATCTTGGCTAAACAACAAAGCAAGAAAATCTGTGTTATATGTAAGCTTAGGAAGCATTGCTAGTTGGGAAGAGAAAGAGCTAACTGAAATGGCTTGCGGCTTAGTGAAGAGCAGACAAAATTTTCTTTGGGTTATTCGACCAGAGACGGTTACCGAAGTTATCGCGTGGTTAGAATCATTGTCGGAAGATATTAAATTAGGTGTAGCAGAGAAAGGCTGTATTGTGAAATGGGCACCTCAAAGTGAGGTTTTGGCACATGAAGCTGTTGGAGGTTTTTGGAGTCATTGTGGTTGGAATTCAACATTGGAGAGTTTGTGTGAAGGAATCCCAATTATTTGTCAACCTTATTTCGGAGATCAGAGGGTAAATGCTAGATTGTTGAGCCATGTTTGGAAGGTGGGTTTAGAATGGTGCAATGTGATGGAAAGAGAGGAGATTGAAAAGGTGGTTAGAAGACTTATGGTGAATCAAGAAGGGGAGGAATTGAGGAAAAGAGCAATTGAATTGAAGCATGAGATTAGGTTGGATTTAAGTGGTTCTTCATGTGATGCATTAAATGGGTTGGTAAAGTGTATCCTATCGGGGAATGTTTGATTAGAAATAAGAGTTGATCATGATCATGTATGTAAAATAAATAAATAAATGAAGCAAATTGTAAATATAATAGGGTTTGGGTTTCATTTGGCTTAGTAGATGTTTTAGGTTTGAATTAAGATAACCATCTTTAAAAGTTGGATAATATATCTTCAATTATTTAATGCTATTTAATTTTATGATATTTAATCATTTATTAAGTTATTTAAATTTGTGAAGTTTTAAAGTCAAATTACTTTATAGATAACTCCATTAAACTTTTTGCAATGAGTAGTTAAGAAATTTCCTTAAATTAAAATTGTCAAACAATTTTACCTTCAATAATTTTACTTTTCTGCTCACAGAATTAGTTTTTACAATTGATGGCAAGGAATACTACTTTTACATCAAATTAATTAAATTAACATAAGATTTATAAGTAGGGGTAGAAAAACGGGTCGTGGCCCGTCGGGTCAGTCCGCGCACCAGCTCTAAATTAACAAATTGGATTGGAATTTTGTGTCTGCCTACCCGCTGTTGCCCATCCCGTGCACTCGTAGGTCAAAATCCGCTTTACCACTTCTATTCAAGACCGAAATACAACAAGTGGCTTCTTCAGAACACGCTTCGCAGATCTTCATTTTATTTCTTCCCAAGGGTTCTTAGCCTAGACTTGTTCAAAATAGTATAGAACAATACTATGATGAACACTTAATGAATAAATAGAAGAGAATTTTTTTGTAGCACCCTATATATCAAAGAAACACTCTATGTAATTTCTAAAAAGCGCTTCAGTTTTTGGAGATGCATCTTCGGACGCACTTTTTTTGGTGAACGTAAGTTTATTTCGGAGATGCATATCCGTAAATGTTTTGGAGATGTATTTCCGAAATTTATGCAGACAGTTCCACAACATATTTTTCAATGATTCTCATTTGAACATTAAAAAATGTAAAACGTCAGAACATTTTCTCATATTAGACTATAATAACGATATGAATACAATGACATATATATAGATAATAGTCAAGACTACAAAATGTATCAAGAGTTACACCAAAGTCGATAACAAAGTACAATCCAAAATATATCAAGTGTGCAAATGTAAAGACTATTGTGTATGTTAGACTATGAGTCTGCCCACACTCTTCCCGCGTTCCTGTGCTGCATCATATACTGCAGAACCTCCCGAGCCTCCTCCATCATGACATCTATAACACCTCCTGCCTTAGAGTCATCAGAAAAGAGTCATCCATCAATACTCGTCTGCCCAATCTTTACTATACGATGACATGTAGGCGAGACACCATGAGCATGTTACCATGTTCTTCCTCTAGAATCACCTAATGAGATGACCTAGATGGGTGTCCTGGAGCATCATGTACTAAATATGGATGGGACACCTAGAAGAACCATTAAATGTAATCATCCACGTAGCTCCAATCGTTAGGTGTTATGGTACTTCATGCCTCATCTAGTACCAGATGATTAACATAATCATCAAACATGACATCCATGTCCATGCATTTCACCAGGGAAGGAGCATACACAACAGGACGCCTGGAAATATGTTGCATGTAGTCGAATGGACGCGTGACGCACTCGGGCAGATGAGGAGCCTTCTTACGTGACCCGTAAGCCAACTATCCTGAGTATAAGACAATGTCATAAAATGGAACCGTCACACGGTGGTCAACGTAAGAATGAAAGTGTATATCATCAAAGACCAACGGTCAATATACACCATGAATGGCTCTGTCATCTGGTTCCCTCTGAGCGAGTTGAATGCAGAAGCATACAACTTATCCTTTGTATAAGCTGAATCAAATGACAAACTGGAAATGCATGGGAAGTGTTGTAGGATCCAGGCCTGAAAAAACAAGAATCATTAGTTAGTACCGATGTTGAAATAATTAACAAAATCAATATAAGACCAAGAAATGTTATCGTTAAAAGTGTGATGATGTCAGTTATTTACTTCATCTTCAACCTACAACATTTGGATAATTTACAATACAAGTAGACCAAACAAGTGGCCCTTCAGTTATACTCATGGATCGACTCAAAGTCCTTAAAGTACTGCAGGCATATGACATCCACATAAGTCACACTTGTGTCCACAAAATGGGTAGTGCCAACCAAATACAACAAGTATGCTCTCATAGAATACATTGTATGTTTCCCTACCTGCTCAACATCACCATCATCCAACCGTGCTCTCACTATCTATTTTTCAAACACCTCATGCAAATATCTAAATTTGGCATGAGCACTACTCTGAGGGGTAACTCCTAAGTATTCTACCATCAACTCAAGTCCCTCTTCCTTGTCACACTTCCCATGATCTAAAAACATCCATCTTACCGGAAGATGCAGCAGACACACGACATCGTCCAGTGTGATAGTCATCTCACCATGTGGTAGATGAAACGATGACGACTCTGTATTCCACCTCTCAACAAAAGCGTTGATCATACCATGATTAACTGTAGTATAACCAATTAGGGTCAAATCTCGCAACCCTGATAGGTACAACACTTCCTGAAACCATGGCTCATTGGGTTCTTCTAGGAGAATGATCTTCCGCATATGATTGATGATTTTTAGCAGATCATGTTCCTGCATACATGGTTTAATAAGAATGATTCAAACAAACAAAACTTAATAATAAAACCAACGCTTTTTTAAATTAATAGTTCCAACAAATTTTTACCTCTCCGTCCTAGATATGTTTGGTAACATGGTCCGGGTAAAGAGGCAGCAGTGACAAATCAGAAGGCCCTCCTCCAAAACTCTCAGGTGTCGCAGGTGCGACCTCATCTACATGGGCCTGTGATGCCCCAGGTTCCACCTGGGATTGGAGCTAGGATACATCAGGTACCGCCAGTGTGGCCTGGGATTGGGGTACCTTAGGTGCGGCTTGGGACTATGATGCCTCTCCTGCTTCAGGTACCTGCATAGGTAAACTCATGCGTCTACATGAAGATGGAGGCAGTGAGACATGAGTAGGAGAACCTTGCCTGCTGCAGGAGGACGAAGAAGAAGGCGGAGAGACATGAACCCCAGAACCTGATGTTGCCTTCGCCATAACCTGTCCAGAGGTAGAAGGAGCCTGGGGTGCTTGACTCTTTTCCCTCTGAACCGAAGCATGTTGTGCAACCCTGCCATGTCTCAACCTGGAATGTCTGTCAGCCATAACTCATGTAAAAGGAAAAAACAAATGTTACACAATCAAATAAAGGAAATGTAATGCAAGCAGACTTATTCCGGAGAGGCATATCCGATTTTTATGTACACATTGAAAAATTATGGAGATGTATCTTCAGAAATTCCTGCAACTCAATCAGTGCCAATGGTGGCTTAGAGGGTCTGAGGACCTCTAAAAACGACATTGATCATCAAAACAACCTAACTAAAACGTTCTACCGTAGTTCTAAGCTAGTAAACACTTATAATCTTCCAATTTGCTAACCTAAAACTCAAATTCTAAACTATTTTACATTAACTCAAAAAAGGGCAAAAACAACTTACAAATTATATCCAAAGCTTGGTTCTTATTGCTCAATGGGGTTTGAAAACTGATGTTTGATGAAGCTTGCTTGTTGTTTGATAAAGATTGATCAAATTTCGCACAATGGGGTTGGGCGGTGTTTGGACAAAATGGATTTTAAAAATGAATATCTGAAAGCGAGGAAGGGGAAGGGACGATGGTGTGTATTTGAGACAAAACCGTCCAGAGATACATCTACGGAAGGATGTCATAGATGTATCTCCAGAATATTTCTGCGTGACACCTGGTCTTAAGATAACACATGTACTGAAGTTGGGGTACATTCGAAGATGCAACTATGTAAATTTCTCGTAAATGCATCTCCAATTAATGTATTTCACTGATTTATGGTCTTGTTCAGCAATGAGAATACTTAGGATGCTTTCGAAGATACATCTCTAAAATCTGGGAACATTTTGATATTTTTGCATGATACGTTAGGAAGTCATGAGATGCATTAAGAAATTCCCTAAATAAAATATAACTAAGCCCATTAAATTTATTTCTTCCAGTTAGTCCTAAGATAAAATAGAGCCAAATTTTTTACTAAACTTTCTTAGTTTCTTGATGGGAATGTCATTGTTACAGAGATAGGAAAACAAATAAGAAAACATCAGATTAGCACTTCCATTATTGACCCAACAAAGAGCTCAACTAAATTCATGGATTATATTTATATCCATATTTGGAGACTATGCAGGTAAGTAAAATCCTTGTAGAAAATGATTCCTATGAATAAGTTACATGTTGACTCAGTGTAATTGACAAAACATACAACCTACTTAACATCATTAATTTAACGGCTATGCTATGTGTGATACGGTGGGAGAACTGACTCGGGTCATTTTGCGTTTGATCGTAATTGTGTGGTTAGCAAGAGTCTCCATCGACTTTTCTTTTATCCAAAAAGAAAGGTAAAAGAGCAAAGGAAAGACCTTTCGACATTACTTCTCGGATTCGGGGGGTAGATTATGAAAAGGGAAGGTGTTAGCACCCTTTTCATCCATGGTTTTCCTTGGGCTCTTAGTTACTCGCTAGATCACTTGCTTTTGTTTGAATGTGCTTGTGGTGTGGGTTTTGAAAGTATTTTGAAAACATCTTTGTAATGGTTCTCATCTCTATAAGAACGCGTACAAAGTGTTGTTTCAAAAAATAGTTCAAATAAGTGTTTGTGAACGTGTTTTTGAAAAGATGTTTTTTTTGTAATGGTTCTCGTCTCTATAAGAATGTATACAAAAAGATTTTGTCTTTTGAAAAAGGTTTTAATGTGAAAGTGTTTGTGTAAAATGTTTGGTTGTGAGCAAGCGAGCAACTAAGAGCGAATCTATCTACTCGAAAGGTCTTAAACGTTCTTTTCCTCCTTTAGATGTTGCTATCTTACCATTGATTTGGTAAGAAGCCCCATCGTTGGATGTGAAGGGACAGGCGCGAGACGTTTGTACAGTCATATAAGGCAACTTATGAAATGCTTTAGCAATTTTTTGTAAGGGACTAGATCGTTTTACCGAAGGAAACATCGAGGGTCATCGAGGGACTACGATCTTTTTTATTTATTGAAGGGTCTTTGCTAAAGCATCCCATATTCGAGGGACATGACTGTGTTTCCGAGGCAACGACGAGGTTACCCTAGAGGTGCGCGTGTGAAAAATGTGTTTGATTCAAGTTATTTTTTGTCTTTGATTAGGGTTATCTAGCGATTGATTTTGAATCTTGCCATGCACGCCTAATTACTATACAGTATAAGGAAAACAGTAAATTGCGGGGATTAAAATTTTACGCTATTACAGAGCTTTTGGGAATGGGGGTACAAATTCACAAACGGGGATGAATTAATGCAATTAAATGTCCAAATAGGCAATCAATACAACCAAATTGAATCGAATAATTAATTAAAATTATAACAGTCTATGAAATAAAAAATAATAATTAACAAAGTATAGAAATAAAAGTCTTTGTCTTTTTATTTGTGAGAATTTGGAAAGAAAAATAAGATTCTATTTTAAAGAAAATAATTACTTAAACAAATTAAATCATTTATATATATATATTTTTGAAAGTAAAGATAAAATTAAATCTAAACTAAACAAAATTATTAAAATAATTCTAAACTAACTTAAAATTCTAAGTTACTAAATTAATTCTAAAATTAAATTAAAAAAAAACTAAATTAATTCTAAAACTAAGTTACAATTCTAAAGTTACTCAATTAAATTAAAAATTCTAAATTAATTCTAGAACTAAGTTAAAATTTAAAAGTTACTAAATTAAATATTAGCTCTAACACAATTAGATAAAAATTTAAACCCTTTTTAAAAAAAAATGAAAAAAAAATGTTAATTTAAATTTACACTATGATTATCAAAATAATTCTACACTAAAGAATCTCTCAAGTTATTAAAACAAATATAAACTAACCTAAAAAAAAGTAAAAGAAGTTACAAATAGAAAACTAGGGGGTGATGATGGTATTTTGCTGATGGGCTTAAGAGAAAACATAAACCTACTGGCCCCAGGAATTAGTAAACAAAAGAAATGATAAAGCAAACAAACATACAAGGAGAGAAAGAGAAAAAAAATATATATTGGGCTTGAAAATGGACCAGGTCGGGTCAGACTCAGGTCCAACCCTTGCATGCTAATAATAACTGGGTTGATATAACCCTAATAGATCACAAGAGGCAAGCGCCTCTCCTTCTCTCGATTCTTACTGTTGTTTTGAAAAGAAATTAGAACAAAAACTCAAGCCATGCCAACATTACTCGATTTCTTAAATCTCTCTTATCTCAGTTTCTGTGTTTTATCGACCAACAACAACCAACCTCAATTTTGTTTTCACGATTTCCTCATCAAACAACATCAACACTCGAATGGTTTGTTTCCATGGTTTCAAATTCAATCAACAAAACATCAATAACAACAATATGGTTCGTGATATAGCAACAATAATATCTATTAAAGCGAGAACGAAGGAAAAGAGGAATTACCGAGTTCGAGTTCCTCTGACGGGTCTTCGAATCTTTCTCAAGTACAGTGCTTCAAATCTCCTTCTTGTTTTGATCTTCTTCTTCTGCTCTTTCTGGTTTTTGTGAGACTTTGGATAAAGCTTTTGGAGAGATTTGCGCAAAGACTTTTTTTTTCTGTTTTGCTTGTATTCTGAGTTTCTTGGTGATGAGTTGTTGTTACTTTGTTTTCTTTAAGCGGCTGGTTTGTGTTTGAGTAGAGGGAATAAATGGTGTGAAGGGTTCAGTGAAAGGTTAATGGTGAATGTTGGAATGGATGGAGGCTGTGATTTATGTGTGGAACTTGGAGGAAGGTTGAGGAATCGATGCGCATAACTTCTATTAGAGTTATTGTATGTGATGTGTGTTTTGGATATTGTTGGTTATGTTATATCTTGGTTTTTGATTTTTCTGGTTTGGTTTTTTTCTGTTGTCCAAATTTTTTTTTTGCTTATGCTGGCTATCTCTTTTTTATATACAGTCCCATTGCGTTTTGGGGGGAAATCAGATAATTTTGAACACTTTTGGTTAATTGACCTTGTGGCCTTTGGGTGCAGAATTTTGGGCTGTTTTAGAATGCTGACTTGCTGCCTTTTTAGTGCAGTTTAAGGCGTGTCTATTTTGGTGCAAATTTGTGCAGGTTTTGGACTCAGGTATAGCAGTAAAGTGAAGAGCTGACTTGGTACACTTTTGCAGGCTGTTTGGATTGTTGTATGCTTAGGTGATATCCTTCTCTCTCTCATCTCTCAATGATGTAAAACAAACTTGCTTTTTATTCCAAAATTTCTGAAGGGTTTGAAATTTTCTAGGAAAGTGATGATAGCTTGTTTGTTGAGCAAGCTTGCTATTGTTCTGCTGTGCCGTTTGCTTTATGCTGCAGGATTAGGCTGCTGTCCTATTTGTATTTTGTTGTTGTTTGACCTGCTGCTATATTTGCTGCATGCTTTTAGACAGCCTTGCCTTGGCTTGTTGTGCTTGGCAGCTTTGACTTGTTTGGATTTCTTGTTGTATGTTTGCTATATTTGTTGCATGTTGTGTTGCTTGTGTAGGAGCTTGTTGTTTGGCAGCTTGTTCTTACTGCTATGCTTGCTTTGTTTGCTGGCTTTGCAGCCTATTCTTGTGAACCAAGGTCCAACCTTGTGATTTGCAAGAATGGGAGGAGAGGAATTATGATAAAACAAAATAACTTAAAATCTGATTCTTATATACAAACCCTAGTGATGAAATTCTTTTTTTCTTTTCTTTACATATCACCTTGCTTGAAATTCTAATTTTCTCTTCTTTATTTCATGAAGATGAGGCGTGGATGGAGAGCGAGGATTGCTTGAAGATGAAGAAATGGAGACTTGAAGAAACAAGATAAAAGTTCTCTCTTTGTAGACAAAAAATTTGTAATTCTTTGTAAATAAAAAAAACTTGTAATTTATTTCATTTGTAATGTAATAAATACAAAGCCTTGAATAAATTTGGTGTAATGAAATTTATTGTACAAAACTTGAATTTACTTAAACTTTGCAATTCTCATTGAATGTTTTGGATTAAAACATCTTGGTTTGGTAACTTGGATTTCAAGCAATCACAAAATGATCGAATAACCAATGCGCCTTGTACTCCAATCAAATTTCTAAGCAAAATAAATGTTTAAGAATTCAATTCTAACTTAGTTAGCTCAAACCCAAAGTCATGGTCATCTAAATGACAGTCTTAATCTTCACCTCTTGTCCACACCAAATTTGCATTCAAAATGAAACTTGCATGCCATGCTCAATAAAAGTGGAACTTCATTGCCAAACAATCCTGCTTTGAGAATAATCATCAACCTTAACAAATTTCAAAAACAATGATGATTACAAACGCTTGAAATCAAACAAATGACTTGCGACGATTCAATAACTTTCAAAGTCTTCCAAACACAATTTATTTTCTATCTTTGAAGATAAACTCGTGAGCGACATCATTTATGACCATATGCAGAAATAATCGTCTCAAGATCTTGTAATTTGAGGAAATCACAATTCTTAGAAATCAGGCGACAATTATTAGGTCAAAATCCATGAAGCGACTTCTAACGTATTCGAATTTTGGTGATTTTCTACACGTAATCAGCTCTTGATTTATGAAGAGAAATTGGATATAACATCAAGGAGATTCATACGGAAGAAGAACCGCTCAAAAATATTGAATAATGAAGAAGTTACAGTCGCTTGAACTTGGTCTCGCAAAAGGTCAGCTTTTGGGTTAATGGAGTCATTTTCAGTCGTCTGAACTGTTGGCTGAGAAAACTTGTGATGCGAGGTTCGAAACTCGACATAAACATCCTTAAGGAGACATGAAGATCTATGAAGACCATTTGAACCCTTGAAGAATCAATTTTCTTTGAGAAATTTCAAACCCTAATCATTGACTTACTGCCTAGGAAGAGAATCTGTCTGATCAAACTTCTGAGCCAAATTGAGTATTCGAGAAGACCTAGGATAGTATCTTGAATAAAAAATGAGAGGGAAAATTTGGGGGTACAACAGCTGCCCCTGTTCAATCTTCTTAAACTTGAAAAGTGAGATTGGCATGTTTGTCCTTCTTTGCTTGAAAGTGGAAGATGATTGAACACTAGAGTGTCCAGAAATTTGCACTCGGTGATGTGTTGGTTGATTGTGTAAGGAATGGGCTTAAAGATTCCATTTGGAGAGATAAAGGGAAGTTGTTGGAAACGGGCTTAAATATTCCATTTGGAGAGATGACGGAAAGTTATTGGAAATGGGCTTAAAGATGCCATTCGAAGGTGATTGTTGACAGAAATCAGACCAGGTCTAAGTTTGACTTCAACTGGGGAAATGTGAAATCGACCGTATCTGGTCGGGTCCAGGTCTTATAGGGTTGTAAATTGTTGTCTAGAGATAAGGGAGAAGGAACCTGGATAGCACGGTTACTTTGAAAGGAAAGCCTGGATCTGAATGAGTATCAGGATGGCATCCGTATTTGGAGCGTATTTGAACTGTATCTGAAAACTGAATCTGAATGAGTATCAGGATGGCATCCGTATCTGGAGCGTATCTGAACTCTATCTGAAAGCTGAATCTGAATGAGTATCAGGATGGCATCCATATCTGGAGCGTATCTGAACTGTATCTGAAAACTGAATCTGAATGAGTATCAGGATGGCATCCGTATCTGGAGCGTATCTGAACTGTATCTGAAAGCTGAATCTGAATGAGTATCAGGATGGCATCCGTATCTGGAGCGTATCTGAACTGTATCTGAAAGCTGAATCTGAATGAGTATCAGGATGGCATCCGTATCTGGAGCGTATCTGAACTATATCTGAAAGCTCAGCTGGTCATGTAGCCAATTATCCTCGGTCTGTTTAAGGTATTAATCTTTGATTTGTTGATGATAGTCATTGATTAACCTTATCCTGCAAAGGGTAAAATGTTAGTTGTATGCAATGTCATGATGTATGAAATGTACGGTACGATGAGATTATGATATATGCATTCGTGTCATCGATGTTTATGATATATGGACGCGACTTATGCGTATGTGAGCCAATCTGCTGTAATGTTGTTGGATTAGGGAAAATAAATCCCTGACTGTTGCTGGGAATGTAGAGTGTAAGTCTTCATGTTTGTGAAGTTGAAGTGTTGATGAGTTTCTGCTTAGAGAAATAAACTCTATTGTAAGGGAAACGCCGTGTATTGCTTGTGAAATCCTATTGGGGAATCCCGATAAATTTAGCGACTTCTACCGAGGAGTGATAACTGGAAGTTTTGTTTTACTGGGGATTAAACTGCACACTGTGGGGGATTTTATGGAAATAGCTTAGAAAGATTTCCCTATTTCTTAAAGCCATTAGTGATTGTCTTTTTATTTTTTTCATTTGTAAACGGTAATTACGTTCAAATGCATATGTTCAAAAATAAATCATTGGACGTTTTTGCAAACAAAACACAAGAGTAGAGAAAACAGATAGTTTTTCACTTTCAAAGAGATATCTTTGTATTGACTTTGAGTAAGTATTTTTGTACAATGAGACAAACATTCTAGTAAGAGAATGCCGTCGTGAAAAATGAAATTTGATACAAAGAAAAGATAGCTATGTGCAATAATCCCATGGGGTTCCCATTCCGCTATAGCCTTTGTATCTTTGAGCATCTTGTCTATTTGTTGCCTTATCCGAAGCTGATTGAATTGATCAGAACCGTCGAGCTTTCCAGTGGAAGCCAAAAGTTGTTCGTAAGGTGATCCAATGGGACATAGCCATACATTTTAACTCCCTAAATTTTGTCTGGACCTCCCTTTCGGGTTTTCAGTCCACCGGGATACCCTTTTTTGTCCAAGTCTCCCT
This sequence comes from Vicia faba, assembly GCA_948472305.1. Classification (NCBI taxonomy): domain Eukaryota; kingdom Viridiplantae; phylum Streptophyta; class Magnoliopsida; order Fabales; family Fabaceae; genus Vicia; species Vicia faba. Next base: position 265,519,697 of record OX451741.1, on the reverse strand, counting down.
TTCGGGTTTTCAACTTGCCGGGTGTACATATTTTTTTGTTGTATCCCTAGTTTTTGCCCGAACCTTTTTGGTTCGCCAGGATGCCCTTGTTTTGCCTAGGTGTGTCAACCTAGCGGGTCTCTTTATGTGTAGTATCTTTTGACAATGTCCCCGTTCACAGGGTGTGGCAGGTCGTCGCCATCCATGGTTGTTAAGATCATTTCTCCACCAGAGAATATGCTTTTGATTACAAATGGTCCTTCATATGTAGGAGTCCATTTTTCCCTGGGATCACCCTGCGGCAGTATGATGCGCTTGATCACCAGATCCCCAACTTGATACACTTGTCGTCTGACCTTTTTGTTGAAAGCCTTGATCATCCGTTTTTGATACATTTGACCATGATAGACAGCAGTAAACCTTTTCTCATCAATAAAGTTTAGTTGATCAAGTCGAGTCTGGATCCAATCTTCTTCGTTCAGCCCTGCATCCTTCATAATTCTCAGAGAGGGGATCTGGACCTCAATAGGCAAGACAACTTTCATGCCGTATACCAGAGAAAAGGGTGTTGCCCCGATTGATGTGCGTGTTATGGTACGATACCCGTGGAGAGCGAATGGTATCATCTCATGCCAGTATTTGTATGTGACTATCATTTTCTGTATGATCTTTTTGATATTCTTATTTGCGGCTTCGACAACACCATTCATCTTTAGCCGGTAAGGGGAATAATTATGGTGTTGGATCTTGAATTGCTTGCACATGGCGGTGATCATAGTATTGTTTATATTCGTACCATTGTCTATGATGATTCTCTCCAGGATACCATATCGGCAGATGAGATTTTGTTTAATGAACCGGGCGACAACATTCTTGGTAACGGAAGCGAAGGAAACTGCCTCAACCCATTTTGTAAAATAATCAATGGCCACTAAGATGAAGCGGTGTCCATTAGAGGCCATTGGTTTGATTTCCTCAATCATATAGATGCCCCACATAGCAAATGGCCAAGGAGCCATCAAGACATTTAAAGGAACCAGAGGTACGTGCACCTTGTCAGCATAAATCTGACACTTGTGGCAGGTTCGAGAGTGTTGATAGAAATTTGCTATCATGGTAGACTAGTAATAACCTGCCCGTAGGATTTTCTTTGCCATTGTATGTCCACTAGAATGGGTGCCAAAAGTGCCTTCATGTAGATCAGCCATGATCTTTTCCTCCTCAACCTTGTCTACGCAACAGAGTAACACAGAGTCATGGTTACGTTTGTAAAGAATGCCATTACTAAGGAATAATTTAGTAGGGAATCTCCTTAAGAACTTCTTATCATTGAATGAAGCTCCCTCCGGATATTCTTGAGCCTCGAGATACCTCTTGACTTCGTGTAACCAAGGTCGGTCCACTACTTCTTCAGTATTGATCTCGTGACAGTGAGATGGTTCATTTATCCGTTCAACGGTGATTTGGGGAGCCTTGTTATCCAATTTGAGTTTAAACATGGATGACATTGTGGCTAGCGCGTCCGCTAGTTGATTTTCTTCTCGCGGGAAATGCTCGAAGGTAATCTTCTCAAAATGTGGAATCAATGTCAACACCTGTTCTTTGTAGGGGATAAGGTTAGGGTGCTTGGTGTCCCATTCTCCTTTAATCTGGCTGATGACCAAGGTTGAATCTCCGAACACACTTAAGGATTTGATTCCTAAATCTATGGCAACTTTGAGACCAAAAATGCACGCTTCGTATTCTGCCATGTTGTTTGTACAATTGAAGCAGAGTCTTGTAGTAAAGGGAGTATGACATCCTTCAGGGGATATAAGTACAACACCAATGACATTACCGAGTGAGTTGGATGCCTCATCAAAGACCAGGGCCCATCGGAATCCTTGTTCAGGTCCGTCATATGGCCTGAACTCTTCACAATTATTTACCATCATGATGTCTTCATCTAGGAATTCAAACTTCATGGACTGGTAATCATCCACACCTTGGTGAGCAAGGTGATCAGCTAGTACACTGCCCTTGATTGCTTTTTGGGTAGTGTACTGGATGTCATATTTCGTCAGGATCATCTGCCATCTTGCTATCCTCCCAGAGAGGGCAGGCTTCTCGAAGATGTATTTTATTGGATCCATCTTGGATATCAATAAGGTAGTATGAGTCAGCATATACTGTCTTAGCCGGCGAGCATCCCATGCCAGAGTGCAACAAGTTTTCTTGAGCTGTAAATATCTAGTTTCACAATCGGTAAACTTTTTGCTCAGGTAATAAATAACATGCTCTTTTCGGCCAGACTCGTCATACTGCCCCAGCACACACCCCATTGAATTTTCCAAAACAGTTAGATACATAATCAAGGGTCTTCCCTTGTCTGGTGGAATCAAAACAGGAGGTTCTTGCAGGTACTCTTTGATCTTGTCGAAGGCAGTTTGGCATTCATCATTCCATTTGACTACTTGATCTTTCTTCAGTAATTTGAAGATTGGTTCACAAGTAGCTGTCAGGTGAGAAATGAATCTGGAAATGTAGTTTAACCGTCCCAAGAATCCTCTGACTTCCTTCTCGGTACGAGGAGCAGGCATTTTTTGTATCGCTTTTACCTTGGCATGATCCATTTCGATACCATTACCGCTGACGACAAAGCCAAAGAGTTTACCAGACCTCACCCCAAATGTGCATTATTCGGGTTCAACCTTAGCTTGTATTTCTTTAGCCTCTTGAATAATTTTTGTAAATGATTAAGATGCTTTTCTTCTGTTTGAGATCTGGCTATCATATCATCCATGTAGACCTCTATTTCGTGATGTATCATGTCATTAAATAGAGCTACCATGGCACACTGGTAGGTTGCCCCAGCGTTCTTCAACCCGAATGGCATAACCTTGTAGCAAAATGTGCTCCACTGCGTGACAAAGGTTTTTTTTTCATGTCCTCAGGCACCATTTTAATTTGGTTGTAGCCTGAGAAACCGTCCATGAAGGAAAACACTTTATGATGTGTCGTATTGTCAACTAGAATATTGTGATACAGTGGGAGATCTGACTTGAGGTTTTGCGTTTGTATTCGCACTTGTTCGGTTTAGCAAGAGTCGCCACCGACTTTTTATTTTATCCTAAAAGAAAGGTTAAAAAGCACAGGAAAAAACCTTTTGAGATGTTTCGTGGGTTCGGGGGGTAGATTATAGAATGGGAAGGTATTAGCACCCTTTCTATCCATGGTTATCCATGGGCTCTTAGTTACTTGTTTTAGATCACTTGCCTTTGATTTTCAATTGCTTGAAATGGTGGTGTGTATGTGTTTGAAAATGTTTTGAAAAAGATGCCTTGTCTAGGCAACCGTTGTAACAATTCTTTACTCGAATGTTTTACAAAGGTGTGTGTCTTTTTGAAAAGATGTTTCAAATGTTTTTGAAAGTTTGTTTTTGAAAGTTGTGTTGTGGAGTGGGTTTTGAAAAGTAGGCAAGTGTGTTTTGCAAGTTGATCAAGTAACTAAGAGTTGTCTACCCCTAATTTCTCAAAGATCTTTCTCATGTTTTAACCCTTTTAACAGTATTGTTCCACCATTGTATTTGGTGGACAATCTTGTGTTAGGATGTTAACGGGACGGGCGCGGGTCATCGTATGGACTATGAATGCAATGGTGCCAAGTGTCTTTGGCAATTTTCTTGAAGGTACTTATGATCATTTTGTTTAGGCAACTTCGAAAGCGTCATCGAGGGACTATGATCATTTGAATTGTTTTGCCAAAGAAACTCAACATGCAAGCATGGCCCATTTTTGGAAGGCAACGAGCGGGATTACCCTAGGGGTGCAAGTGTGAATTGTGTATTGGTTGTCATGCATTTGTCTTGTATTTAGGTTATCTAGCGGTTGATTTTAAATCTTCACATACAAACTCTAATTACTATACAGTATATAGAAAGCGATAAATTGCGGGAATTTAAAGTCTACGCTATTACAAATAAGTATCCGAGGATGGGGGTACAAATATTTACAAATGGGGATGAGACTTATTAGGAGAGTAGTGTCCAAATATATTTACAACCAAATTGAATCGCAATCTCAATGTAAAATGTAGCAATGTATAAGAATAAAAGATAAGCAAATGTATCAAAAGTATTTATGTAAGTGCATGTGATTATTTACAAGTGATAAAAATGTTAACTTGATGTATTATTAAGTATTGTTATTTATTTTTGTCTTTTTGTTAAATATGTACAAACAGAAGTTTAAATGAAAAGAAAATGCTTTAAGAAATTCTATTTTTTTATGTATTAATGTTAATGGGTTTTAGTTAGTATTTTTATGTACAAAAGTTTTAATTAAAGAAAAGAAAAATGTTTTAAGTTTAAGAAAATTATTATTTATACATTTTAGTTAATGTTATATAAACAAACGTTTTTTTTCATTAAAAAGGGTTCTAAAAAGAAAATTGTTTAAACCTAATAAAAAAATCTAATATTTACATTTAAGTGTGATAAACAATATTAGTAAAAAAGAAATTAACGTATTATTTTTATTTAATAAGAATGTTAATTCTAAGTTTATGTTATATAAAAGAAAATAAAAAAATATTAAAGTATAAGAGAAAAAGGTTAAATGGGCTCTAGGGGGATTATGGCCCAAAAACAAACATAATCAAAAGGAAAAAGGGGGGTGTATTTGCCAGATTGGAAATGGGCTTAAGCAGTTTCGTTGAGGACAGGCCCAATGTGCTTTAACAATTGTTTTAGGGTTTCATTGTTTCATTTTGGATTAGAGTTAGGCTTAGAGCGGCGCTCTCATATTCTCCGTCCTCTTCACTTTCTCATGCCAAGCTTATCTGAACAAAGCCTCCGCCCATGGCCACCAGGCACCGCCGTCAACTCCTTCTTCTTTCATGGTTGAACACAGTTGCGATAAGGAAAGGTAACCATTGTTTTAGGGTTTTAAGCTTCATATCTTGCATGTTTTAATTTCGTTGTGTTCTGATTTTAAGTGTTGTTGTCCATACGAGGTGTGAAAAGAGGGAGAAAAATACTACCTTTGGCTTTTGGAGACGGAGGAGAGGTGGACTGGAGGCGCCCTAGGAAGGCCAGGCGGAGGGAACAGTGATGCTGTGAGTTGGCTAGCCTGGTAACCACGTATCTTGATTTTGTGTTATTTTATGATGATAGCTCTGAAAACCCTAGCATAATTTTCTTTTCCTCTTCTCTTTTGCTTCTGATTGCTGGCTCTGAGAATATTTGTTGAAATATTGATGTTTATTTGAGTATTGTTTGTTGTTGTTAGCCCAATGATGAGGTTTCTCTGAGGGATTTGTTGGTTATTTGGATGCTTCAGTGTTTGATTTCTTTTCCTCTTCTTCTGCTTGCCCCTGAGATGCTTGTTGATGTTGATCTTGAGTATTGATTTTGTTGATGTTTATAACCCCATGATGAGGTTGCTCTGAGGGTGTGGTTGGTTTGAATGCTTCAAGGCTTGTATGCTTAACACAGTTTTGAAAGGTTGGTGAAACAGGTTAGAGGTTTGGTCTCGTCTGTTTGTGTTTTTGGCTTTGAGGTTTATGCTTAGCAGGTAGTTTTGAGACTTGAACAGGTTTGGAGGGTTTGATGTATTAGCAGGTTTTGGCTTCAGTTTTTGTTTGTTACAGGTTAAGGCTTCAGTTTTTGAGTTGAAAATAGGTTTTGGCTATGTGTTTGATGTAGATTTAGGCTTGGTGGTATGTTGGTTTTGTGTTCTGTAACAGTTTGAGGGCTTGTGTTTATGCAGGCTTAAGGTTTATGCATGCTTTATTTGAGATTAAAGGCTTGAATACTTGGCGTTGGCTTCAGGCTTGAGACAGGTTATAGGCTTAGATTGAGCTTCAAACCAGCTTGAGGCAGCTCTGGTTTGTTACAGGCTTGCTTGAAGCAAGCTCTATGCAGGCAAACCGTTTTTTTTTTGAAATTGTAACAGGTTTGGTATTGTTTTTGTTGAAGGCAGTTCTGAGGTGTTTGAATGTTTGACACAGTTTGTGTTGCTTCTTGGTATTTTCTTCCTGTTTTTGTTCTGATATCAACTGTTTGTTTTATATCCCTAAGCGTCAAGCCTGCTGTAAGCCTCTCCACCTCTTTTACTCTCTCTCTCTTCTCTCTACAGATTAAAGAGCAATTTTATATTGCTTAAAACTGCTTTTCTGAAAAGGTGACTGGCTGGAAAGTGATGGATAATTTGAATATGGCTTGCATAGTTTCTTTCCTCTGTGTACTTTCTTCTTTTTTCAAGATTTTCTGCATATCTTTGTGTACTTTGTTGACAGCTTTATATCTTTGACAGTTTGGTTAGTTTGAAACTGTGACTTGGCTTGGCATGTTTGGTTTACAACTTGTGCAGTTCAGTTTGCCTTTTGATTAGGCATGTTTTGAAGTTACAGCTTTGTATGACATTTTGCACATGCTGTTTGTTTGGCATTTTTGCAAATTGAAACTATGCAGCCTTGTCCACTTTGTTTTATATGCTGCCTTGTACATTTTTATATGCTTGCAACATTATTCTTTACCCCTCTTTGTGAACCAAGACTTTCTTGTGATTTGTAGAGAGGGTGACTAAACTGATTCCGGCCAGTTACTTTTAATGATGAGCCTTTTTTATGATTAACTGTCTGCCTTTTTCTTAATTCATCTGCATTTGACTTTTTCCCTTTCTTTGTTTTTGCAGATGAAAATCAATTGAGCAATGGGGAGCAGCAAATAGAAGACGAAGATTTAGGAAACTTAGGATGCAATTTTATTTCACTTTTAATCATTGTAACAAATATTATTATAAATACTTGTAAATAATTACTGTATTTAAATAACACTTGTACAAATAATTAAAAATAAATAAAAGTCTTTTTATTGACATTCCTTTTAATTCTTCTTCAATTGTTTATTTAATTATTCATATTTCTTAAATTATAATAACTGGAAGTAAATCCCAACTATTCTAACTCAGAAATGATAAATAATCAATAAACGTCCGACGTTCCGAATAATCAAAGCATTGCACAGTTAAACAACAAACGCCCACATGTCCCTTTTTTTTCCACTGATTAAATCAAACACTGCAAACTCTCAATCAGAAATACCTCAGCTTTTATCCCATCTCAAATCAAATGCCTTAGCCTTTATCCCAGATGTTTAGACAAAAATTTTGAACAAATGTCAAAACAGCGTAACAACCAATTAAAACACAGTGGATTCAAACTCTTCTGAAACTGCGCGCGCAAAACCCCGATTCTTGACTTAACACCAAAGAAACGCCTGTCTGATCAAACTTTGAGCCAAATTCAACCAAACCCTAACAATTTGCTTGAACTGTTCCAGAGTCCATGAAAACCCTAATTTGGCTAGACTGACAAGAAAAATTCTGTTTGACTGATTCTTGAGCCAATCTGAAAAATCAGGAAAAGCCCGAAGCTGTGATTTCTTGTGGAAAAAGAGGAGGGTAAATTTTGGGGTACAACAGTTGCCCCTGTTCAATCTTCTTGAACCTGAAGAGTTAGATTGGCAAGTTTGCTTTTCGCGACTCGAGGGTAAAAGGAGATTGGACACTAGAGTGCCCAAAAAATTTGCACTTGGTGATGTGATGGTAGAGGGAATGGGCTTAAAGATGCCATTTGGTGATGAGCTTAAAGATGCCATCTGGAAATTGCTGGTAGGAGGATGGGCTTAGAGATGCCATCTGGGGATGTGACAGAATCTTATCGGGGGATGGGCTTAGAGATGCCATCTGGAAATTGCTGGTAGGAGGATGGGCTTATAGATGCCATATGAAGGTGATTGTTGAACTGTATGTTATTGGTGAGTGGGTGAGTATCAGAAAGGTGTCCATGTTTTGGGACATCTCTGAACTGGGGGTTTGAATAAGCAATAGATTGACATCCGTATCTGGAAGCATCCGTAAACTGTTTTCAAAAGTTGAGTCTGAACAAGCGATAGATTAACATCCGTGTTTGGAGAATCCGTAAACTGTTTTCAGAAGTCTTGAAGTTGAATAAGCAATAGAGCAGCATCCGTTGTTGGGAAGCGTCCGTAAACTATTTTCAAAAGTTGAGAAGAATCTGAACAAGCGATAGGTTAACATCTGTTACTGGAGAACCCGTGAACTGTTTTCAGAAGTCTTGAAGTTGAATAAGCAATAGAGCAGCATCCGTTGTTGGGAAGCGTTCGTAAACTGTTTTCAAAAGTTGAAATTGAATAAGCAATAGAGCAGCATTCGTTGTTGGGAAGCGTCCGTAAACTATTTTCAAAAGTTGAGAAGAATCTGAACAAGCGATAGGTTGACATCCGTTACTGGAGAACCCGTGAACTGTTTTCAGAAGTCTTGAAGTTGAATAAGCAATAGAGCAACATCCGTTGTTGGGAAGCGTCCGTAAACTGTTTTCAAAAGTTGAGAAGAATCTGAACAAGCGATAGGTTGACATCCGTTACTGGAGAACCTGTGAACTGTTTTCAGAAGTCTTGAAGTTGAATAAGCAATAGAGCAGCATCCGTTATTGGGAAGCGTCCGTAAACTGTTTTCATAAGTCTTGAAGTTGAATAAGCAATAGAGCAGCATCCGTTGTTGGGAAGCGTCCGTAAACTATTTTCAAAAGTTGAGAAGAATCTGAACAAGCGATAGGTTGACATCTGTTACTGGAGAACCCGTGAACTGTTTTTAGAAGTCTTGAAGTTGAATAAGCAATAGAGCAGCATCCGTAAACTGTTTTCAAAAGTTGAGAAGAATCTGAACAAGCGATAGGTTGACATCCGTTACTGGAGAACCCGTGAACTGTTTTCAGAAGTCTTGAAGTTGAATAAGCAATAGAGCAGCATCCGTTGTTGGGAAGCATCCATAAACTGTTTTCAGAAGTTGAGTCTGAACAAGCGATAGATTAACATCCGTTGTTGGGAGGAATCCGTAAACTGTTTTCAGAGGTTGAAGAATCTGAGAAGGAACCGGTGTAGGGTTTCCTAACGATGAGTCAGTGTAAAACTGCATCTGAATGAATCTGGAATAAGTATCAGAATGTCGCCATGTCTGGGTCACATCTGAACTATCTCTGGGTGAATCTGGAATAAGTATCAGAATGTCGCCATGTCTGGGTCACATCTGAACTATTTCTAGAAAGAATCTCGGAAGATGATGATCTTTGTCTGTCGACTGATCTTTCCTGAAAAGGTAAAGAGTTAGTTGTATGCAATGTCATGAAGCATGATGTAATGTATGTTATATCAATGTTTATGATATGAATGTGATGAATGTGCATGTAAGCTGATGAGCTGTCTTGCTGAGGTAGATGAATCCTGGATGGCAGGAGATAAAAGAATCTTGACTGCTGTCGGGGATTGAAAATCCTTTGATCGTTGAAAATGAGAAGTCCTGGGACCGCTGTAGGGGAATCAGGAGCTTGGGTTGTATGCCAATCTGCTGGGGATTCCTGTCTTGAGGAGATCTTCACTGGGGAATATCTGAATATCCGGTGAGGTGCTGAGAATGAGAGTCGCCATTCTTGCTTGGGGATTGATAGTTGGAAGTTTTAGCTCCGCTGGGGATTGCAAGAATCTTTTGATTGCTGCAGGTATTGATCTGGGATCTTGAAAAGGTTGGTCGGGGAGATAGTTGTCCTGGTTGGTTTCAGGTATTGATCTCCGACCTGAGAAAGAAAGATAGTTTTCCTGGCTTGTTACAGGTGTTGATCTTCAATCTCTTCATGTAGATGGTTTCCTGGCTTGTTACAGGTGTTGATCCACAATCGGTCGTCCACATATATTTTCCTGGCTTGCTACAGGTATTAATCTGGAACTTAAGAAATACGCCACTTCGAGAATGAGAATCTTCATTCTGTTGGGAGTCAGAAATTGGGAGTATACCAATCTTCCGAGGTGATGAGAATCTTCATGCCGTTAACGGTCAGAAACTGGGAGTATACCAATCTTCTGAGGTTTTAAGGATGAGAGTCTTCACTCTTGAGTGTCAGAAATTGGGAGTATACCAATCTTCTGAGATGATGAGAATCTTCATGCTGTTAACGGTTAGAAACTGGGAGTATACCAATCTTCTGAGGTTTTAAGGATGAGAATCTTCATTCTTGAGAGAAACAAATTTTTAGGAGCTTCAATTGTCCGTTATTCTGTTGGTGGTTGTAACTTCCAGCAGGTGATGAAGGAATTGTTGGACACTTTTGACATTTGAATGCCCCAAGTGATGATGAAGGAGTCTCTTCATGCTGTTAACCGTTAACTGCTATCTGGTTGTAATCTAGGCTTCGCGGTGGTCTGATATTGTGAATGAGTGACAGAATGGCTACCGTGTCTGGAGCGTATCTGAAACTGTATCTTGGAGGTGAGATCTGTATGAGTAGCAGAATGACTTCCGTATCTTGGAGTGTATCTGAAACTGTAACTAGGATCTGAATGAGTGACAGAATGGCTACCGTGTTTGGAGCGTATCTGAAACTGTATCTAGGATCTGAATGAGTGACAGAATGGCTACCGTGTTTGGAGCGTATCTGAAACTGTATCTTGGAGTTGAGATCTGTATGAGTAGCAGAATGACTTCCGTGTCTGGAGTGTATCTGAAACTGTAACTAGGATCTGAATGAGTGACATAATGGCTACCGTGTTTGGAGCGTATCTGAAACTGTATCTTGGAGTTGAGATCTGTATGAGTAGCAGAATGACTTCCGTGTCTGGAGTGTATCTGAAACTGTAACTAGGATCCGAATGAGTGACAGAATGGCTACCGTGTTTGGAGCGTATCTGAAACTGTATCTTGGAGTTGAGATCTGTATGAGTAGCAGAATGGCTACCGTGTTTGGAGCGTATCTGAAACTGTAACTAGGATCTGAATGAGTGACAGAATGGCTACCGTGTTTGGAGCGTATCTGAAACTGTATCTTGGAGTTGAGATCTGTATGAGTAGCAGAATGACTTCCGTGTCTGGAGTGTATCTGAAACTGTAACTAGGATCTGAATGAGTGACAGAATGGCTACCGTGTGTGGAGCGTATCTGAAACTATATCTTGTAGGTGAGATCTGTATGCGTAGCAGAATGACTTCCGTGTCTGGAGTGTATCTTAAACTGTAACTAGGATCTGAATGAGTGACAGAATGGCTACCGTGTTTGGAGCGTATCTGAAACTGTATCTTCCAACAGGTGATGAAGGAATTGTTGAACACTTTTGACATTCGAATGCCCCAAGTGATGATGAAAGAGTCTTGAATCAGGTTACTCTGCAAATTGAGAGATTTCTTGAAATCTTGACTGGACTGCCCCAGGTTAACTGAACTTTGAAAGATCTGTTGAAACCTTGACTGGACTGCCCCAGGTTAACTGAACTTTGAAAGATCTGTTGAAACCTTGACATGACTGCCCCAGGTTAATTGGATGGTGACATGTCATGCCCCTTGTTGATAGGAGACCTGTCGTTGGAAGTGTCATCCTTTTTGAAGTGATTTTGTTCACTGAGTTTTCGTTCCTCCGAACATTCGCTGTATGAATTTCTTCGCTGTCAAACAAATAACCATGTGCAAACAACGATATTCAAATAATGCAAAGTTTATGCTTGTCTCGAAGTTTTGAAAAATGCGTTTTTTAGCAGAAAACTTTTTATAAGACAAATTCAACACAAGATTTAGAGCAAGGCCTTACAGAAGTCAGGATACCTTTTGTAACAGTATGCTTTCGAACTAACTCATGCTTCAATTAGGACTTTTGAAGGGTTGTAACGTGGCTCGGTTCACGGTTTAAGAAACAAAGGATAAAGGCTCAAAGTATATTTGTACCCACCCGCTCTTCGTGATGTTCTTCAATCCTAAGCTCAGTTAATTGTGTGTCGCCCTCTATTCGAATTTGGAACGACTTTTGGGTGATGGTTCCCCAGTTGAATTTTGGGAGACAGTCATTATCTCCTTTTTCTTTTGCAACATTTTTTCATGTTGTTGAGGATTTATAATGACCTCTTTCTTTTGATTTGTTATCCCTAACTTTTGCCTGACTGTTCCTGTTTTTGAGATTACAGTCAGCGGGATGCCCCAGCTTTCTTAAGCCTCCTTTGTAGGTTTTGGCTCAGTGGGCTTTTTCTTTTTTGAGAGATAATGACTGCCTATGAGATAAGGAACCATCACTGTCTTTTGATTCCAGAGGAATGCTTTTCTCTTTTTCTTTTGATGTCGTTCGTTGTATTACGAACTGAGAGTTTGCGACTTCAATGCACACCTTTTTTGGATTAACTGAGAGACTACCCTGCCCCAGGTTTAAATCAAAGGTTTCGATTTGTTTAGAACGGAAAACTCCTACTTCTTTGGCTCGAAGGGGTTGACTAGGGATTATCTTCCTTATAACTCCAGTGTTTGGGAATTGAAAGAAATGCCTGTACATCATCAGCAAGGTCTGTTCAAAAGCATACTGTATGAGATTATGGTATTGTTTCGTCATCCTCCCTCTAAAGGCTTGCAGCTTTTTATCAAGAGTTAAATATCATAAAGAAAGCATAAGAGTAGTGAAAACGAATGGATGAATTCAAGACAAACATATGCAATGCATTAATGAAACAGAGTTTGACATTAATAGATAAATTGTTTGAATAACAAAGAGATTACAACTTGGAAATTCAAATGAAACAAAAGTCTCTCAGTTCGAGCCTTGTCAATTCAGGTGGAGAACTCCTTAACGGAAGATTTTCATCTCGTCGTCTGGCATGAACCTCAGCACTCCAATGTTGATTAGATCTTGAATCTTGTTCTTCAAGGCCCAACAGTCGTCGGTGTCATGTCCCGGGCTATAGGAGTGGTATACACAAAATGCGTCGGGATGATAGCTAGGAGCGGAGGTATTGGGCTTCCGAATAGGATCCCTCAAAGCAGTCAGATTGACCTCCAACAAGCGCTCCAGTATTAGAGATGACGGTATGTCAGTCTCAGTGAACTGTCTTCCCAACGTATTTTGCTTACGCCGATTACCCTGTTGATGCTGACGAGGTTGTTGGTGGGCTTGTGACCCTGAAGCAAGTAGAGGAGCCTTCCCCTTGTCTTCTTGTCTGGAAAGGGGTTGAATGATGGCTTGCTCTTCAACCTCAGATGTTTGTCCAACTTGGTTATCCCGAAGCAGTTGGTTGACGAGAACTCTGAGTTCCTCTTGTCTTTGAGCCAAGTCCTGGATGAGAGCCATCTGGCCCACTAGTTGCCCCATCATTTGGATCCTCATTGTAATCAGCTCAGACTGCAGTGCTTCCAACTGATTACTCCTGGAATTGCTTGAATTCCCATGGACCAAGCCCCTTGTGAGGAGAGCTTTCACTTCTTCTTGCCCCAGAGACAGGTTCAAGAACATCTCTTGAAGCTGAGCATTTTGATCCTGGATATCCTTGACAGTCCTCTCTAGAGTCATCTCTTACTGAAATAAACAGTAGGAGAGTAAGGAAACCTGAAAAGGAAAAACTTTCATGATGCAATGCATGATATGTGAATGCATGTTTTCAAGGATCTCTTGGGGTAAACACAAGAGAATGTTAGAGGTTGAACTTCGATCTTTGATTGGAGAACTTTGCACTGGTGGATGTCTTTCCACAAGAATCAAGCTCACCATGTCAAGTGGGTCATAGCCCCTGATTCAAGTCGTTGCACTTGATCTTTGATGGCATTTGTTTAGAGGAGAAACCTCTTGCCCTTTGGTAGACGTCTGGTTCAACGTGACCCTGCATCAAAAGAACCCTCGAGATCCTTGAAATGGTTATTGAAAATGCTATGGTATGATGTCATGATGTTATGTACATGTATGCAAAAGCAAGTAAGTGTATATACAGGCAAACATATTCACACAAAGCAAACAAGTCCTTAGGTTTAGGCTTGCATGGGGTTGTAGGTAAGTACCCTCTTGAAGTCAGTTGGCTCATCCTGTCCTAAAATAGAAACTGGGTTCTAAGGAGCTCAATATCATTGGATTGTTTTCTGTGTTCATTGTTTTGGTTTAGCCACTTAACTGGCGACCAAAATATTCCAAGAAAGCAACCCTCAATGAGTGTAGTATCGAGTATCTACCAACTTCGGACTGCACCAAAGTCGGTCATCTCACTACCCCTAAAAAGGCTAAGATGGTCAATTAAGGTTCTAAGAGTTCGTTAGTGCTTCACGACATCACTCAGCGGCCCCGTACTCTCCTTGATTGAACTCAAGGGTTACCGGTACTCACAAATATGTCACACTAACATATCTTACTGCTTCAACCATGTCGGTATACCCCGCACAGTTCCCTCACAGTTTTATTGCTATTTACCTAAAAAGGTGTCCCCAAATCCGGGTGTAGGATTTACAACAAACCCAAACAAGGACCCAAAAAGTAAAGCAATCAAAGCAAGTATGTAAAGGTGATCTAAACCCTAAGGTAACCCCACTTTTAAGATAGTCCCCAGCAGAGTTGCCAGTTCTGTGATACGGTGGGAGAACTGACTTGAGGTTTTGCGTTTGTATTCGCACTTGTTCGGTTTAGCAAGAGTCGCCACTGACTTTTTATTTTATCCTAAAGGAAAGGTTAAAAAGCACAGGAAAAACCCTTTTGAGATGTTTCGTGGGTTCGGGGGGTAGATTATAGAAAGGGAAGGTATTAGCACCCTTTTTATCCATGGTTATCCATGGGCTCTTAGTTACTTGTTTTAGATCACTTGCCTTTGATTTTCAATTGCTTGAAATGGTGGTGTGTGTGTGTGTGTTTGAAAATGTTTTGAAAAAGATGCCTTGTCTAGGCAACCGTTGTAACAATTCTTTACTCGAATGTTTTACAAAGGTATGTGTCTTTTCGAAAAGATGTTTCAAATGTTTTTGAAAGTTTGTTTTTGAAAGTTGTGTTGTGGAGTGGGTTTTGAAAAGTAGGCAAGTGTGTTTTGCAAGTTGATCAAGTAACTAAGAGTTGTCTACCCCTAATTTCTCAAAGATCTTTCTCATGTTTTAACCCTTTTAACAGTATTGTTCCACCATTGTATTTGGTGGACAATCTTGTGTTAGGATGTTAACGGGACGGGTGCGGGTCATCGTATGGACCATGAATGCAATGGTGCCAAGTGTCTTTGGCAATTTGCTTTAAGGGACTTATGATCATTTTGTTTAGGCAACTTCGAAAGCGTCATCGAGGGACTATGATCATTTGAATTGTTTTGCCAAAGAAACTCAACATGCAAGCATGGCCCATTTTTGGAAGGCAACGAGCGGGATTACCCTAGGGGTGCAAGTGTGAATTGTGTATTGGTTGTCATGCATTTGTCTTGTATTTAGGTTATCTAGCGGTTGATTTTAAATCTTCGCATACAAACCCTAATTACTATACAGTATATAGAAAGCGATAAATTGCGGGAATTTAAAGTCTACGCTATTACAAATAAGTATCCGGGGATGGGGGTACAAATATTTACAAATGGGGATGATACTTATTAGGAGAGTAGTGTCCAAATATATTTACAACCAAATTGAATCGCAATCTCAATGTAAAATGTAGCAATGTATAAGAATAAAAGATAAGCAAATGTATCAAAAGTATTTGTGTAAGTGCATGTGATTATTTACAAGTGATAAAAATGTTAACTTGATGTATTATTAAGTATTGTTATTTATTTTTGTCTTTTTGTTAAATATGTACAAACAGAAGTTTAAATGAAAAGAAAATGCTTTAAGAAATTCTATTTTTTTATGTATTAATGTTAATGGGTTTTAGTTAGTATTTTTATGTACAAAAGTTTTAATTAAAGAAAAGAAAAATGTTTTAAGTTTAAGAAAATTATTATTTATACATTTTAGTTAATGTTATATAAACAAACGTTTTTTTTTAATTAAAAAGGGTTCTAAAAAGAAAATTGTTTAAACCTAATAAAAAAATCTAATATTTACATTTAAGTGTGATAAACAATATTAGTAAAAAAGAAATTAACGTATTATTTTTATTTAATAAGAATGTTAATTCTAAGTTTATGTTATATAAAAGAAAATAAAAAAAATATTAAAGTATAAGAGAAAAAGGTTAAATGGGCTCTAGGGGGATTATGGCCCAAAAACAAACATAATCAAAAGGAAAAAGGGGGGTGTATTTGCCAGATTGGAAATGGGCTTAAGCAGTTTCGTTGAGGACAGGCCCAATGTGCTTTAACAATTGTTTTAGGGTTTCATTGTTTCATTTTGGATTAGGGTTAGGCTTAGAGCGGCGCTCTCATATTCTCCGTCCTCTTCACTTTCTCATGCCAAGCTTATCTGAACAAAGCCTCCGCCCATGGCCACCAGGCGCCGCCGTCAGCTCCTTCTTCTTTCATGGTTGAACACAGTTGCGATAAGGAAAGGTAACCATTTTTTTAGGGTTTTAAGCTTCATATCTTGCATGTTTTAATTTCATTGTGTTCTGATTTTAAGTGTTGTTGTCCATACGAGGTGTGAAAAGAGGGAAAAAAATACTACCTTTGGCTTTTGGAGACAGAGGAGAGGTGGACTGGAGGCGCCCTAGGACGGCCAGGCGGAGGGAGCAGTGATACTGTGAGCTGGCTAGCCTGGTAACCACATATCTTGATTTTGTGTTGTTTTATGATGATAGCTCTGAAAACCCTAGCATAATTTTCTTTTCCTCTTCTCCTTTGCTTCTGATTGCTGGCTCTGAGAATATTTGTTGAAATATTGATGTTGATTTGAGTATTGTTTGTTGTTGTTAGCCCAATGATGAGGTTGCTCTGAGGGCTTTGTTGGTTATTTGGATGCTTCAGTGTTTGATTTCTTTTCCTCTTCTTCTGCTTGCCCCTGAGATGCTTGTTGATGTTGATCTTGAGTATTGCTTTTGTTGATGTTTATAACCCTATGATGAGGTTGCTCTGAGGGTGTGGTTGGTTTGAATGCTTCAAGGCTTGTATGCTTAACACATTTTTGAAAGTTTGGTGAAACAGGTTAGAGGTTTGGTCTCGTCTGTTTGTGTTTTTTGGCTTTGAGGTTTATGCTTAGCAGGTAGTTTTGAGACTTGAACAGGTTTGGAGGGTTTGATGTATTAGCAGGTTTTGGCTTCAGTTTTTGTTTGTTACAGGTTAAGGCTTCAGTTTTTGAGTTGAAAATAGGTTTTGGCTATGTGTTTGATGTAGATTTAGGCTTGGTGGTATGTTGGTTTTGTGTTCTGTAACAGTTTGAGGGCTTGTGTTTATGCAGGCTTAAGGTTTATGCAGGCTTTATTTGAGATTACAGGCTTGAATACTTGGCGTTGGCTTCAGGCTTGAGACAGGTTATAGGCTTAGCTTGAGCTTCAAACCAGCTTGAGGCAGCTCTGGTTTGTTACAGGCTTGCTTGAAGCAAGCTCTATGCAGGCAAACCGTTTTTTTTGAAATTGTAACAGGTTTGGTATTGTTTTTGTTGAAGGCAGTTCTGAGGTGTTTGAATGTTTGACACAGTTTGTGTTGCTTCTTGGTATTTTCTTCCTGTTTTTGTTCTGATATCAACTGTTTGTTTTATATCCCTAAGCGTCAAGCCTGCTGTAAGCCTCTCCACCTCTTTTACTCTCTCTCTCTTCTCTCTACAGATTAAAGAGCAATTTTATATTGCTTAAAACTGCTTTTCTGAAAAGGTGACTGGCTGGAAAGTGATGGATAATTTGAATATGGCTTGCATAGTTTCTTTCCTCTGTGTACTTTCTTCTTTTTTCAAGATTTTCTGCATATCTTTGTGTACTTTGTTGACAGCTTTATATCTTTGACAGTTTGGTTAGTTTGAAACTGTGACTTGGCTTGGCATGTTTTGGTTTACAACTTGTGCAGTTCAGTTTGCCTTTTGATTAGGCATGTTTTGAAGTTACAGCTTTGTATGACATTTTGCACATGCTGTTTGTTTGGCATTTTTGCAAATTGAAACTATGCAGCCTTGTCCACTTTGTTTTATATGCTGCCTTGTACATTTTTATATGCTTGCAACATTATTCTTTACCCCTCTTTGTGAACCAAGACTTTCTTGTGATTTGCAGAGAGGGTGACTAAACTGATTCCGGCCAGTTACTTTTAATGATGAGCCTTTTTTATGATTAACTGTCTGCCTTTTTCTTAATTCATCTGCAT
Source organism: Vicia faba (assembly GCA_948472305.1). Classification (NCBI taxonomy): domain Eukaryota; kingdom Viridiplantae; phylum Streptophyta; class Magnoliopsida; order Fabales; family Fabaceae; genus Vicia; species Vicia faba. The sequence continues at coordinate 265,501,682 of OX451741.1, read as the reverse complement.
TTGACTTTTTCCCTTTCTTTGTTTTTGCAGATGAAAATCAATTGAGCAATGGGGAGCAGCAAATAGAAGACGAAGATTTAGGAAACTTAGGATGCAATTTTATTTCACTTTTAATCATTGTAACAAATATTATTATAAATACTTGTAAATAATTACTGTATTTAAATAACACTTGTACAAATAATTAAAAATAAATAAAAGTCTTTTTATTGATATTCCTTTTAATTCTTCTTCAATTGTTTATTTAATTATTCATATTTCTTAAATTATAATAACTGGAAGTAAATCCCAACTATTCTAACTCAGAAATGATAAATAATCAATAAACGTCCGACGTTCCGAATAATCAAAGCATTGCACAGCTAAACAACAAACGCCCACATGTCCCTTTTTTTTCACTGATTAAATCAAACACTGCAAACTCTCAATCAGAAATACCTCAGCTTTTATCCCATCTCAAATCAAATGCCTTAGCCTTTATCCCAGATGTTTAGACAGAAATTTTGAACAAATGTCAAAACAACGTAACAACCAATTAAAACACAGTGGATTCAAACTCTTATGAAACTGCGCGCGCAAAACCCTGATTCTTGACTTAACACCAAAGAAACGCCTGTCTGATCAAACCTTGAGCCAAACTCAACCAAACCCTAACAATTTGCTTGAACTGTTCCAGAGTCCATGAAAACCCTAATTTGGCTAGACTGACAAGAAAAATTCTGTTTGACTGATTCTTGAGCCAATCTGAAAAATCAGGAAAAGCCCGAAGCTGTGATTTCTTGTGGAAAAAGAGGAGGGAAAATTTTGGGGTACAACAAATATCAATGTTGGGAAGTGGGAAATCATCTTTAGGGCTTACCCTATTTAAATCTCTGTTGTCCATGCACATTCGTACCTTGCCATCCTTTTAGGGCACGGGAACAACATTGGCAACCCATTGTGGATAGGAAGTGACGGCCAAGAATCCGGTGTTGAATTGTTTCATGACTTCAGTTTTAATCTTCTCTAACATATCTGGCCTCATGCAACAAACTTTTTGTTTTATCGGAGGGCAGTCTTCTTTCGTTGGTAGATGATGTACCACGATATATGTATTAAGTCCTGGCATGTCTTTGTACGACCAGGAAAAGACCTCAACATAATCATGTAGAAACTGAATCAGACGCTCCTTGACACTGGGTTCCAGATTGGCACCCACCTTGACTTCTCTCTTGTCTTCTTCGGTACCTAGGTTAACTGTGTCCACTGGTTCTCCGTGGGGTTGAATGGCCATCTCTTCTTGTTGTAGTAACCTGGCGAGTTCCCCTGGCATTTCACAATCTTCCTCACCTTCGTCTTCGGCTTGTTAGATTAGATTTTCAGAGTCACAGAAGGCCATACCAGAATCGTTACCCATGGGATCCCGAATGGATATAGATCTGCATTTGAATGTGAGTGTGTGTAAGAATATAGCTATCTTTGAAAGAAATGAAAATGAAAAAATAAAAATAATGAGCAAAAAGTTTGTATGCAAAAATGTCCATGATTCATTGATGTCATATGGAAATGAGATAATAACCCTTACAAATGGACCATTGTGCCTCGGGTAAGACACAAGGTTTTATGAGTCTGAATTGTTTTAATATTACAGGTCCAACAAAATTTAAAGACAAATTAATGTTGGATAAATGTGATTAGGACAAAATCTATAGCTTCCCAGTTGCTGAGCCCTCCATTAACAGTTGGGAAAATCCAATCCTCCAGATTATAGTTGTCTTCATCATCCTCCACTGTGTTGACTTCGCGGTTGCTGATCTTCAAGGGTGGTCCTTCGGCACGAGCGCGACGTACAGCTTTCTGGGCTGCTGAAGTGAAACCCAAACCAAATTTGTCAGACTTGTATGGGATATCTGGAAGTTGGCCCCAAATAGTGCACCCACCTTCTTCTATCACTGCCTTGGCATCTTTTAAAGACGACATCTTGAGCGGGGGCCTTGTAACCTTTGGGACTTGAGAGACAGCCTTGGTTACTGCCACAGTTTGCAGGACTTCTTCAAAGTGCTGGAACGAAGTTTCAATAAATTCACCATCTAATTCCACATATCTGAAGGAATTTAGATGGTTGACCATATACTCTTCTTCTCCATGAACGGTGATAATTTTCCCCTAAATTGGATATTTCAGCATTTGATGCAACGTAGAGGTAACGGCACCAGCATTGTGAATCCACGGTCGGCCTAATAAGCAGGAATATGAAGGGCGAATATCCATTACATAAAAAGTTGAATCAAATGTTTGGGTTCCAACTTTTATGGGGATGTCCACTTCCCCATGCACCATCTTTTTTGAACCATCGAAGGCCCTCACCACTATATTGCTAGGTTTCAAGGTCAATCCTTCACAGTCAAGCTTATTAAGAGCATTTTTAGGCAACACATTCAGAGACGAACCGGTATTAACCAAGACATGAGCCAAAGTTGTGCCCCTGCATTCAACAGAGACATATAATGCCTCATTATGCTTCCTCCCCCTTGGTGTTAAATCAGCATCCGAAAAGCCTAAACCATTATCCGCGGTCAAGCTGGCCACACAGTCTTGAAACTGATCAGCAGAGGTCTCTTGGGGTACATGGGCCGTTTTAAGGAATTTTACCAAGGCCTTTGCATGAGCCTCAGAACATAACAATAAAGCCAACATAGGAATTTTTGATGGAGTTTGCCCCAATTGTTGGACTATGTTGTAGTCGCTTCTTTTTATAATCTTTAGAATTTCCTCCATCTCTTTTCGGGAGGTCTCAGGGATAGCTACTAATTGAGCCTTCATCCGGACAGGCTCAACCAGAATACCTTTGCCTCGAGTCTCGGTCGACTTGTCAGTAGGAATGTCAGTAGGGGTGATAACAGGGACTGAAGTAGTTTTGTCAACAGGAATATTAGTAGAGATGATTGTAGGAGTAGTGATATCCTTTGGAGGAGTAACAGCAACAAGAATGATTACGGGTCCAGAAATAGCTTTTGGGGGAGCAATTTCTGGAGAGAATACCCTCCCACTTCGGGTAATCTTGTTGGTCCTTGCGATGTTACTGATATCGGAGTCAACTTTCTCAGAGCTTGAACTTTCAGCAGCTGGCCAATCTTGCTTGATACCGTGATAGTAGATATCACCTCCATAATTCCATGGGACGGTTTTGTCTGATGAATACGGGATTGGTCCAGGCATTGTAATTATCAATGGAGCTACTTTAGGAACTGATGTAATTCTAATGGGTCTTTTGGTGGAGACCCTGGAAGAATTGGTGGAAATGGTCACCATGGAAACATCATTATAAGAAATGGTTGGAATAGAAGTCTTCTCTAAGAAAATATCCTTGTTATCCATTAGGCGTTGAATGCATGCTTTTAACAAATGACAGCAGTTGGTGTGGATAGACAGAAATGACAGCTTTCATCACAGCCCGGAGTACACCGATATTCAACAAATTCTTTTTGATAGTCATGAGTGGGGTTACAAGTTCATCAACCAAAGTAACAAACATATCATCCTCAATAGCGTTGATATCACGGCCATGCTTGGACATAGGGGCAGTGATGACATTGAGAATCTCAGGCGCATCGAATTCAATCTCTTTGGCTTCAAGAAGGTCTTGTACCTTGTTTTTCATATTCCAACAGTTGTTAGTGTCATGGTCGGGACTCTCAGAATGGTATGCACAGCGGGCATTAGGATAATAATGAGGAGATGTTGTGTTAGGATTCTTTGGAGCTTCTTTCAAAGTCACTAGATTGGATCTTAACATATGTGGCAATACTTGAGATAGTGTCATATTGATTCGGGTGAACTTCCTGACTGGTCTTTCCGTTCTTGGCTGGTTGCTTCTTTACTGAGTAGGCGCAGGTTTAGGAATCATGACAACCCTCACCATTGGACGAAGTTCATCCCTATCTTGATTTCTCTGAGGATATACAACAACAACTTCTTTTTTTCCAATGAATGATTTTCTTACAGCAACAGAGGATGCATCTTTTTGAATTTTCCCATTCTTTATCCCGGCTTCCACCCTTTCTCCAGTCAATATCAATTCGGTAAAACCTGCCGATGAACTCCCAATTAAGTTATTAAAGAAAGGACCAGACAGGGTGCCACATGTCTACCAACTCTCTTTCAGATAGGGGAGGCTGGACTCTTCCTTCTAAGTCCCTCCATATTTGCGCGTAGTCTTTGAAGCCTTCACTTGAAACCATGGCCATACTCTGGAGTTGAGTACGGGTGGAAGCAAGATCTGCATTGTATTGGTATTGTTTGTAAAAGGCGGCAGCCAAATCTTCCTAATTATGAATGTTGGCTCTTTCTAGCTGATAAAACCAATCAAGTTGAGTTCCGGACAGGATGTCTTGAAAGAAATGTACCCATAAATCCTTGTCAGCAGTGTGAGGCTGTATTTTCCTCACATAGGACCTGAGATGCATTTTGGGACATGAAACTCCATCGTATTTGGCGAACACCGGTGTCTTGAATTTTGGAGGAATGACAATCCCATACACTAAACCTAACTCCTCAAAGTCCAATCCAGACACTTTTTGAATTCCTATTGCACTTAACCGTTCTTCCAGATGCTTATACTTGTCGTCGGCCGGAGGGTATTGTTCTTCAGAATAATCTTCTTTTTCCTCTTCCTCTTCTGAATCTGGATGGGCAACTGCCTCCTTGCCTTTCCCATCTTGATTGTCTTTCTCACCAGATGACGTTGTGAAGTCTAAGGTTCTTCTTGTTTGTCCTTGGAATCTTCTTCCCATATTTAGAACTCCGGTTATTTTCTTTGTTTTCTTCTTTTTCTTTTCAACCAGCAAGGTCTTCAACTCTTCTTGTCCTTTGGCTAGAGTTAAGAATATCTGTTGAAACTAAGCATTTTGTGCTTGGAGGTCCTTCACTGTCTGCTCGAGATCCATCTTACTGAAATAAATAGTAGAAAGATGAGGAGACTTGTTGCATATTGTTGTACCCCAAAATTTGCCCTCCCATTTTCTTCAAGATTTGCAAAGAGCATGCTTCAAAATCTCCCAAGGGTTGCACAGTTCAATGGACTCCTAACAGTCAAAAATTAGGGTTTTGGTTCTGACAAAGAAATTGAAGTTTCCAAGGGTCCAAACAAGTCCCACATGCCTATAAACATTGTCAAGCATCCTTATGCCAAGTTTCAAGACTCATAGCACAAAATTGCACAGTCAAAAACCCTAATTGCCCTACAGTCAACTGCAGGGGTAAAATGGTCATTTGATAGTCAAAAGTCAAGATTTTTGGTCAACATCTTATTTTGAAGCCACAAACATCATGTGATCAATGCTTGATCATGATTCTCAAAGCACGACTCTCAAAGTCTCAAGATGCAAAAGTTTCTATATTTGGACAGTTGAAAAAGTCAACTTCAAATTGACCAAGGCATAACTTCCACATGGTTTATCAGAAAAATTACATCCAAAGCTCATTTTTAATAGAATGACATTTCCTACAACTCATATTCACACTCCAAGTCCAATAAATGCTCTCACAAAAAGTTATCAATCTCAACATTATAGGTCATTTTCAAAAGTCAACAAAAAGGTACTTTAAGTCAAAGACCATACCTTGAGATTGGTAAATCAAAATGACATGGGATCAAATCCATTGGTTAGAGGACTTCAAGAACTTTCCAAAATGTCCAAGAACATGATCAAATCCTAAAAATTGAGCAAGATATGCCTTGTGGAAGTTGGGAAATTTTTGGGAATTTTGAAAAGTCAACTTTGCTTCAAATGCCTCAAAATTGCTAATGGGCCACAATTTCTTCCAAGAATCATCACCCAAAAGCTATGCACGACCCATTGACCCAAAGGGGAGTTATTTTCTTATTTTTAATTTATTAATTGAATTTTTAAATCTATTAATTCATTTAATTAAAATTAAATATGAGAAAAAAATATTAAACAAATGTTTTCAAATCTTTTTATGCAGTATTTCCACTCATCATTCACTCAAGATTTCGTGCATACCCAAAAAGGAAAGGATCTCCAATAATTGGCATGTTCTTCATGGTAAAAAGATTGAAAAAATCATGGAAAATCACAAACTTGAAAGGCATTAAAACAAGGCTTTGGGCTTGATCTTTTTACCCTAATTCATTGACATATATGTGTACATCACAACCCTAATCAGAAAAACAAGCAAGCTGCGCCCAAGAACACCAAACAACTTTGCACTTTTCTCTCAAAAATTTCAAAACTAAAAACACACATAGAGCACGTTTCAAGGCCTAAGAAGCATTTCAATAGCTTGCTTACACATCCAGGAATCTTTTCCAATCAAAATCACATCCCCTAACCTCAAGAACTGGTAGAACACAGTCGCCCTGTTCATGATATTCTTCATATTCGTATTTTGATTTGCACGCATTTTCCATACATTGTAATGCTTGATTTATACTAACCTGGTCATTCTAAAGCTAATGGTATCGTCCAATTAAATTATAGACACTTGTATGCAAAGTTACCATGGATGCAGGTTAGGGTTTCAGAAGCTTCCATTTGGGGCTTTGAGTATATGGAAAAATTAGGCAACGAGACCTGTACCATTGGAATCAGAAGCTCCAAACGAACAAAACCATACCATCGCGCTCAATTTATGAGAAGGCATGAGCTAATCGCTATTATTCCATGGCTGTTTTAGTGGGGGTTTAAAACCCCCGCTATCCATTGTTTATTTTCAGGCAAAACGAATAATAATTGGAGAAGATGATGCGTGGAGGAACGTGGTTGGTGGATTCAAACATTGGCGCGTTTTATTTTTGTCCAGCATAGCCTTGTTTTTTCACATATAATGATTTTTGTCCACTAAACATAAAAGCAAACGCGCTAGTTCAATTGGTGGCCAACGTGTACTACAGGTACTAGGACCTGGGTTCGATTCCCAGGTCCACTCCCTTCTCCAATATTATTTTTCTTCATATGTTTCCATGCAGCGTCTCACCTGAAGTCCACCATACATGCATCTGTACTTGCCTGCCACATGTCCAGCAACACTAATCCAAGGGCCAGAATGGGAGGACTACCCTAGACGCTAGTCAATCATTCTGCACGTGACCACTGAAAAGTCAAAAAAGGCCTCATTCAATGGGCCTAATTGCTGCAAATATACCTCCAAATGGGGCAGATACCCCCCAATGTTTGTACATCTTTTTAATTTCTCTTATTTTCTTTTCTTCTTTTTTTATTCTTTTGATCACTTTTTATTCAATTTATTTCAAATAATTTTCTTTTCATGATAAAACCAGAAAATCATAAAACAAAAAATATATTTTATTAATATTAATTTCTATTAATTTTGTAAAGATTTAATAATCAATTTAGTTTTAAATTAGGGTTTTTACTTTAACATTTTTCTTAAATAAATTAAAACACATAAAAATTAGGCTTTGTAGCATTTTTCTTTTTTTCTCCAAAATAATTAAATTACTTCATCATCATTATTATTAATTCTTAATTAATTTTGTAAATAAACTTGTCATTAAATAATTAGGTTAAATTAGGTCAAACTTAAACATTTTTCTTTAATAAATTAAAAACAATTTAGAACTAGGGTTTTATTTAACTTTTAATTCCAATTTAATTTTCTTTAATTTCATAAATACAAAAAACATCAAAAAATAAGTTCTTTCCTTTATTTAATTTAATTATTTTATAATTTCGATTTAATTTCTTTAAAGGGTCCAACGCCTTCGCACCTTCGATCATAATTCCATTTCGCGCGTTTGCTTTTTATTTCCTTTTTAAATTTCATGTATTTGCCCCAAAGCCTTGTAATAGTTAATTAGGACATTTATTTTCCGCATTGTTCTTTCATTCAAATCGGGTCTTGGTTTAATTTGGCGATGTAGACCCGCGCCTTGTAATAGCGTAGGACCTTTATTTTTCCGCATTTTAATTCCCGCACCCTTAACTGCTAATAATAACATGAAAGAATGTATGCCCAAATAAAAATCAAAGCGTAGATCACCAAATGCATGACAAGACAAATAATAACTGAAAATGACACACAAATCACACACCACTCCTAGGGTACGCCTCACTGTTGCCTTGCCCCTCGAAAAGTGGTCGTCGAGTATATGACGTTTTATTAAGTCCTCATGTCCATGAACATGGAATGGGGGTAGCTTCTAAGGTGTCCTACTATTGCTCCGGTGACCACATTGTTGCCTTGTCCCTCGAAACGTGGTCGTCGACTATAGGACGTCTTAGTGAGTCCTTATGTCCCATTGATCTAGTTGCCTCGAAACGGTCTCCTCGAAACAAATTGCCTCGGAATAGTTGCCTCGGAATAAAAGATCAATGGCATAAGGGTAGCTTCTAAAGTATCTTACCGTTGCTCGGTGACCACACTGTCCCTACAAACTCGAATTGACCCAAACACCTCCAACGATGGTGCTACCTACCTCTCAATGGTGGGATGGCACTACCTTAAGGACATTTACACAGACTAATTCCTTAGGGTAGGTAGATGACTCGTAGATACTTGCTCTAATTCAAAACAAATCAAAAAACTTCTTTTCACACCGACACTTTTCAAAAAGCTTTCAAAACAACTTTTCAAACACTCTTGAGGACTGATACAAGAGTCGAACTGAAATTTTAAACGAAACTTTTTCAAACCCACTCACTCTGAAAAGCAAACACTTTTGAAAACACAAATGAGCAAGTATCTAAGAGCCCATGGATAACCATGGATAGAAAGGGTGCTAACACCTTCCCTTTCTATAAATCTACCTCCCGAACCGAGAGCTAATCTCAAAAGGAATTTTTCTGTGCTTTTGTCCTTTCCATATTGGAGAAAATAAAAGACGGTGGCGACTCTTGCTTACCGCGACATTTCGCGAACTAGCGTTAAACAGTCAGTTCCAGATCCACCGATCACAGAACTGGCGACTCTGCTGGGGATTTTACTTAAAGTGAGGTGTACCTTAGGATAGTTCATAACTGTGTTTTCAATTGTTTTGCCTTGTTTGCTTTAAATTGTGGGTTGCATCGGAGTTACATAGATCCTAATCTGGATCTGGGGATACCCTGTTTAGGTAGCATAAGCTGTGAGGGACCTGTCCGGCGTAGACCGACATGGGTGAAACAGTGGCTATGTTGGTGTGGCACCTTGGTCTGTACCGATATCCCTTGTGTTGCAACGAGGAGAATATGGGTCTTCTGAGGAGTCATTAAGCACCAACAGACCTTAGAACCTTAAATTACACAACTTAGCCAATAGAACAGTAGCAGTATGCTACGCCCATTGAGGCTAAACTCTCGTGATGGTTCTGGCCGCGAGAAAAGATTGCGATGCTGGAGTTATTACCGATTGAGGATAGTCAATGATATTGGGATCCTCTAAGAACCCGGTTACTTTTGATAGGACAGGTATGAACCAACAAACTGAAAGAGGGTAATACCCATACCTCATGCTGGCCTAAACTTTAAGGGCTTGCCTTGTGTGACTTGTGTGCCTTATCATGTTTGCCTTTGTAAATATTTGTGGTGTGCTTTATCATAACATCATGCCATCATAAACATTGCATGCATCCTGCATAAGGACTGACCATTTCAAAGACAAGAGGGTTTCACCTTTGCTCTGTTTTGTAGGATATCATGATGCCTATGCGAAGGAATACTATCTGGTTCAACTTTGTTCACCCACCTGAGTTGCTTGAAGAGCTGGTTAGTAGAATTCCAAATACTACTTCCTTCATCCAGAGGCATGGTTCTCTTCTCAGTTTAGTCACTGCAAAGCGGGATCAACAGTTGATGAGTGTCTTGACCCAGTTCTATGACCCTCTGTACCAGTGCTTCACCTTTCAAGACTTCCAGCTGGTCCCTACCCTGGAAGAGTTCTCTGATTTGCTTGGCATCCCTATCTTGGATCAGACTCCCTACACTGGTTGGGAAAAGACTCTTAGGCTTGAGGAGGTTGCTGCAGCTCTCCCCTTGACTCATCAAGAAGTAATGGACAACTGGGTGACTAGAAGCGGAGTTAAGGGTTTCTTGGCCAAATTTCTGGTTGGTAAAGCTAACAGTTTCTGGAATGACTTGGAATTTAGGGCATATGAAGACATCTTGGCTCTCTTAATCTATGGGCTAATCTTGTTTCCTAATCCTGACAACTTCATCAATGTCACTGCCATAAGGATCTTCATGTCTCAGAATCTTGTACCCACTCTCTTGGGTGACATCCTGCAACAACTTTATGCTCGTACTGCCCGAAGACGAGGAACTCTGTGGTGTTGTATCCCTTTGTTGGTGAGGTGGTTTATTTCGCACCTCCCTAAGTTCGTACTGAAGAACCAAGAAGGAAGAGGTTGGGCTCATAGGTTGATGTCTCTCACTGATAAGGACATCATTTGGACTCTCAGAGGTTTGGATGAGATAGCTGTTATTGATCGTTGCGGAGAATACCCTAATGTTCCTTTGATTGGTACTCAAGGAGGAATCTCTTACAATCCATGTCTAGCGCTCCGACAGTTTGGAAGGGCCAGAAGAGCAGGGCCTCATGAGATGTTGTTGCCTCACATCAGTTTTGAGTTTCAGGTGGATAGTGACGAGCTGCGTCGTAGGTTCATCAAGGCTTGGGACAGAGTTCATAAAGCTGACCCACAAGAGTTGGGGCCAAAGACTTCTCTACCTATGGAAGCCTACTACAAATGGGTTCGCATCCGTGCTCAGAAGTTAGGTATGCCATACGAAGCTGTCAGACCCGTCATTCTTGAGTATCCTGACAAAGATGGGGCCCCTCCAACTGTCCTCCCTCCTCAGATACCTACTGATTATGAGACATTAAAGAGGTCTTGGTCGCAACTGCAGGAAGAGCGGAATTACTATCGGGAAAAGTTCAACGAGCAGGAGTTGAAGATCCAGAAGCTGACAAAGCAGTTGGAGAATGAGCGAGCTCTGAATGCTTACATCCGTACTGAGAAGAGGAGACCCTGGGATCAATGATGAGCTTTGGATGTTCTTTTACAGTTTTATTTCCCTTTTCAGTATTTCCATTTTATGTAACGCCTAAGGGCAACCTGTTGAACAATTTAAATTTCAAAGTTGAATCTAATGAAGTGTGTTCCTTTTTGTTTACAAAGTTGATTCTCGATTGTCTTTGGAAACATAAATCATACGCATTCCATTCATCATGTGCGTAACATGTACTCTTCTTTTCAGGTTGCTTACTGTTCTTCGCTGTTTATTTCAGCATCATGAACCCTGAATCATCAACCGAGATGTCTATCAAGGCCCTTCAGGCGCAGAACGCACAATTTCAGGAGCTGATCATGGGTTTGGCTCAAGGCCAAGAAGAGCTGAAGGCTTTGCTCCTGAAGAAGGAGAAAAAGAAGAAGAGAACTGTTCTTTTCAACTCGGGCCGGAGGTTTGGTAATACTCTGCAGAATGAGGAAGCTGGTTCTTCTGTAGGCAAAAACAATCCCCAGGGGAACAGTATCCTCCAGCTGAAGACCGGTACAAGCAGCTGGAAGACCGTCTGAACGCCATGGAGATCCAACAAGTGCCTGGTTTGGATTTCAGAGACTTGGGTTTATCTACTGGTGTGATCATCCCTCACAAGTTTAAAGCACCATCTTTCACCAAGTATGACGGGGCGTCTTGCCCTAAGCTACACCTCAGATCTTACATGCGGAAGATTCAACCGTACACAGTGGACAAGAACTTGTGCATCCACTTCTTCCAGGAGAGTCTTTCAGGGACTCATCTCGAATGGTTCTATCAGCTGGATGGGACCAAAGTTCATAACTGGGAGGAGTTGGCTACTGCTTTTTACAAGCAGTATCAATATAATGCCGACCTTGCTCTTACACGTACCCAGCTCCAGGGTATGTCGCTAGGATCAAGCGAAGGTTTTAAAGAGTATGCACAGAAGTGGAAGAATCGGAGTTCGATAGCTGGATCTACCCGACGACTGATGGTGGATTGACCAATTGGACTGCTAAAGATCATACTCCTGTTACTTTTGTTACGCAGTAATAAACTCCTTTGTTTTTGTTATTTGTAATAAACAATGAATTGAAACTCTATGGCCCGGTGTCTTACCCGGGGCACCGTGGCTTCATTTGTGAGGGCATATTAATTGTCATTTCATATATCATGAATAAAGACCTTGGACGTTTTCTCGCACTTCAAATCTTATGCTCCTTTTTCTTTCTTTCCTTTCTTTATATATTGCAAAACAGCTGTATTTACACACACTCACCCATACAGGTTTCAATCCACTCTGGATCTCACTGGTAACGACTCTGCTACTGCCAATTATGACTTCGAAAATTTGATCAACTTAGCCGAAGACGAAGGTGAAGATGATTGCGAAGTGCCTGGTGAGCTTGCAAGACTGTTACTCCAGAAAGAGAGGGCAATTCAACCACATGAAGAGCCGGTGGAAACGATAAATCTGGGTACTGAGGCAGACAGAAAGGAGGTCAAGATTGGTGCCAACCTAGAGCCCAGCGTGAAGCAACGGTTGACTCAGATGTTACATGATTATGTGGAAATATTCGCCTGGTCCTACGAAGACATGCCTGGGTTGGATACCAACATCATGGTCCATCATTTGCCTACCAAGGAATACTGCCCTCCGGTTAAGCAAAAGGTCCGTCGTATGCGTCCAGAGATGTCCGAGAAGATCAAAGCCGAGGTTATGAAGCAGTTTGATGCCGGGTTTCTTGCAGTGACTTCTTACCCTCAGTGGGTTGCTAATGTGGTACCGGTACCAAAGAAGGATGGTAAGGTCAGAATGTGTGTTGACTACAGGGATCTGAACAGGGCCAGCCCCAAGGATGATTTCCCCTACCTCACATTGATGTTCTGGTTGATAATACTGCTCAGCACAAGGTGTTCTCCTTCATGGATGGTTTCTCAGGGTATAATCAGATCAAGATGGCTCCTGAAGACATGGAAAAGACTACCTTTATTACTCAGTGGGGCACCTTCTGCTACAAGGTCATGCCTTTTGGGTTGAAAAATGATGGGGCAACCTACCAACGTACCATGGTTGCTTTATTTCATGACATGATCCATCATGAGATAGAAGTGTATGTTGACGACATGATTGCAAGGTCCCAAACTGAGGAGGAACACCTTGATCATCTGCAGAAATTGTTTGACCGTCTGAAGTTGTACAAGCTGAGGTTGAACCCGAACAAGTGCACCTTCGGGGTAAGATCTGGAAAGTTGCTAGGCTTCATTGTAAGTGATAAGGGTATTCAAGTGGACCCTGCCAAGGTCAAAGCCATTCAAGAGATGCCAGTTCCTAAGACAGAGAAAGAGGTCAGAGGCTTTTTAGGACGCCTGAATTACATTGCCCGATTCATCTCGCACCTAACTGCTACCTGTGAACCAATCTTCAAACTGCTGAAGAAAGATCAGGTAGTACGTTGGAATGATGAATGTCAGGCCGCTTTTGACAGAATCAAAGAGTATCTCCAAGAACCACCCATCCTTATGCCACCGGTTGAAGGGAGACCTCTAATACTATACCTGACAGTACTTGACAACTCAATGGGGTGTGTGCTGGGGCAGCATGACGAGTCTGGCCGAAAAGAGCATGCCATTTATTACCTTAGCAAAAAGTTTACCGACTGTGAGACCCGATACTCACTGCTCGAGAAAACTTGATGCGCTTTGGTATGGGCTGCTCGCCGGCTGAGACAGTATATGCTAACTCACACTACCTTGTTGATTTCAAAGATGGATCCTATAAAGTACATATTTGAAAAGCCTGCTCTGTCTGGGAGAATAGCAAGATGGCAAATGATCTTGACAGAATACGACATCCAATACACAACTCAGAAAGCCATCAAAGGAAGTGTATTGGCAGACCACTTGGCACATCAGGCAGTAGACGACTATCAGTCAATGAACTTTGAATTTCCCGACGAGAGCATCATGATTGTGACTGATTGTGAAGTACCTGGACCGGATGAAGGACCTGAGGAAGGATCCCGATAGTCTACGCACTTTGACGGAGCCTCCAACGCTTTGGGTAACGGCATCGGCGCTGTGATCATATCCCCTCAAGGCACTCATACTCCACTCACTGCCCGACTATGTTTCAACTGCACCAACAACATGGTGGAGTATGAGGCATGCATCATGGGTCTTCAAGCTGCGATTGACTTAAGGATCAAGTTTCTGAGTGTCTTCGGAGATTCCGCTCTCGTGATCAATCAGATCAAAGGCGAGTGGGATACGAAACATCCGAATCTTATTCCTTACAGAGAATGTGTGTTGACATTGATCCCCCATTTCACTAAGATAACATTTGAACACTTTCCGAGGGAGGAGAATCAGTTGGCGGACGCGTTAGCTACGATGTCTTCCATGTTCAAAGTCAAATGGGATAATGAGGCTCCCCGGATCATCATCTGGAAACTGGACGAACCGGCATACTGTTGTGATCTTGAGGCTAGGGAAGTGACGGAGAAACCTTGGTACCATGAGGTGAAGAGATACTTGGAAGCTCAGGAATACCCTGAAGGTGCATCTGTCAACGATAAGAAGTTTCTGAGAAGGTTCGCAGCGAAGTTCTTCCTCAGCAATGGCATTCTGTACAAGCGAAACCATGATTCGACCTTACTGCGTTGTGTGGATAAAACTGAAGCAGAAAGGATCATGGCGGAGCTACATGAAGGTACCTTCGGAACACATTCCAGTGGACACACTATGGCAAAGAAAATCCTTCGGGCAGGGTATTTCTGGTCCACAATGGAAGCTGATTGTTACCAACATTCTCGGACATGCCATAAATGCCAGATATACGCAGACAAGGTGCACGTTCCTCCAGTCCCTCTGAATGTCCTGACTGCACCTTGGCCTTTTGCAATGTGGGGCATAGATATGATCGGCGAGATTAAACCTACAACATCCAATGGGCATCACTTCATCCTGGTAGCAATCGATTACTTTACAAAGTGGGTTGAAGCAGCTTCCTACGCTACAGTAACCAAGAACGTTGTGGCACGGTTCATTCGGCATAACCTGATTTGTCGATACGGCGTCCCGGAAAGAATCATTACAGACAACGGTACCAATCTTAATAACAAGATGATCACTGAGCTCTGCGAGCAATTCAAGATACAACACCACAACTCTTCTCCTTACCGGCCGAAGATGAATGGGGCTGTAGAAGCAGCAAATAAGAACATTAAGAAAATTGTGCAGAAGATGACAGTGACTTATGAAGATTGGCACGAGATGTTACCGTTCGCTCTACATGGGTACCGTACCTCAGCAAGGACGTCAACCGGGGCAACTCCTTTCTCTTTGGTCTATGGTATGGAGGCAGTCTTACCGATCGAAGTGCAGATACCCTCTCTCCGGATAATGAAGGATGCAGACCTGAGTGAAGATGATTGGATCCAGACACGACTTGATCAGCTAAATCTAATTGACAAAAAGAGACTTACTGCTATTTGTCATGGTCAGACGTATCAAAAACGGATGATCAGGGCATTTAACAAGAAAGTCAGACCACAAGAATATCAAGTTGGGGATCTGATAATCAAGCGTATCATCCTTCCTCAGAGTGATCCAAGGGGCAAATGGACCCCTACGTACGAAGGGCCATTTGTGGTTAAACATGTGTTCTCAGGAGAGGCCATGATTCTGATCACCATGGATGGTGACGACCTTCCTCACCCCGCCAATGCAGACATAGTAAAAAGATACTACGCATGATAAAAGACCCGCTAGGTTGACATACCTAGGCAAAAATTAGGGCTTCCCGGCGAGCCAAAAGGGTTCGGGCAAAATGAGGGATGAAATGAAAAAACCTGTACACCCGGCAAGTCGAAAACCTGAAAAGGCGGCTTGGGCAAAAATGGGTATCCCGGTGGACCGAAAACCCGAAAGGGCGGTCCAGGCAAAAGTTAGGGATAAAGCGTAATACTATGTCTCATTGGATCACCTTGCATCCAGAATCCGGTATCAACATCAAGTTCAGACGGCATCGATCAATCAGCTTCATCTTCTACTAGGTCATCAAGTGATGAGACGCTCGAAGATATAAAGGCGATAGCAGAGTTGGAACCCAGTGGGATTATTCTTTTCACACAGCGGTTTTGTTTTCCCTTTTGTACAAATTTATAAACTCTTTGTTCGGCGGCGTTCTCTTACTAGGACGTCAGCC
Organism: Vicia faba; assembly: GCA_948472305.1. Classification (NCBI taxonomy): domain Eukaryota; kingdom Viridiplantae; phylum Streptophyta; class Magnoliopsida; order Fabales; family Fabaceae; genus Vicia; species Vicia faba. Next base: position 265,485,512 of record OX451741.1, on the reverse strand, counting down.
TCTTGTACATAAACGCCTATTTACAGGCAAATTCAAAAATCAATATAAATTCACTTTTCAGTTAAAATTGCCAATTGTTTTTCCTTTTCTGTTTTGTTTTGCGAAGAACGTCCAAGGTTCAATTTGTGATATATGCATTTGATAATAATTGCTAACTCATAAATATTTGTATACAAAACAAAGGATCAATTATAGGTAACATTAGAAACAGGGGCAATAATGAGTGGTCTAAGCGATCTAATTGTTCTATCCATCAAGGTACCAAGGTAAGTTCAGCCGAAGAACATAACCAATCTATCTTAATTCCCCAAAGAGTGAGACAGCAAGTCAATGCACTCTCCCCAAGCAAAGCTATACTATCAGCCTTAATGAAGTTGGGTATCCTCCAGCAGATCTCAACATTCCTCAGCAAAGTATACGAACTTTCCTAACAAGCATCCCCGGTAGTCTTGATCTAAGACTGTTCCCCGGCGGTATACCAGATATTCAGCGGAGCCACTTCCAGTACATCTCAAAATTTCCCAGGAGAGTCCAATCAAGATTTCCCCAGGAGAGTCCAATCAATATTTCCCCAGGACAGTTTGAATCCATCTCCCCAACAGTAAGCTTATCCCCAATAGATTATGGAAGCTTACCCCCTACAGAGCACGAACGCGTCTCCCAGCTTTATTCAAAGGTTATTTCCCTACCAGGGTATAACTGGGTTATCCTCAGCCAAAAGCCATGGAAAGACCGTCCTCGGTAAAGTCTTCTTACCCCCTAGCAAAGTCTATTAACACTTCTAACATAACAACGGTATCCCCAACGAAGTTATCATCAACATCTTGACAGCATACCTCTCTCCCCACAGAGTACTGTTCCCCAGCAAGATCGCTAGAGTAGTTATTCCCCGCAGAGTAATCTCTTCATCAAGTTTATTCCCCAACGGAGTTACCTTCTCCCACCGGTATTCTTGCAACTATCACTCCCCAGTGGAAACAAAAGCTCTACATCAGCCCAGGATTTAACTTCCCGGCACCCGTCAAGGATTTACTTTCCTAGACAAAAACATACATTCATAAACATCACATTTCCATACATTACAGTATGCATATACGCATCATGAACATACAATCTCATTTATGTTGAGAACACCATTGCTTGATCCATGTCATGCATTGCATATGACTGACCTTTACCTTTCAGGAAAGATCCAGTTAAGTCCTCAGCCATTCCAAGACTTTGTCTGGTTCAGTTAAATCAACTCCTAAAGATTTTTTTGATTCTTATCCAGTCAAAGGCCTTCTCTGGTTCAGTCAGATCGACCCTAAGATCTCCCTGATTCTTATCCAGTTGAAGTTATTCCAAGACCTTGCCTGGTTCAGTTAAATCGACTCCTAAAGATTTTTCTGATTCTTATCTAGTCAAAGGCCTTCTCTGGTTCAGTCAGGTCGACCCTAAGATCTCCCTGATTCTTATCCAGTTGAAGATTCCAAGACCTTGCCTAGTTCAGTTAAATCGACTCCTAAAGATTTTTCTGATTCTCATCCAGTCAAAGGCCTTCTCTGGTTCAGTCAGATCGACCCTAAGATCTCCCTGATTCTTATCCAGTTGAAGATTCCAAGACCTTGCTTGGTTCAGTTAAATCGACTCCTAAAGAATTTTCTGATTCTTATCTAGTCAAAGGCCTTCTCTGGTTCAGTCAGATCGACCCTAAGATCTCCCTGATTCTTATCCAGTTGAAGTTATTCCAAGACCTTGCCTGGTTCAGTTAAATCGACTCCTAAATATTTTTCTGATTCTTATCTAGTCAAAGGCCTTCTCTGGTTCAGTCAGATCGACCCTAAGATCTCCCTGATTCTTATCCAGTTGAAGATTCCAAGACCTTGCCTGGTTCAGTTAAATCGACTCCTAAAGATTTTTCTGATTCTTATCTAGTCAAAGGCCTTCTCTGGTTCAGTCAGATCGACCCTAAGATCTCCCTGATTCTTATCCAGTTGAAGATTCCAAGACCTTGCCTGGTTCAGTTAAATCGACTCCTAAAGATTTTTTTGATTCTTATCTAGTCAAAGGCCTTCTCTAGTTCAGTCAGATCGACCCTAAGATCTCCCTGATTCTTATCCAGTTGAAGTTATTCCAAGACCTTGCCTGGTTCAGTTAAATCGACTCCTAAAGATTTTTCTGATTCTTATCTAGTCAAAGGCCTTCTCTGGTTCAGTCAGATCGACCCTAAGATCTCCCTGATTCTTATCCAGTTGAAGATTCCAAGACCTTGCTTGGTTCTGTTAAATCGACTCCTAAAGATTTTTCTGATTCTTATCTAGTCAAAGGACTTCTCTGGTTCAGTCAGATCGACCCTAAGATCTCCCTGATTCTTACCCAGTTGAAGATTCCAAGACCTTGCCTGGTTCAGTTAAATCGACTCCTAAAGATTTTTTTGATTCTTATCTAGTCAAAGGCCTTCTCTGGTTCAGTCAGATCGACCCTAAGATCTCCCTGATTCTTACCCAGTTGAAGTTATTTCAAGACCTTGTCTGGTTCAGTTAAATCGACTCCTAAAGATTTTTCTGATGCCGATCCAGTCAAAGGCCTTCTATGGTCCAGTTAAATCAATTCCTAAAGATTTTCCTGATGAAGACTCGGTAGAAGACATCCAAGATTCTCTCACTGTTACTGTTGAGGTAGTAATCGCCCCAGATTCTCTCACCGTTACTGTTGAGGTAGTAATCGCCCCAGATTCTCTCACCGTTACTGTTGAGGTAGTAATCGCCCCAGGTTCTCTCATCATTACTGTTGAGGTAGTAATCGCCCCAGGTTCTCTCATCGTCCCGTTGAGGTAGTAACCATCCCTGATTCATTCATCACCTTTTGAAACTCCAGACTCGACTCTTGTATCTCGCCAGGGCACGTCTAAAGAGGTTTAAGGATTCAATTCCTGTAACCAGTCAGGGCACATTCGCACAAAGAGTTTGAAGACCAACTCCTGTAACAGGTCAGGTAATCATCTTTCTTTTTCAGGTACGCAAGTTCTCGCTAAGGAATCTCTTACGCGATCGACACCCAGATGGCATCTACAAGCCCATCCACCTACCCATCACCTCTCAACATGGCATATATAAGCCCATCCTCTTATCCACTAATCTCCAAATGGCATCTGTAAGCCCATTCCCATCATCACACTGCTAACATGTGAGCGCAAATTTCTGGGCACTCTAGTGTTCAATCATCTTCCACCTTCGGATTACGAAAGGCACGTCAGCCAATCTACATCCTCAGGTCTAAGAAGATTGAATAGGGGCAACTGTTGTACCCCAAAATTTGCCCTCCCATTTTCTTCAAGATTTGCAAAGAGCATGCTTCAAAATCTCCCAAGGGTTGCACAGTTCAATGGACTCCTAACAGTCAAAAATTAGGGTTTTGGTTCTGACAAAGAAATTGAAGTTTCCAAGGGTCCAAACAAGTCCCACATGCCTATAAACATTTTCAAGCATCCTTATGCCAAGTTTCAAGACTTATAGCACAAAATTGCACAGTCAAAAACCCTAATTGCCCTACAGTCAACTGCAGGGGTAAAATGGTCATTTGATAGTCAAAAGTCAAGATTTTTGGTCAACATATTATTTTGAAGCCACAAACATCATGTGATCAATGCTTTATCATGATTCTCAAAGCATGGCTCTCAAGGTCTCAAGATGCAAAAGTTTCTATATTTGGACAGTTGAAAAAGTCAACTGCAAATTGACCAAGGCATAACTTCCACATGGTTTATCAGAAAAATTCCATCCAAAGCTCATTTTGAATAGAATGACATTTACTACAACTCATATTCACACTCCAAGTCCAAGAAATGCTCTCACAAAAAGTTATCAATCTCAACATTATAGGTCATTTTCAAAAGTCAACAAAAAGGCACTTTAAGTCAAAGACCATAACTTGAGATTGGTAAATCAAAATGACATGGGATCAAAGACATTGGTTAGAGGACTTCAAGAAATTTCCAAAATGTCCAAGAACATGATCAAAGCTTAAAAATTGAGCAAGATATGCCTTGTGGAAGTTGGGAAATGTTTGGGAATTTTGAAAAGTCAACTTTGCTTCAAATGCCTCAAAATTGCTAATGGGCCACAATTTCTTCCAAGAATCATCACCCAAAAGCTATGCACGACCCATTGACCCAAAGGGGAGTTATTTTCTTATTTTTAATTTATTAATTGAATTTTTAAATCTATTAATTCATTTAATTAAAATTAAATATGAGAAAAAAAATACTAAACAAATGTTTTCAAATCTTTTTATGCAGTATTTCCACTCATCATTCACTCAAGATTTTGTGCATACCCAAAAAGGAAAGGATCTCCAATAATTGGCATGTTCTTCATGGTAAAAAGATTGAAAAAATCATGGAAAATCACAAACTTGAAAGGCATTAAAACAAGGCTTTGGGCTTGATCTTTTTACCCTAATTCATTGACATATATGTGTACATCACAACCCTAATCAGAAAAACAAGCAAGCTGCGCCCAAGAACACCAAACAACTTTGCACTTTTCTCTCAAAAATTTCAAAACTAAAAACACACATAGAGCACGTTTCAAGGCCTAAGAAGCATTTCAATAGCTTGCTTACACATCCAGGAATCTTTTCCAATCAAAATCACATCCCCTAACCTCAAGAACTGGTAGAACACAGTCGCCCTGTTCATGATATTCTTCATATTCGTATTTTGATTTGCATGCATTTTCCATACATTGTAATGCTTGATTTATACTAACCTGGTCATTCTAAAGCTAATGGTATCGTCCAATTAAATTATAGACACTTGTATGCAAAATTACCATGGATGCAGGTTAGGGTTTCAGAAGCTTCCATTTGGGGCTTTGAGTATATGGAAAAATTAGGCAACGAGACCTGTACCATTGGAATCAGAAGCTCCAAACGAACAAAACCATACCATCGCGCTTAATTTATGAGAAGACATGAGCTAATCGCTATTATTCCATGGCTGTTTTAGTGGGGGTTTAAAACCCCCGCTATCCATTGTTTATTTTCAGGCAAAACGAATAACAATTGGAGAAGATGATGCGTGGAGGAACGTGGTTAGTGGATTCAAACATTGGCGCGTTTTATTTTTGTCCAGCATAGCCTTGTTTTTTCACATATAATGATTTTTGTCCACTAAACATAAAAGCAAACGCGCTAGTTCAATTGGTGGCCAACGTGTACTACAGGTATTGGGACCTGGGTTCGATTCCCAGGTCCCCTCCCTTCTCCAATATTATTTTTCTTCATATGTTTCCATGCAGCGTCTCACCTGAAGTCCACCATACATGCATCTGTACTTGCCTGCCACATGTCCAGCAACACTAATCCAAGGGCCAGAATGGGAGGACTACCCTAGACGCTAGTCATTCATTCTGCACGTGACCACTGAAAAGTCAAAAAAGGCCTCATTCAATGGGCCTAATTGCTGCAAATATACCTCCAAATGGGGCAGATACCCCCCAATGTTTGTACATCTTTTTAATTTCTCTTATTTTCTTTTCTTCTTTTTTTTATTCTTTTGATCAATTTTTATTCAATTTATTTCAAATAATTTTCTTTTCATGATAAAACCAGAAAATCATAAAACAAAAAATATATTTTATTAATATTAATTTCTATTAATTTTGTGAAGATTTAATAATCAATTTAGTTTTAAATTAGGGTTTTTACTTTAACATTTTTCTTAAATAAATTAAAACACATAAAAATTAGGCTTTGTAGCATTTTTCTTTTTTTCTCCAAAATAATTAAATTACTTCATCATCATCATTATTAATTCTTAATTAATTTTGTAAATAAACTTGTCATTAAATAATTAGGTTAAATTAGGTCAAACTTAAACATTTTTCTTTAATAAATTAAAAACAATTTAGAACTAGGGTTTTATTTAACTTTTAATTCCAATTTAATTTTCTCTAATTTCATAAATACAAAAAACATCAAAAAATAAGTTCTTTCCTTTATTTAATTTAATTATTTTATAATTTCGATTTAATTTCTTTAAAGGGTCCAACGCCCTCGCACCTTCGATCATAATTCCATTTCGCGCGTTTGCTTTTTATTTCCTTTTTAAATTTCATGTATTTGCCCCAAAGCCTTGTAATAGTTAATTAGGACATTTATTTTCCGCATTGTTCTTTCATTCAAATCGGGTCTTGGTTTAATTTGGCGATGTAGACCCGCGCCTTGTAATAGCGTAGGACCTTTATTTTTCCGCATTTTAATTCCCGCACCCTTAACTGCTAATAATAACATGAAAGAATGTACGCCCAAATAAAAATCAAAGCGTAGATCACCAAATGCATGACAAGACAAATAATAACTAAAAATGACACACAAATCACACACCACTCCTAGGGTACGCCTCACTGTTGCCTTGCCCCTCGAAAAGTGGTCGTCGAGTATAGGACGTTTTAGTAAGTCCTCATGTCTATGAACATGGCATGGGGGTAGCTTCTAAGGTGTCCTACTATTGCTCCGGTGACCACACTGTTGCCTTGTCCCTCGAAACGTGGTCTTCGACTATAGGGTGTCTTAGTGAGTCCTTATGTCCCATTGATCTAGTTGCCTCGAAATGGTTGCCTCGAAACAAATTGCCTCGGAATAGTTTCCTCGGAATAAAAGATCAATGGCATAAGGGTAGCTTCTAAAGTATCTTACCGTTGCTCAGTGACCACACTGTCCCTACAAACTCGAATTGACCCAAACACCTCCAACAGTGGTGCTACCTACCTCTCAATGGTGGGAAGGCACTGCCTTAAGGACATTTACACAGACTAATTCCTTAGGGTAGGTAGATGACTCGTAGATACTTGCTCTAATTCAAAACAAATCAAAAAACTTCTTTTCACACCAACACTTTTCAAAAAGCTTTCAAAACAACTTTTCAAACACTCTTGAGGACTGATACAAGAGTCGAACTGAAATTTTAAACGAAACTTTTTCAAACCCACTCACTCTGAAAAGCAAACACTTTTGAAAACACAAATGAGCAAGTATCTAAGAGCCCATAGATAACCATGGATAGAAAGGGTGCTAACACCTTCCCTTTCGATAAATCTACCTCTCGAACCGAGAGCTAATCTCAAAAGGAATTTTTCTGTGCTTTTGTCCTTTCCATATTGGAGAAAATAAAAGACGGTGGCGACTCTTGCTTACCGCGACATTTCGCGAACCAGCGTTAAACAGTCAGTTCCAGATCCACCGATCACACATATGCAATGGTAAATGCATATTCAATGATTTCAAGGATTTTAGAGATTCAAATTCGTTTTAGACAAAAAGGAAACACACGTTATATTAATAAATTAAAGCTTGAGTACATCAATGCCTCTTTGGCCTTACACAAAAATACAAAAAACTCTAATATAAAAAGGTTATGCGCATCCTCTTTGGTGCGATGTAGGCATTCAGAGTCCGCTCCTCATGAAGTTGCTTGGTAAGCTCTAGATTCCTCTTTTCGCTGGCGTAGAACTGGGACTCGAAAGTGTCTCACTCCCCCTTGAGTTGTATCCAATCTCTTTGTAAGTCTTCAAGAGAAGTGGGCATGTCAGGATGCAGGATAGTGTATGGAACATCTCCTTCCATAATAGGCTCTATGATTATCGGGAGAATGGAGGGATAAGGAATCATAAGACTCTGAGCACGAGCTCGTACCCATTTGAGGTAAGGCTCAAGAGGGATGGAATTTTTATGCACCAATGTCTTGCTATCTACCTTGTTCAACATCCTCCGTGCTTGGATAAACCTCTGGCGAAGACCTTGATTGTCACTTTCGTAGTCGAATACTAATCCTTGAATCAGCATCTCATGAGGACCATCCCTTCGGGCATAACCAAAGGGATGGTCCTCAATGACAGTTTCGGTGAACAGAGAATTCTCAGGAATCCTTGATGCTAACTCTTTGAGTTGAGGAGGAATCCTTACGAGGTTGACTTGAATGGTTTTCCGGCGAATAGAATCCATATCCTACAAAACAGAAACAAAGATAAATCCCATAACTCCTTAAAATAGTTAGTGAGTATGAGTATGATGTTATGATGTTCATGATGTTATGTATAAGTAAATATACACAAACAAGGCAAACAAGTCCTTAGGTTTAGGCTTGCATGGAGTCTCATAGGTAAGTACCCTCTCGAAGTTCGGTTGGATTAAAACCTGTCCTAGTAATAGTAATCGGGTTCTAAGGAGCTCAATATCACTGGTTTGCTTCTTTGGTCATTGTTTCAGCACAAGCCTCTTTAATGGCGGCCGAAATATCCCAAAAAACCAAACCTAAATGACTGTAGTGTCGAGTATCTACCAACTTTGGACTGCACCAAATTCGGTCATCTCACTACATCCTAATGGCCAAGTTGGTCAAGTAAAGGTCTAAAAGTTCATTAGTGCTTCATGACATCACTCAGCGACCCCGTGTTCTCCTTGACTACTCAAGGGCTACCGGTACCCACAAATATGTTGCACTAATGTAGCTATTGCTTAGACCGTGTCGGTATACCCTGCACTGTTTCCACAATGTATTGCTACTTACCTATAAGGTATCCTAAATCCGGGTAGAGGATTCAAACCCAAACAAAGAACCATAATGTAAAGCATATAAGTCAAAAAAAGAAAGCAAGTAAATATGATCTAGCCCTAAGGTAACCCCACTTTTAGAATTCCCCAACATAGTCGCTAGTTCTGTGATACAGTGGGAGAACTGACTCGGGTCGTTTTGCATTTGATTGCAATTGTGCGGTTAGCAAGAGTCGCCATCGACTTTTCTTTTATCCAAAAGGAAAGGTAAAAAAGCACAGGAAAGACCTTTCGAGATTACTTCTCGGGTTCGGGGGGTAGATTATGAAAAGGGAAGGTGTTAGCACCCATTTCATCCATGGTTTTACATGGGCTCTTAGTTACTTGCTAGATCACTTGCTTTTGTTTGAATGTGCTTGTGGTGTGGGTTTTGAAAGTATTTTGAAAACATCTTTGTAATGGTTCTCGTCTCTATAAGAACGCGTACAAAGTGTTGTTTCGAAAAATAGTTCAAATAAGTGTTTGTGAACGTGTTTTTGAAAAGATGTTTTTTTTGTAATGGTTCTCGTCTCTATAAGAACGTATACAAAAAGCTTTTGTCTTTTGAAAAAGGTTTTAATGTGAAAGTGTTAGTGTGAAATGTTTGGTTGTGAGCAAGCGAGAAACTAAGAGCGAATCTATCTACTCGAAAGGTCTTAAACGTTCTTTTCCTCCTTTATATGTTGCTATCTTACCATTGATTTAGTAAGAATCCCCATCGTTGGATGTGAAGGGACATGCGTAGGACGTTTGTACAGTCATAGAAGGCAACTTATGAAACGCTTTAGCAATTTTTCGTAAGGGACTAGATCGTTTTACTGAAGGCAACATCGAGGAACTACGATCTTTTTTTTTATCGAAGGTTCTTTGCTAAAGCGTCCCATATTCGAGGGACATGACTGTGTTTCCGAGACAACAAGCGAGGTTACCCTAGAGATGCGCGTGTGAAAAAATGTGTTTGATTCAAGTTATTTTTTTGTCTTTGATTAGGGTTATCTAGGGATTGATTTTGAATCTTGCCATGCACGCCTAATTACTATACAGTATAAGGAAAACAGTAAATTGCGGGAATTAAAATTTTACGCTATTACAGAGCTTTCGGGAATGGGGGTACAAATTCACAAATGGGGATGAATTAATGCAATTAAATATCCAAATAGGCAATCAATACAACCAAATCGAATCGAATAATTAATCAAAATTATAACAGTCTATGAAATGAAAAAATTAATTAATAAAGTATAGAAATAAAAGTCTTTGTCTTTTTATTTGTGAGAATTTGGAAAGAAAAATAAGATTCTATTTTAAAGAAAATAAATAAATATATATATATATATATATATATATATATATATATATATATATATATATATATATATATATATATATATATATATATATATATATATATATATATATATATATATATATATATATATATATATATATATATATATATATATATATATATATATATATATATATATATATATATATATATATATATATATATATATATATATATATATATATATATATATATATATATATATATATATATATATATATATATATATATATATATATATATATATATATATATATATATATATATATATATATATATATATATATATATATATATATATATATATATATATATATATATATATATATATATATATATATATATATATATATATATATATATATATATATATATATATATATATATGAAACTAAAGATAAAATTAAATTTAAACTAAACAAAGTTATTAAAATAATTCTAAACTAACTTAAAATTCTAAGTTACTAAATTAATTCTAAAATTAAATTAAAAAAAAAAACTAAATTAATTCTAAAACTAAGTTAAAATTCTAAAGTTACTAAATTAAATTAAAAATTCTAAATTAATTCTATAACTAAGTTAAAATTTTAAAGTTACTAAATTAAATATTAGCTCTAACACTATTAGATAAAAATTTAAACCCTTTTTTTTTTAAAATGAAAATAATATGTTAATTTAAATTTACACCATGATTATCAAAATAATTCTACACTAAAGAATCTCTCAAGTTATTAAAACAAATATAAACCAACCTAAAAAAAAGTAAAAGAAGTTACAAATAGAAAACTAGGGGGTGATGCTGGTATTTTGCTGACGGGCTTAAGAGAAAACATAAACCTATTGGCCCCAGGAATTAGTAAACAAAAGAAATGATAAATCAAACAAACATACAAGGAGAGAAAGAAAATATATATATTGGGCTTGAAAACGGATCGGGTCGGGTCAGACCCAGGTCCAGCCCTTGTATGCTAATAATAACCGGGTTGATATAACCCTAATAGATCACAAGAGGCAAGCGCCTCTCCTTCTCTCGATTCCTGCTGTTGTTTTGAAAAGAAATCAGAACAAAAACTCAAGCCATGCCAATACTACTCGATTTCTTAAATCTCTCTTATCTCAGTTTCTGCGTTTTATCGACCAACAACAACCAACCTCAATTTTATTTTCACGATTTCATCATCAAACAACAACAACACTTGAATGGTTTGTTTCCATGGTTTCAAATTCAATCAACATAACATCAATAACAATAATATGGTTCATGATATAGCAACAACAATATCTATTAAAGCGAGAACAAAGGAAAAGAGGAATTACCGAGTTCGAGTTCCTCCGACGGGTCTTCAAATCTTTCTCAGGTACAGTGCTTCAAATCTCCTTCTTGTTTTGATCTTCTTCTTCTTCTCTTTCTGGTTTCTGTGAGACTTTGGATAAAGCTTTTGGAGAGATTTGCGCAAAGACTTTTTTTTCTCCTGTTTTGCTTGTATTATGAGTTTCTTGGTGATGAGTTGTTGTTACTTTGTTTTCTTTAAGCGGCTGGTTTGTGTTTGAGCAGAGGGAATAAAGGGTGTGAAGGGTTCAGTGAAAGGTTGATGGTGAATGTTGGAATGGATGGAGGTTGTAATTTATGTGTGGAACTTGAAGGAAGGTTGAGGAATGGACGCGCACAACTTCTATTGGAGTTACTGTATGTGATATGTGTTTTGAATATTGCTGGTTATGTTATATCTTGGTTTTTGATTTTCTGGTTTGGTTTTTTTGTGTTGTCCAAAAATGTTTTTTTTTTGCTTATGTTGGCTATCTCTTTTTTATATACAATCCCATTGCGTTTTGGAGGGAAATCGGATAATTTTGAACACTTTTGGTTAACTGACCTTGTGGCCTTTGGGTGCAAAATTTTGGGCTGTTTTAGAATGCTGACTTGCTGCCTTTTGAGTGCATTTTAAGGCATGTCTATTTTGGTACAAATTTGTGCAGGTTTTGGACTGAGGTATAGCAGTAAAGTGAAGAGCTGACTTGGTACAGTTTTGCAGGCTGTTTGGATTGTTGTACGCTTAGGTGATATCCTTCCCTCTCTCATCTCTCAATGATGTAAAGCAAACTTGCTTTTTATTCCAAAATTTCTGAAGGGTTTGAAATTTTCTAGGAAAGTGATGATGGCTTGTTTGTTGAGAAAGCTTGCTATTGTTCTGATGTGCTGTTTGCTTTATGCTGCAGGCTTAGACTGCTGTTTTGTTCATATTTTGTTGTTGTTTGACCTGCTGCTATATTTGCTGCATGTTTTGGACAGCCTTGCATTGGCTTGTTATGCTTGTCAGCTTTGACTTGTTTGCATTTCTTGTTGTATGTTTTCTATATTTGTTGCATGTTGTGCTGCTTGTATAGCAGCCTGCTGATTGGCAGCTTGTTCTTGCTGCTATGCTTGCTTTGTTTGCTGGCTTTGCAGCTTATTCTTGTGAACCAAGGTCCAACCTTGTGATTTGCAAGAATGGGAGGAGAAGAATTATGATAAAACAAAACAACTTAAAATCTGATTCCTATATACAAACCTGTGATACGGTGGGAAGAACTGACTATTTTTTTTAATGCTGGTTTGCGTTTTGCATTTGTTTTTCGCAAAATGTCGCGGTAAGCAAGAGTCGCCACCGACTTTTATTTTATCCAACAAGGAAAGGAAAAAAAGCACAGAAAATATCCTTTTTCGAGATACTTCTCGGGTTCGGGGGGTAGATTATAGAAAGGGAAGGTATTAGCACCCTTTCTATCTGTGGTTATCCACGGGCTCTTAGGTACTTGCTCAATTGTTTTCAAAATTGCTTTCTTTGTGCTTGTGGGTTTGAAAAAGTTTTTGTTTTGAAAACTTCGATTTAACTCTTGCTTCTGTCCTCAAGAGCGTATGAAGTGTTTTTGAAAACTTTGTTCGAAAAGGAGTGTAAGTGTGAAAAAGATTTTGTTTTTTGAAAGAGAAAGTATCTAAGAACCATCTACCTACTCTAAAAAGGAATCGTTCTATGCTTATTTCCTTTAGACCATGCTATCCCACTATTAATGAGTAGGTAGCACCGTCGTTGGAGTTTAAGGGTCAATTCGAATGAGGGACTTACGGTCACTAAAGCAATGTTAGGACGCTTTAGCGGTAACCCTAATGTCTTAGATCATTTGTTTGAGGCAATAATATCTGAGGCAACCACTTCGAGGCGACTATGATCTTTTAGACAAGAGGGCGACCTCTAAAACGACCTATACTCAATGACCGTGTACAAAGGCAACCAAATGGGGTGTACCCTAAGAGTGCGCATGTGCGAGTGTGTCGTTTTCAGTTATTTTTATCTTTGTACATGTTAAGGGTGATCTAATTTGATTTTAAGATTAACATTCAGTCTTGTCATGCAAACCCTATGATCAAACATCTAGCAGTTATAATTTGCGGAAATAAAATGCGGAATTTAAATTACAAGGCGTCGGGTATTTACATCGCCAAAAGCAACCCTTTGAAAATAAAAATAAAATAAAGCGGTAAATAAATAAAATGTCCTAATTATCTATTACATACCGGAAATAGATACATTAAAATAAATCGCGGGAGTGAAATTAAATCGGAAGCATAATTAGGGTTTTGACCCTTTTTAAAAGAAAATGTTTTTTTGTTGTTTTTATTTTAAGAAAGAAATTAATCCTAAATTAATTACTAAATTAAATTAATTAATGAAAAAAATAAATCAATGATATATTTTTGGATATTTTTTATTTTAAGAAAGAAAATAAAATTATTGAATTAGTGGTTAAAACCTAATTAAATCTAATCAATTTTAATTATTTACAAAAATAAGTTAGAGTTTTCTAGAATTTAAAAACCTAATCAATTAATAAATTTATGAAGAAAAATAAAAGTTAAAATTTGGTTGAATGAAAATATTTTTTGTGATTTTATTTAATAAAAAAAAGGAATTTTGTGATTGGTTAGAAAATTAAATAAAAATTAGAAAACAATTAATAAAACAAAATAAAATAAATAAAAAAGAGAGGGGAGTGTTGGGCCTGATTTATGAGTGTGAGTAGCAATTTCATAGGCCCAAAAATGATGGCCTTTTTGACTTTCTCTTATCTGGTGGGGGCGCATTGACTTGGCTCCATGTGGACCTCCAGCTTTTTGACCACCAGATCTGGCTCTTGGCCATCTGGCATTTGAATGGATGAGGGAGCATGGTAGGCTGCAGATTTGAGCGCGCATGGGAATACCTGAAAACAAAAGTTATTGAGAAAGTGGGGGACCTTGGATTCGAACCCAGGTCCTGAAGGAGAATGCTTCGCTTGCTTGCCACCACGCCACATTGACTTGTTTGTTATATTAACACAAATTAATAATAATATAATAAAACAAGAATTATTGGTCAGGAAAAAAAATAACGCACGCTATGTTTGAAATGTCCAGTAATGGGATGCCACGCATCATCCCCAACCTCTCGTCCGTGGCTAAAACACCAAATGCCTATACCAACGGACATAAGTCTGTAGCTACAGGCATGTCCATGTCCAAAATCATGTACAAGCCATAAAATTGAGTTTCAAGGGCATGGACATGTTCGTCTTACCCTCCCGGTCACAACCATATCCTTTATGGGGGTCAATTGTACCTGAAATAAAAACGCCAAAAAGTGCAGACCAAACCCTAACAATGGTGGTTTGCCATACAGATCATATAAACGAAATTAAATGATGCAAAAAGTTTGGAAATGTTCTTGTGATTATGAATATGCCATTAGATTGTTCAATAGATGCCATGATAGTTCAAATCGAAACCAAGAACAGGGGTGACTATCGTGCGACTTACAGTGCGTTAGGGAGTCTGAAAATGCTTGCTTTGGATCCAGGTAGCTTGTGTGAATGGCCAGGAATCGATTGGAACAAGTCTCGACCTCTGAAAATGCCTCTAACCTGGATTTTGACCTCAAGTTTTTTTGTGATTTTTCTCACTTTTATTCTGCCTCTTCCAACACTTGCCAACCCTTATTTTCGTGTGTTTTTCTTCCTTATGTAATGCTCAGTGTATTAGGGTAAGAAACATGGACCAAATCTCTCCATATCAATGCACATGAATTTGATTTGATCTCCATTTAAAACCTTCCAAATTTGCCTAATTCCAATCTTTTTGCACATGATTTGATTTGATACGAATTTGATGATGATAATTGCTGAATGTGGAACCTTAAATAGCCAAAAGATCACGAGTTATCAATGCCTTGGATTTTATATGATTTTATTTGATTTAAAATGAATAAATTCAATTAAAAATCAAATTAAATAATAAAAATGAAATATGGACACATGGCTGAAGCTAGGGCACGTGGGAAATGATGAAAACCCAAATCAAGTGAAAAAGAATGGGCCAATTTGTCAAAATTTGAAGTTTTGGGGATAGTTGACTTTTGGCAATTTTGCAAAAAAGTCCAACTTCAACAATGCATAACTTCTTCAATTTTGAACTTTTGGAGGTGTTCTATGACTTTTTAGAAAGCTTGAGATGTCCTCTAACCAACCATTTTGGTCTCATCTCATTTTTATATTCCATCTTCAAGTTATAAGCTTTGGAAAAAAAGGTGTTTTTGTTGACTTTCAAAAATGACCTATAATGTCCAAATTCATAACTTCTTGTGAGTGAATGTTTTGATATTGGGATATGAAGATGGATTGTTGAGATTTTCATCCTCTTCAAAATGAGATTTGGATGGGTCATTTCTCATAAAGTATGAGAAAGTTATGCTTGGTCAAACTTGAGTTGACTTTTCCTGCAAAACCCTAATTTAGCAACTTTTGAGTCTTGATGAATTTTGAGCAATCCTTGATGAATCATGATCAACCCTTGATCAAATTATGAAATATCCTTCAAAATGATAATGTTGACAAAAAATCTTGAAGTTTGACTGTTTATAGGTCATAGTTGACTTTTGCCCTAGCACAGTCGATTTTTGGACCTTTGGGCAATTGACTGAGCAAACTTCCTCTGCAAGGCTTGAAATTTGACATGGATGATCTTGAGAACATATTATGAAATTTGGGAGAACTTGAGGTCATTTGGACTAAAGGATCTTGATACCACACAAAACCCTAATTTGGGGTTGACTGCCTTAGGAGATAGCTTGTCTGACCAACTCTTGAGCAACCTTGAGCAACTTGGAGATTTTTCTTGCAATGTCTTGAGGAATATGAGAGGGAAAATTTTGGGGTACAACAGCTTCCCCTGTTCAATCTTCTTAAACCTGAGGATGTAGATTGGCTTTCATGCCTTTTGTGATCCGAAGGTGGAAGATGATTGAACATTAGAGTGCCCAAAAATTTGCACTCGCATGAAGTGGTATCAGCCTTGTGGTGTCGGGAATGGGCTTACAGATTCCATTTGGAGGTTGCTGACGGGAGGATAGGCTTAAAGATGCCATCTGCAGGAGTGTCGATCGCATAAGATATTCCTTAGCGAGAACTTGCATGCCTGTTGTTATGGAAGATTCCGCTTGGGGAAGTCTGATCTTTGTTCAGATTTAGGAACTTGCATGTACTTCAACTGAGAGAACATCTCTGCTGAGTTTTAAGAACTTGTCTGTCATTCAACTGGGGGGAAACATCTTCATCGAGATTTAAGGACTCGCCCGTAATTCAACTGAGACAACTCTGCTGAGATTTAGGAATTGTTTGTACTTCGACGGAGGAGAACTGTCGATATTTAGAACCTTATCTGTAATTCAACCGAGGATAATTCGGTTGAGATTTAAGAAACAGTCAGTACTTCGACTGAGGGAAACATCTTCATCGAGATTTAGGACTTGTATGTAATTCAATGGAGGATAATTCTGTTGAGATTTAAGAACTGTCAGTAATTCGACGGAGGAACTTTGCCGAGATTTAGAACCTTATTTGTAATTCAACTGAGGATAATTTGGTTGAGGTTTAAGAACCGGTCAGTACTTCGACTGAGGGAAACATCTTCATCGAGATTTAGGACTTGTTTGTAATTCAACGGAGGATAATTCTGTTGAGATTTAAGAACTGTCAGTAATTCGACGGAGGAACTTTGCCGAGATTTAGAACCTTATCTGTAATTCAACTGAGGATAATTTGGTTGAGATTTAAGAATCGGTCAGTACTTCGACTTGGGTAAAAGCTTCATAGTTGAGAACTTAATTGCATCCTTCCTGAAAGGTAAAGGCCAGTCGTATGCAATGCATGATATATATAAAGCAATGATATTCTCAAAATAAATGAGATTGTGTTGTATGATGCGTATATGCATGTGTCATGATGTATGGAAATGTAATGTTTTTAGTTAGGGAACATAAATCCCGGATAGCTGCTGGAGAAAAGAGCTGAATTCTTCGTTTCCGCTGGGGATGGTGAACGAAGATGATTGTGAGAATAAACCTGCAGGAGAGGATAACTCCGCTGGGGAATAAACTGATGAGGAGATTACTCTGTGGGGAAGAGATGCTCTGCTGAGGATTCCACCGATAAATTTCGCTGGGGATGAATTACCGTTGCTGGTGATACCGAATCCTGTTGGGGATTGAATTTCTTGTTTGTGAAAGGAAATAACTCCGCTGGGGATGATCTTTCGGTTGCGGCTTTGCTGGGGAGAACCTTTTAGACTCTAATGGGGATAATCCTTTGAGCTCTGCTGGGGACAATCTTCCAAAGTCTACTGGGGATGATTCTCCAAACTCCATTGGGGAAGCTTTTTCAGACTGCGCTAGGAAAAATTTCAAACTCCACTGGGGATATTTTGTATTCTGTCGGGGAATATTCTTATACTCCGCTGGGGAATATTAAGACCTTTCATTGCTGATGGTAAATAAAATCTGCTTGGGGAGAATATTACCGATTCATTCTCAGTTGCGAGTCTCAACTAGGGAGAGCTAACCATTACTGTCTTTTCTTACTCTGCGGGGAGTGAACACACCTTGGCCATATTCTTCATCTGAATCTACCTTTGTACCTGGTGGATAGAGCGACTGTATAGCTTGGACATTTCTCATTTCCCCTGTTTCTGATATTACCAGTAATCGTCTTTTGTTTCGCATGTAAATATTTATGAGCAACAATTAATGTTAAATGCATATATCAAAAATGAACATTAGACGTTCTTTCGCAAAACAATACATAAAAAGGAAAAACAATTTGAAATTTCTCTGAAAATGAATTGTATTGATTTTGAAGTTTGGCCTGTAAATAGGCGCTTTTGTACAAGAGGCTGACGTCCTAGTAAGGGAACACCGCCGAAATAATGGAATTTACACAATTTGTGAAAAACTAAATAAAACAGCTATGTGAATAATCCCACTGGGTTCCAGCTCTGCTATTGCCTTTATGTCCTCGAGCATCTCATCACTTTGCTACTTGATTGAAGGTAGATCAGATTGATTAGTGGCGTCTGAGCTTGATAGTCGATACCGAAGTCTGGTTGCAAGGTGATCCAATGAGACATAGTGTTACACTTTGATCCCTAATTTTTCCTGGACCACCCTTTTGGGTTTAGTCCACTGGGATACCCCTTTTTTCCCAAGCCGCCCTTTCAGGTTTTCGACTTGCCGGGTGTACAGATTTTTTTATTTTCATCCCTTATTTTTGCCCGAACCCTTTTGGTTCACCGGGAAGCCCTTATTTTTGCATAGGCCAGTCAACCTAGCGGGTCTTTGATTATGCATAGTATCTTTTCACTATGTCTGCATTGACGGGGTGAGGAAGGTCGTCACCATCCATGGTGGTTAGAATCATAGCTCCTCCTGAGAAAATGTTCTTAACCACAAATGGCCCTTCGTAAGTAGGGGTCCATTTGCCCCTGGGATTACCTGGAGGTAGGATAATGCGCTTGATCACCAGATCCCCAACTTGATACTCTTGTCGTCTAACTTTCTTGTTAAACGCCTTGATCATCTGCTTTTGATACGTCTGACCATGACAAATAGCAGTAAGTCTTTTTTCGTCGATTAAATTTAGCTGATCAAGCCGGGTCTGAACCCAGTCATCTTCGCTTAAACCTGTATCCTTCATAATCCGAAGAGAGGGTATCTGAACTTCAATGGGCAAGACTGGCTCCATGCCATATACCAAGGAATAGGGTGTTGCCCCTGTTGATGTCCGCGCTGAGGTACGGTACCCATGAAGAGCAAATGGTAACATCTCGTGCCAATCTTTGTATGTCATTGTCATCTTCTGCACATTCTTCTTAATGTTCTTATTAGCCGCTTCTACAGCCCCATTCATCTTCAGCCGGTAAGGAGAAGAGTTATGATGTTGTATCTTGAACTGCTTGCAGAGCTCGGTGATCATCTTATTATTGAGATTTGTACCATTGTCTGTAATGATTCTCTCTGGTACACCGTATCGGCAAATCAGATTATGCCAAATGAACCGTGCCACGACGTTCTTGGTTATAGTAGCAAAGGAAGCTGCTTCAACCCACTTCGTAAAGTAATCAATTGCTACCAAGATGAAACGATGTCCGTTAGACGCTGTAAGTCTGATCTCGCCGATCATATCAATGCCCCACATTGCAAAAGGCCATGGAGTCGTCAAGACATTCAGAGGAACTCGAGGTATGTGCACCTTATCAGCATAGACTTGGCACTTGTGACAGGTCTGAGAATGCTGATAACAGTCGGCTTCCATTGTGGACCAAAAATATCCTGCCCGAAGGATTTTATTTGCCATGGTGTGTCCACTGGAATGAGTTCTGAAAGTACCTTCATGTAATTCTGCCATGATCCTTTCTACTTCGTTCTTATCCACGCAATGCAGTAAGGTCGAATCATGGTTACGCTTATAAAGAATTCCATTGCTGATGAAGAACTTCGCCGCAAACCTCCTCAGAAACTTTTTGTCATTAACAGATGCACCCTCGGGGTATTCCTGAGCCTCGAGATACCTCTTTACCTCATGAGACCAGGGTTTATCTGCTACCTCTTCAGTATCAATGTCACAACAATGTGCGGGTTCATCCAATCTTTCAATGATAATCCGGGGAGCTTCGTTGTCCCAATTGACTTTAAACATAGAAGACATCGTAGCTAGCGCGTTCGCCAACTGATTCTCCTCTCTAGGGAAGTGCTCAAAGGTTATCTCTTCGAAGTGGGGAAGCAACGTCAATACATACTCCTTGTAAGGAATAAGATTTGGGTGTTTCATATCCCACTCACCTTTGATCTGACTGATCACAAGAGCGGAATCTTCAAACACACTCAAGAACTTAATCCTTAGGTCAATTGCTGCTCGAAGACCCATGATGCACGCTTCATACTCCGCCATATTGTTGGTGCAGTTGAAACATAGTCGGGCGGTAAACGGAGTATGAGAGCCTTTAGGAGATATGATCATGGCGCCAATGCCATTACCCAGAGCGTTTGAAGCTCCATCAAAGTACATAGACCATCGGGATCCTTCCTCAGATCCTTCATCCGGTCCAGGTTCTTCACAGTCAGTCACTATCATGATATTCTCATCCGAGAATTCAAAGTTCATAGACTAGTAATCATCCACTGCCTGATGTGCCAAATGGTCTGCCAACACACTTCCCTTGATTGCCTTTTGGGTCGTATATTGGATGTCATACTCAGTCAAGATCATCTGCCATCTTGCTATTCTTCCGGACAAGGCAGGCTTTTCGAAGATATACTTGATTGGATCCATCTTTGATATCAATAGAGTAGTGTGAGTAAGCATATATTGTCTCAGCCAGCGAGCAGCCCATGCCAAAGCGCAACAAGTTTTCTCGAGCAACGAGTATCGGGTCTCGTAGTCGGTAAACTCTTTGCTAAGGTAATAAATAGCATGCTCTTTTCGGCCAGACTCGTCATGCTGACCCAGCACACACCCCATTGAGTTGTCGAGTACTGTCAAGTATAAGATCAAAGGTCTCTCTTCAACTGGAGGCATTAGAATGGGTGGCTCCTGGAGATACTCTTTAATCCTTTCGAAAGCGGCCTGACATTCATCGTTCCATCTTACCACTTGATCTTTCTTTAGCAACTTGAAGATTGGCTCACAAGTAGCAGTCAGGTGTGAGATGAATCGGGCAATGTAGTTCAGACATCCCAGAAAGCCTCTGACTTCTTTCTCTGTTCGGGGAGCTGGCATTTCCTGTATAGCCTTCACCTTTGCAATATCCACTTGAATGCCTTTATCACTTACGACGAAACCCAGCAGCTTACCAAATCTCACCCCGAAGGTGCACTTGTTCGGGTTTAACCTCAGCTTGTACAACTTCAACCTGTCAAATAGCTTCTGAAGGTGGTCAAGGTGTTCTTCCTCAATTTGAGATCTTGCAATCATATCGTCGACGTATACCTCAATCTCATGATGAATCATGTCGTGGAACAAGGCGACCATGGCGCGCTGATACGTTGCCCCAGCATTCTTCAATCCGAAAGGCATGACCTTGTAGCAAAAGGTACCCTATTGAGTAACAAAGGCTGTCTTCTCCATGTCTTCAGGAGATATCTTAATCTGATTATAACCGGAGAAACCATCCATAAAGGAGAATACCTTATGCTGAGCGGTATTGTCTACCAGAACACCGATATGAGGCAGCAAGAAATCATCCTTGGGGCTTGCCCTGTTTAGATCCCTATAGTCGACACACATTCGAACCTTACCATCCTTCTTCGGCACAGGAACCACGTTGGCAACCCACTGCGGGTAAGAAGTATCTGCTAGAAAACCAGCGTCAAACTGCTTCATCACTTCAGCCTTTATTTTCTCATACATCTCTGGGTGCATTCAGCGGACCTTCTATTTCACTGGAGGACAGTCTTCCTTGGTAGGCAAGCGGTGAACCACAATATCGGTATCCAACCCAGGCATATCTTCATAAGACCAGGCAAAGATCTCAACATAGTCATGCAACATCTGAATCAACCGTTGCTTAACACTAGACTCCAGATTTGCACCGATCTTGACCTCTTTCTTGTCTATCTCTGTACCCAGATTCACTGTTTCCACGGGCTCCTCATGCGGCTGTATGGCCCTCTCTTCTTGAAGTAAGAGTCTAGCAAGTTCACCAGGAACTTCACAATCATCTTCACCTTCATCTTCGTCTAAGTTGATCGGGCTTTCAAAGTCATAACCGGCAGTAGCAGAGTCATTATCAGTGGGATACAAAGTGGATGTAGACCTGTATATGTGAGTGTGTGTAAAATAGTTGTTTTGCAATATATAATAAAAGAAAAACAAGGAGCGCAAAATTTAAAATGCAAGAAACGTCCAATGCTTTTATTAATGATATATGTAGATGACACACATAAAGCCCTCACAAACAAAACCACGGTGCCCCGGGTAGGACACCGGGCCGTAAAGTTTAAAACACTGTCTGTTACAAATTCAAAACAAAAGTCTCATTACTGGGTAATAAAAGAAATTGGGATGAAGTCTTTTGCTGTCCAATTGCTTAGTCCACCATCGGTAGTTGGGTAGATCCAACTGTCAAATTCAGACTCTTCAACATCGTCTTCAATGGCATTCACTCCTGAGTTGCTGATAAACAGGGGAGGTCTTCCAATCCGTGCACTCCGAACAGCCCTTTGAGCTTCTGCAGTGAAACCCAAACCAAACTTGTTAGTCTTATGTGTAAAATTATGGAGTTGGCCCCAATTCGCACACCCACCTTTCTCAACAACAGCCCAAGCATCCTTGAAGGAAGCCATCTTCATTGGAGGATCTTCAACAACAGTTTCAGTTGATGCCAGCGTCTGGGGAACCTCTTCAAAATGCTGAAACGGGGTCTCAATGAACTCCCCATCCATCTCTACATATCGAAAAGAGTTGAGGTGGCTCACCATGTACTCCTCTTCTCCTTGTACTGTCACAATTTTCCCTTTCACTGGGTACTTTAGCTTCTGGTGGAGTGTTGAGGTTACTGCCCCAGCTTTGTGGATCCACAGACGACCCAGCAAACAAGAATAAGATGGCCGAATGTCCATCACATAGAATGTAGATGCGAAAACTTGAGAACCAACCTTAATCAGAATATCAACTTCTCCGTGTACCATTCTCTTGGACTCGTCAAAGGCCCTGACTACAATGTTTCTTGGCTTCAGCTCCAACCCTTCACAGTCTAACCGGTCTAGTGTCTTCTTAGGTAAAACATTCAGTGATGACCCAGTATCCACCAATACGTGAGCAAGAGTAGTGACCCTGCATTCAATGGAGACATGCATGACGTCATTGTGATTCTTCCCCTTAACAGTCAAGTCGGCGTCGGAGAAACCCAACCCATTATCTGCTGTCAAACTAGCCACGCAATCCTTAAACTGATCAGCTGATGTTTCTTGCGGTACGTATGCAGTTTTCAGGAAAGCAATCAGAGCCTTGGCATGGGCTTCTGAGCAAAGCAACGGAGACAACATAGAGATCTTGGATGGGGTTTACCCCAGATGCTCAACTACATTGTAGTCGCTCTTTTTAATGATCTTCAGAATTTCCTCCATCTCTTGTCTAGAGGCTTCAACAGTAATCTTCTTCGGTGCCTCCATCTGGGCAGGCTCACCGGTGGTTCCTTTGCCCCGAGTATCAGATGACTCAACAACAGGGGTAAGTATTGGAACTTGAACGGGGACAGTAGCAGGTGTACTGACAGGCATAATAACAACAGGCTTCCGGAAAGTTGGTGGAGAGATCTCAGGGGAGAAAAGTCTTCCACTGCGGGTGACTTTGGCAGGTCCAACAATATTGCTGACGTCAGTATCAGCCTCTTCAGCACTCAAGTCTTGCTTAACTCCGTGATTGTATACGTCGGCCCCGTAGTGCCATGGGACAACTTTAATTGACGTATAAGGTATAGGCCCAGGAACAGTGATGATCAATGGTGCAATTTTTGGAACAGATGTAATTCTAACAGGCTTTCTCGAGGAAGCCTTGGAAGATTGTCGATAATGGTGATTATAGCAATTTCTTCAGCAGGAACCAATGGAACAAAAGTCTTCTCAAACATAATTTCTTTATTATCCATCAGGCGTTGGACACCTGACTTCAAAAGATGGCAACCGTTAGGTAATACGGCACACAAATGACAACCTTCGCCACAGCTCGGAAATAAACCGGCTAACAAAAGGTTCTTCTTCACAGTCATCAATGGAGTAACAATGTCTTTCACAGAAACCACAAACGAGTCTTCATCTACAAAATTCACCCCATGCTTGGGCATAGGAGCAGTCACAACATTAGGCCTTTCAGGCGCTTCGAAATCAATCTCCTTAGCATCAATCAGGTCTTGCACCTTATTCTTCAAAACCTAACAGTCATTCGTATCATGCACCAGGCTATCGGAGTGAAAAGCACAGCGGGCGTTTGGATTGTACATCGGTGATGTTGTGTTGGGATTCTTCGGGGCCTCCTTCGGAATCACCAAGTTGGTCTTCAATAACTGCGGCATAATCTGAGATAAAGTCATGTTGAGATGAGTGAATTGTCTTCATGGTCTCTCAGCCCTTGGCTGATTGTTGCGCTGATAAGCAACAACAGGTCTTGATATAACAACCGCATTAACAGCTTGGCGGAGTTCAGGTCTATTATGGCTCTTCGCATTGTAAACTGCGCTTGACTCCTTCTTAAAAGGCTTCTTCTTGGTGCCTGATGAAGCACCCTTCTGTATCTTGCCAGATTTAATACCGGCCTCAATCCTTTCCCAGGTCATAATCAGCTCCGTAAACCCGGACGAAGAACTCCCAATCAGATGGTTGAAATACGGACCCGACAAGGTCCCCAGAAACATGTCCACTAGCTCCCTGTCAGCCAAGGGAGGTTGCAATCTTCCAGCAAGGTCCCTCCACTTTTGAGCGCAATCTTTGAAACCTTCGCCCGCACCCATAGACATACCCTAGAGTTGGGTACGCGTGGGAGCGAGGTCGGCATTTTATTGGTACTGCTTGTAGAAAGCAACAACCAAGTCCTCCCAATTACAGATACTAGCTCCTTCCAGCTGGTAAAACCACTCGAGTTGAGTCTTTGAAAGACTGTCTTGAAAGAAGTGGATCCAGAGGTTCTTGTCAGCGGTGTATGGCTGAATCTTCCTAACATACGAACGGAGGTGCAACTTTGGGCAAGAAACCCCGTCATATTTAGCAAAGATTGGTGCTTTAAACTTGTGGGGAATCACCACCCCAGATGACAGACCCAAGTCTCCAAAGTCCTTACCAGGCACTTTCTAAACTTCCATCGTGCTCAACCGGTCTTCCAGTTGCTTATACCTATCCTCGACTGGAGGATATTGGTCTTCGTCAAAGTCAGTCTCGTTGTCTGAAACCACAGGGCTAGGAGCCCTCTTTTCTTCCTGATTATCTCCCCCTCCAGACGAGTGGGTCAAATTAACCTCTTCTCGCAAATTGTTTCCGAATCTGCGACCCATATTAAATAGGACCGTCTTCTTCTTCTTCTTCTTCTCTTTCAGGATAAGGGTCTTCAGATCTTGCAGACCCTTAGCCAGGTTCATGAACAATTCCTGGAACTGGGCATTTTGAGCTTGCAGAGCCTTGATTGCTTGTTCAGTTGATGTTTTATAAGACATGATGCTGAAATAAATAGCGAAGAAGATGAGAAAAACCTGTCAGGGTACCTGTTATGAGGTGCATGGTAATGATATGCGCATGATATGATTTCAAAGACGTCGAGAGATTCAAATTCGTAAACCAAAATGAAACACACTTTTATTAGATAAACTTGAAACAATGTTTGACAAATGCCTTTTAGGCATTACAAGAAAGAAGAATTGAAAAGTAAATCAAAAACTAGAAACAATCAAAAGACATCAGCGCTCCCATGGTCGTTTGCCTTTGGTGCTGACATAGTCGTTGAGGATCTACTCATTCTCCAACTGCCTTATCAACTTTTGAATCTTCTGCTCTTGCTCGTGATACTTTTCTCTGTAAGTATCCCGCTCTTCTCTCAGCTGCATCCAAGATCTCTTTAATGACGCTATGTCAGTAGGCATGTATGGAGGATGGTAGGAGGAACCCCTTCTTCATCATCAACCTCAAGAGTTATAGGCAAGACGGCTTCGTACGGAATTCCCAGCTTTTGGGCACGAATTCGAACCCATCGGAGATATGGCTCCATCGAAAGAGAAGTCTTTGCACCTAGCTCGTGCGAATCAGACCTGTGTACCATATCCCAAGCTCGTATGAACTTGCGGCGTTGCTCGTCACTATCCCCTTGGAAGTCAAAGACAATGCTTGGCATCAGCAACTCATGAGGTCCTTCCCTCCTAGCTCTCCCAAATTGATGTAAGGCCAAACACAGATTATAGGTGATTCCTTCATGGGTTCCTAGCTGTGGAACATTGGGGTATTCCCCACAAAGATCAATAATAGCCACGTCTTCCATGCCCTTAATAGTCCAAATGATGTCATTATGAGAGAGAGACATAATCCTATAGGCCCAACCCATGCCTTCTTTGTTCTTCAAAACTGATTTGAGGAGGTGAGAAATAAACCACCTCGCCAGCAATGGTGCACAGCACATAAGGGTTCCCCGTTTCCGAGCAGTACAGGCATAAAGAGAGTGCAAAATGTCACCCAAGAGAGTGGGCACAGGATTACCAGACATGAAAATCTTCACTGCATTCACGTCGACGAAAGAATCTGAGTTAGGAAACAACACCGAACCATATATGAGAAGAGCCAGAATGTCCTCAAATGCCTGGAAGTCTAGACTGTCCCAGAACTGATTAGTCTTACCAACCAAGAACTTAGTCAAGAATCCTTTTGTCCCGCTACGAGTTTCCCAATTAAACATTACCTCAGCCTTTGTCAGATGGAGGGCTGAAGCAATCTCTTCCGGCCTAAGGAATTTCTCCCACCCTGTAAACGGAGTCTGCTCTAGAATGGAGATACCAAGTAGATCAGAGAACTCTTCCAAGGTAGGGACCAACTGGTAGTCCGGAAAAGTAAAGCAGTGGTACAATGGATCAAAGAAATGGACTAAGACACTCATCATCTGTTCATCCATCTTGCAGGTGACCAAACCGAGGAGGTGCCCATGTCTTCTGATAAAGGAGGAAGTATCTGAAATCTTTGCAACCAACTCCTTAAGCTGAGTGGGAATCTGGACAAATTTGATCCGAATAGTGTTTTTACGCATGGGTGTCATGACCTACAAAACAAAACAAAGATGAATCCCATCTGTCTTTGAAATGGGTTTGTCCAATGCAAGATGCATGCAATGTCATGATGCATGATGTCATGATAGAAAACACACCACAAGTATCCACAAATAACAAACATGGTAAGGGAAAACAAGTCACACAGATAGCCCTTAGATTTCAGGCTGGCAAGGAGTTTAGGTATTACCCTCTTTCAGTTTAGTTGGTTCAAACCTGTCCTAAAATAGTAATCGGGTTCTAGAGGATCTCAATATCACTGACCACCCTCGATCGGTCATAATTCCAGTTTAGCAACCTTTTCTTGCGGCCGGAATCATCGCAAGAGTTTGGTCTCAATGAGTGTAGCATACTGCTACTGTTCTATGGCCAAGTTGGTCAATTATAGGTTCTAAGGTCAGTTGATGCTTAATGACCCCTTAGAAGACCCATATTCTCCTCGCTGTGCCACAAGGGATATCGGTACAAGCTAAAGTGCCACACCAACGTAGCTACTGCTTCAACCGTATCGGTCTACGCCGTACAGTTCCCTCACAGTTTATTGCTACTTACCTAAAGGGTATCCCCCAGATCCGTGTTAGGATCTATAGTAACTCCGATACAAGCCCACAAAGATAAAGCATACAAATCAAGCAATTGAAAACAATATGAACTATTCCTAAGGTACACCCCACTTATAAGCGTCCCCAGCAGAGTCGCCAGTTCTGTGATACGGTGGGAAGAACTGACTGTTTTTTTTAATGCTGGTTTGCGTTTTGCGTTTGTTTTTCGCAAAATGTCGCGGTAAGCAAGAGTCGCCACCGACTTTTATTTTATCCAACAAGGAAAGGAAAAAAAGCACAGAAAAATTCCTTTTTCGAGATACTTCTTGGGTTCGGGGGGTAGATTATAGAAAGGGAAGGTATTAGCACCCTTTCTATCTGTGGTTATCCACAGGCTCTTAGGTAATTGCTCAATTGTTTTCAAAATTGCTTTCTTTGTGCTTGTGGGTTTGAAAAAGTTTTTGTTTTGAAAACTTTGATTTAACTCTTGCTTCTGTCCTCAAGAGCGTGTGAAGTGTTTTTGAAAACTTTGTTCGAAAAGGAGTGTAAGTGTGAAAAAGATTTTGTTTTTTGAAAGAGCAAGTATCTAAGAACCATCTACCTACTCGAAAAAGGAATCGTTCTATGCTAATTTCCTTTAGACCATGCTATCCCACTATTAATGAGTAGGTAGCATCGTCGTTGGAGTTTAAGGGTCAATTCGAATGAGGGACTTACGGTCACTAAAGCAATGTTAGGACGCTTTAGCGGTAACCCTAATGTCTTAGATCATTTGTTTGAGGTAACAATATCTGAGGCAACCACTTCGAGGTGACTATGATCTTTTAGACAAGATGGCGACCTCTAAAACGACCTATACTCAATGACCGTGTACGAAGGCAACCAAATGGGGTGTACCCTAAGAGTGCGCATGTGCGAGTGTGTCGTTTTCAGTTATTTTTATCTTTGTACATGTTAAGGGTGATCTAATTTGATTTTAAGATTAACATTCAGTCTTGTCATGCAAACCCTATTATCAAACATCTAGCAGTTATAATTTGCGGAAATAAAATGCGGAATTTAAATTACAAGGCGTCGGGTATTTACATCGCCAAAAGCAACCCTTTGAAAATAAAAATAAAATAAAGCGGTAAATAAATAAAACGTCCTAATTATCTATTACATACCGGAAACAGATACATTAAAATAAATCGCGGGAGTGAAATTAAATCGGATGCACAATTAGGGTTTTGACCCTTTTTAAAAGAAAATGCTTTTTTTTTGTTTTTATTTTAAGAAAGAAATTAATTCTAAATTAATTACTAAATTAAATTAATTAATGAAAAAAATAAATCAATGATATATTTTTGGATTTTTTTTATTTTAAGAAATAAAATAAAATTATTGAATTAGTGGTTAAAACCTAATTAAATCTAATCAATTTTAATTATTTACAAAAATAAGTTAGAGTTTTCTAGAATTTAAAAACCTAATCAATTAATAAATTTATTAAGAAAAATAAAAGTTAAAATTTGGTTGAATGAAAATATTTTTTGTGATTTTATTTAATAAAAAAAGGAATTTTGTGATTGGTTAGAAAATTAAATAAAAATAATAAAACAATTAATAAAACAAAATAAAATAAATAAAAAAGAGAGGGGAGTGTTATGCCTGATTTATGAGTGTGAGTAGCAATTTCATAGGCCTTAAAATGCTGGCCTTTTTTACTTTCTCTGATCTGGTGGGGGCACATTGACTTGGCTCCATGTGGACCTCCTGCTTTTTGACCACCAGATCCGGCTCTTGGCCATCTGGCATTTGAATGGATGAGGGAGCATGGTAGGCTGCAGATTTGAGCGTGCATGGGAATACCTGAAAACAAAAGTTATTGAGAAAGTGGGGGACCTGGGATTCGAACCCAGGTCCTGAAGGAGAATGCTTCGCTTGCTTGCCACCATGCCACATTGACTTGTTTGTTATATTAACACAAATTAATAATAATATAATAAAACAAGAATTATTGGTCAGAAAAAAAAATAACGCGCGCTATGTTTGAATTGTCCAGTAATGGGATGCCACGCATCATCCCCAACCTCTCGTCTGTGGCTAAAACACCAAATGCCTATACCAACGGACAGAAGTCTGTAGCTACAGGCATGTCCATGTCCAAAATCCTGTACAAGCCATAAAAATGAGTTTCAAGGGCATGGACATGTTCGTCTTACCCTCCCGGTCACAACCATATCCTTTATGGGGATCAATTGTACCTGAAATAAAAACGCCCAAAAGTGCAGACCAAACCCTAACAATGGTGGTTTGCCATACAGATCATATAAACGAAATTAAATGATGCAAAAAGTTTGGAAATGTTCTTGTGATTATGAATATGCCATTAGATTGTTCAAACCGAAACCAAGAACAGGGGTGACTATCGTGCGACTTACAGTGCGTTAGGGAGTCTGAAAATGCTTGCTTTGGATCCAGGTAGCTTGTGTGAATGGCCAGGAATCAATTGGAAGAAGTCTCGACCTCTGAAAATGCCTCTAACCTGGATTTAGACCTCAAGCTTTTTTGTGATGTTTCTCACTTTTGTTCTGCCTCTTCCAACACTTGCCAACCCTTATTTTCGTGTGTTTTTCTTCCTTATGTAATGCTCAGTGTATTAGGGTAAGAAACATGGACCAAATCTCTCCATATCAATGCACATGAATTTGATTTGATCTCCATTTATAACCTTCCAAATTTGCCTAATTCTAATCTTTTTGCACATGATTTGATTTGATACGAATTTGATGATGATAATTGTTGAATGTGGAACCTGAAATAGCCAAAAGATCATGATTTATCAATGCCTTGGATTTTATATGATTTTATTTGATTTAAAATGAATAAATTCAATTAAAAATCAAATTAAATAATAAAAATGAAATATGGACACATGGCTGAAGCTAGGGAACGTGGGAAATGATGCAAACTCAAATCAAGTGAAAAAGAATGGGCCCATTTGGCAAAATTTGAAGTTTTGGGGATAGTTGACTTTTGGCAATTTTGTAAAAAAGTCCAACTTCAACAATGCATAACTTCTTCAATTTTGAACTTTTGTAGGTGTTCTTTGACTTTTTAGAAAGCTTGAGATGTCCTATAACCAACCCTCTTGGTCTCATCTAATTTTGATATTCCATGTTCAAGTTATAAGCTTTGGAAGAAAACGTGTTTTTGTTGACTTTTAAAAATGACCTATAATGTCCAAATTCATAACTTCTTGTGAGTGCATTGTTTTATCTTGGGATATGAAGATGGATTGTAGGTAATTTCTTCCTCTTCAAAATTAGCTTTGGATGGGTCATTTATGATAAAGTATGAGGAAGTTATGCTTGGTCAAAGTTGAGTTGACTTTTCCTACAAAACCCTAATTTAGCAACTTTTGAGTCTTGATGAATTTTGAGCAATCCTTGATGAATCATGATCAACCCTTGATCAAATGATGAAATATCCTTCAAATGATAATTTTGACAAAAAATCTTGAAGTTTGACTGTTTATAGGTCACAATTGACTTTTGCCCTAGCATAGTCGATTTTTGGACCTTTGGGTAATTGACTGAGCAAACTTCCTCTGCAAGGCTTGAAATTTGACATGGATGATCTTGAGAACATATTAGGACATTGGGGAGAACTTGAGGTCATTTGGACTCAAGGATCTTGATACCACACAAAACCCTAATTTGGGGTTGACTGCCTTAGGAGATAACTTGTCTGACCAACACTTGAGCAACATTGAGCAACTTGGAGATTTTTCTTGCAATGTCTTGAGGAATATGAGGGGCAAGTTTTTGGGTACAACAAAACCCTAGTGATGAAATTCTTTTTTTTATTTTATTTACATATCACCTTGCTTGAATTGCTAATTTTCTCTTCTTTATTTCATGAACATGAGGCGTGGATGGCGAGCGAGGATTTCTTGAAGATGAAGCAATGGAGACTTGAAGAAACAAGATAAAAGTTCTCTCTTTGTAGACAAAAAATTTGTAATTCTTTGTAAACAAAACAAAAACTTGTAATTTATTTCATTTATAATGTAATAAATACAAAGCCTTGAATAAATTTGGTGTAATGAAATTTATTGTACAAAACTTGAATTTACTTAAACTTTGCAATTCTCAATTGAATGTTTTGGATTAAAACATCTTGGTTTGGTAACTTGGATTTCAAGAAATCACAAAATGATCAAATAACCAATGCGCCTTGTACTCCAATCAAATTTCTAAACAAAATAAATGTTTAAGAATTCAATTCTAACTTGGTTAGCTCAAACCCAAAGCCATGGTCATCTAAATGACAGTCTTAATCTTCACCTCTTGTCCACACCAAATTTTATTCAAAATGAAACACGCATGCCATGCTCGATAAAAATGGAACTTCATTTCCAAAAAAAACATGCTTTGAGAACAATCATCAACCTTAACAAATTTCAAAAACAATGATGATTAAGAACGCTTGAAATCAAACAAATGACTTGCAACGATTCGATAACTTTCAAAGTCTTCTAAACACAATTTCTTTTCGATCTTTGAAGATAAACTCGTGGGCGACATCATTTATGACCATATGCAGAAATAACCGTCTCTAGATCTTGTAATTTGAGGAAATCACAATTCTTAGAAATTAGGCGACAGTTATCAGGTCAAAATCCATGAAGCGACTTCTAACGTATTTGAATTTTGGTGATTTTCTACACGTAATCAGCTCTTGATTTGTGAAGAGAAATTGGAGATAATATCGGGGAGAGTCATACGCAAGAAGAACCGATCAAAAATATCGAATAATGAAGAAGTTACAGTCGCTTGAACTTGGTCTCGCGAAAGGTCAGCTTTTGGGTTAATGGAGTCATTTTCAGTCGTCTGAACCGTTGGCTGAGCAAACTTGTGATCCAAGGTTCGAAACTCGGCATGAACATCCTTGAGGAGACATGAAGATCTATGAAGACCATTTGAACCCTTGAAGAATCAATTTTCTTTGAGAATTGTCAAACCCTAATCGTTGACTTACTACCTAGGAAGAGAATTTGTCTGATCAAACTTCTGATCTAAATTGAGTATTCGAGAAGACCTAGGATAGTATCTCGAATAAAAAATGAGAGGGAAAATTTTGGGGTACAACACTATGTTAACAATCTTTTCCTTACATCGTAAAAATTAACAAAGGAAAATGTTATGGCACAGAAATCAAGACAAGACAATATATTAAAAAATATAAAATTTATGTATTGTAAGTATAAATATACGGTGTTACTGTTGGTGTAAAAAAAGTTGTCAACTTATCATTTCTCTTAATTTAATTATATATCTACTATCAAATATTTGCTAGAAGATTGACCATTCTTTCATTATTGTACTTTTTTAAATAAAGTTTTGCAGTACAACTTGGACAAAATGGTAACTAACAAAATAACCCTACTACTTTTCTATTTTCCAATCAGTATTGGACACTTGACACAATCAAAGCTTCTACCATCGCATTTTTTTCAAATTTCAATTACCCGGTTTCCTCTTTATTATCTCTCTCTCTCTATCTCTCTCTCTCTCTCTCTCTCTCTCTCTCTCTCTCTCTCTCTCTCTCTCTCTCTCTCTCCTCATATCTCTCTTTCCCACAAACCCTAATACGATTTCTCTCTCTTTTCTCTCTGTCTTCTCTTTTATTCGTCTTCTCCTTTCATTTTTGGCGGAGTTTTTCAGTCCTTAAAACCCTAATCATGATTCAGGAACCAATGATGATTATGATGACAGCAAAATTCAGATGACATGAAGAAACCGTTGAAGGAAATGGAAGACGAAGCTGCTGCTTTGCGAAATATGCAAGCCAATGTCGAGAAAGAGATGGGATATTGTAGCGGTAGAAATGTTGAGACTAAGTCATTGGATTGACTTAACTCGCACATATCAAATGAAAATCGCCACCGCGCTTTATTGTTTTCATAGGAATGGGAAAAGAGAGAATAAATCCAAAAGAGAGGGGGAGAGAATCTAGGTATGGGGGTTGGTTATGCAAAGGGAAGGTATTAACACCCTAAACATCTACAGTACTCCATAGGAACCTCTTTGAAAATTGTGTATTTTGGCTACAAATGATGTATACAAAAAGATGGTGGAAATGAGAAAAGAAGTATTTTTTTTACAATTTTTGCACCTTCCGCGGTTGCTAAATTTTAGTGCCTATGTACCACCTTTCATGCAATAGGGGATCAGGGTACTCGTAATTCACCTTAAAAAATTTAAAACACAAGTGTGTTGGTTAATTTTAAGAGACAAGACATCATCGTCATACCCGAGTGGAAAACTATGTACTATCCACGATTATGAGAAAGGAGAATATGCTTCATCTCAATGTGGAGGATATAGCTTGTATTTTAAAATCAACAAAGCCTCACTCAACATCCAAGTGGAAAATATTTCACTCCACTACATATCGTAGAAGTATAGTAGCTCGCATCACTACAAGAATCGACATGAGTCTAAACTTTTGAGAAAAAGTTTTAAAGTAAAAATTCAAAGTGGAAAAATGGTTTGAATGAGGTTAATTGACTTTTAGTCTTCTCACAAAAAATGTCAAAGTATGGTTAAATTGATTAAAGTTTGATTAAGAAAATATTTTTGAAAATCCATCGACCTAAGTCCAAGTTTATTATGAAAATGGTTCAAGTTAGAAAAATAAGAAGAGTTTTGAAAAGGAGGGAGAAGATTTTTGAAATTAAAGAAGATGGGAGGAGATGAAAGGACTATCCTAAAGCATAAGGTAAAAGCTAAGGAAAAGAACCATCTAACCAACAAGAATCCAACACTTGACACATGAAGTCAATGTAGAATTCCCATCCTTTGGATTGAAGCCAAGCAAGCAAAAAATATTAAACCTCTTAGAAATACCAAGCTTTAGATGAATTAAGTCTTCACAAAAATTGGGTAGAATAACAATTGTATATAGAGGAATTCTCAATCACAAAAAAGCATATAATCAGAATAACCTGCACACAAAGAAAATTAACCCAATGTCTTGGAGTAAACCTCAAGAACTTCAGATAAAATAACAAAACAACAAGGTCCCAAGTATCAAGACTTCTAATCCTATGTCCGAGAGATCCACAACTCCATAATGCCAAGGATAGTAACCAAGTAGTCCAAATAACCTTAAAGCTTTTTTTATGTTCAAGTTGGTTATTAAGTGTCTTCAAAAAGAAAAAAAAGCTCAAGTGAGCAAAATAAAAAAAGGGACGCAAAGATAAATGCTCAAATGAGCAAAGATAAAATGACATAAAGATAAATGTTCAAATGAGCAAAGATGAAAAAAAGAGCATGAAATGTAAACGCTAAAGTAAATGGTGCATAAAAGTAAAGATACAAATAAAGGGGCATAAAGTAAAAGCACAAAGTAAAAACACAAAAATAAAGTCAATTGTTAATGAATTAGAAGTTAAAGGTTATTTGAATTACCATCTTGAAACTTGCATTTGAAAATTCATTAGAAGATTGATAAAATCAAAGCTTCTCAACAATAAGTTTCATTTGTTTTTTGTCAAGTATATCATTCATTTCAAGTACTCAAGACAAGCATATATGATCAGTGATGTTTAAATGATTCACTTAGACCCAAATTCATGAAAGTTCATTAGAGGATTGATAAGATCGAAGCCTCCTGACAATAAACCTCAAGGTTATTGGATCAAAGGTTTCAAATTAAACATACTTGGGCTTGCAAACATAAGTTTGGACCACAAATGATCATTTTTCGAATCGGGACAAATTTAGCGCTATGTTAAGCAATCGTAAGTGGACTTATGTAGAAGTCACACCTATTTTGAGGTCGGTCAATAGCAATTTATGTACCACGTGTTAGAGAAATGATATGTAAATTAT
The DNA here is from genome assembly GCA_948472305.1 of Vicia faba. Lineage (NCBI taxonomy): Eukaryota > Viridiplantae > Streptophyta > Magnoliopsida > Fabales > Fabaceae > Vicia > Vicia faba. The sequence goes on along the minus strand of OX451741.1, from coordinate 265,450,034 downwards.
TCTCCAACAACATGTAGCACAAGTAAGAAAGGGATAAGATGAAGAGGGAAAGGATATATCAGATGAAATTAGAGTTTCAAATATCATCAACATCATTCATCCATTTTGGTGGATTTGGTTTTTCAACCTATCAACACTCAAGATCCAATGAGGTTGAGGAAATCGTCCCAAAATAACACCCAAGTCAGGACCAATTAAAATAATATTCAATAAAAAATATTTAAAATGATTAATAAAATTAAAATAATTGGTAAAATGCACAAAATATATTAAAACACCAAATAAAAATCCTAAAAAAATATTAAAGGTCAAACATGAGTCAACAAGTGTTGACAAAAAATTTCAGAATTTTTTAAAGTAAAAAACTATTCTTAAAATTTAAAGAAATAAGCAAAATAAACCAAAATTTGTAAAAAAATATAGTAAAATCAGAAATAAAAATAAAACGAGGCCACCAATATTTGTCAAGAGGTCATTGGATCTGTAATACGGTGGGAGAACTGACTTGGGATGTTTTGCGTTTGATCGTAATTGTTGCGGTTAGCAAGAGTCGCCACCGACTTTTCTTTTATTCAATAAGGAAAGAGTGAAAAGAACAAGAAAGACCTTTGAGATTATTTTATTGAGTTCAGGGGGTAGATTATGAAAAGGGAAGGTGTTAGCACCCTTTTCATCCATAGTTATCTATGGACTCTTAGTTGCTTGCTAAATCACTTGCTTTGTTTAAAAATGTGCTTTATGGTGGGTTTTTCTTAAAAGTATATTTGAAAAGGCGCCTTCGTTTAGACAAACTTTGTAATAGTTCTTGTTTCGTAAGAACGTATACAAAGTGTTGGACTTTTGAAAATATTTCATGTTTTGAAAGTGTTTGATGTTTATTTGCAAGGATATTTATTTTGAAAGTGTTTTTGAAAAGGGATGGTGAGCAAGCAAGCAACTAGGAGCAATCTACCTACTCAAAAGTCTTTGTTCATTTCCTCCTTCCTTTGATATTGCTATCTCACCATTGATTGGTAAGAAGACTTATCTTTGGATGTAAAGGGACGGGCGTGGATCATCTTATAGTCATGATAGCAATGTTGTGAGATATATTAGCATTTCTCTTTGAGGGACTAAGATCATTTGAAAGACAACTTTTGAAGCATCATCGAGGGACTGTGATCTTGTATTTTTGATTGTTTTTGCTAAGAAATCCCACATGCATAACATGATAATTTTTTATAAGGCAACAAGTAGAATTACCCTAAGGGTGTAAGTGTGCAAGTGTGTTTGATTTGCATGCATTTAATCTTTGATTAGGGTTATCTACTTGTTGATTTTATCTTTCTATACAAATCCTAATTACTAGCATTTATATGAAAGCAATAAATTGCGGAAAGTAAATTTACTACACTATTACATCATTTGGGGATGGGGTATACAAATTTACAAATGGAGATTGCAAGAAATTAAACCTAATTATCTATTACAACCATATTAAAACAATGTACAAGAATTGAAAGGAATATAATGTACAAAGATGTAAATGGAAAAGAAATGGATTTTTGTTTGGTTTTTTTAAGGAAAATGGTTTTAACCTAATTATTTAAAAGAAAATAATTAATTAAAAATAAGTAAAATTAAACCTAAACTAATTAAGAAAAGAAATTAAGTTTAATCAAGAAAAATATTTTTAGAGTTTTTTTTATGAAAAAGGTTTTTATTTAATTAAACTAAAATAGAAAAGAATTTAATTAATTAAAATCCCTAAATTCTAAGTTGATTTAATTAGAAAAGAAAGTCAAAGCAAAAACTAAGTTAAAAATTAATTTAATCAAGAAAAGAAATTTGTTAAGAAAAATGTTTTTTTTAGTTTTTAATTAAAAAAAAGACCTAAAAGATGTTACTTTGAATAAATCATGAATAATGAAAATAAAAACATTTTTGGTGAGATTTTTCTATATTTATAAAATAGACCTAATAAACGAGTAGTGTGCAAAAAATTAGTTCAAAAGGAGTTAATTTGATGGGTTAAATAAATTGTTGAAGTTTTTTAAAAATATCAAATGAGTCAAGTGATAAAAATAAGGTTTTAGTCTTGCCAAAGCTTGAACTCAAGACATTCAGGTTGCTGACTCAAAAGAACACCACTAGGCCAGGCACGTCTACTTGTTAATTATGCGCTTGCATGACATTATATAAGAAGATTGCTTCCTGAAATCACAAAAAAATACAAAAATAACACAATATATGCAAAAGGGGGTTTCAAAATGGTTTGAACCCGCGCCCTTAGGATAAGAAGTGACATGAAACATGCACTGCTTGCCACTGGATGGCTGTTACATCCGTTAGTGAAACAACAATCATTAAATATAAAATAAACTTAGATATAAAAATTTGAAAATGGCCAAATTCTCCTTCCTCATCCTCCTGCACGCTAACCGTTATTGTAATAACAATATTTTCCATTTTTTTCAAAAAACTCTTACTTTCTCATTTCTCAACCAAATTCAAAAATGTAAAAATGAAACTTGATTAGAATTTCGCAAGGATTTCAAATATGTAATTAATTTTAATTTATTCTCACTATAACTCACGAATTTCTACCTGTACCAAACTGAAAACCTAAATGTCCAAAAAATTCAATTTCAAAATTCTCATCCCACAGTCAATTAAAATAAAACTTAAGGATATGGTTAGCTTCATAGACATGATATCTACATTTTATCTTTTGAAAGTAAGTGCAAATGATGATTGTATCAAGATTTCAAAGTTGAAAAAACTTACCTCTTGATGCAAACATTTAATACCCTCTACACGACTTCCAAAAGCAATATGATGATTGCTTTAGCTTCCTGGTACCTTAGTGAGTATGTTGCAACTTTTACTTTACCTTGAAAGTGTCTGGATTGGTCTATTCAAGTCAAGTTGCAATGGTGGATTTTGAAAATGGTGGATGATGAAAATGATGTTACAGTGAGGAAACATGGGTATGGATAGTTTCTATATGATATATATGAAGTGTTTGGATGATTTGTTTGGACAATAGTTGCAAGAGTGATGAGTTTCAAAGTTAAGGTTTCAAAAGCTTTAAAATTGTGATTTTTGGCCAATTCGCGTTTAAGAGTGTATGAGAGGGTTTAAGGGCTTGTAAATTTGTCCCCTTAGTTACATAAGAGTGTCTTGTTATATAGGAAAAGGTTTGGAGACTTGAGATGGTCATATTACTAAGATCACATGTTATGGCATTTTTGCTTGTTTTTGAAGCAAAGTGGAAAACCAAAATCCCAATGTGTGATTCAAGCTATATAGAGTGGTTGAATCACTTTAAACATGCTTCTTTCTGAGTTGCTAGGTTGAGTGTGTACATAAGAAGCCATTGAGAGGCTCAAGAAGGGTTGACATTGTGAAAAAGCTTGCTTTACAAGAATGGATATGTTACTTTTTGCAATTTCAACCATAAATGGTATCAAGACTTGGACAAAACATCAAATCCTTGTGTATTAAACTTAGGGTCTGTATAATTACTTAATTATGGAGAGATTTAGAAGCAACATGGCCTGAAAAGTAAGATTGAATGATAAGGTTATGAGATTTAATCATGAGTTCATCACAAAAATGGCTTATAATTCAAGTTTATCATGCCAACTTCAAGTCTTCAAATATCCTAGATAAAAAATGGTCTTGATGAGTTCTTGGATATTTTAGAAAGCTTTTAACATCCCCTACAACCTTAATGTTGGACATTTTTGAAGATTCAATTTGGAAATAGGTGAAAAGTTTCCATGAAGTTAGGTCAAAATCCTGACTAAAATACTCAAAATTTCACTAAGTATTTTAGTTTCATGGACATGTCTTCATAAATTCATAACTTAAAATCCAAGCATTTATAGGAAATATTCTGCCCTACAATGTTTTAGATCTCATTGAGATCTACAACTTTCATGTTGGAAGTTTCCCTTGAATCATCTTGCATCATGGTGGAAATTTGGCACAAAGTTATAAAAAAAGTTAACTTTCCAACACTTAGAAAAAATTCTAAGTCTTGGAAATTTTGACTTTTGAAAAATAATTTTGACTTTTCAATTTCTTGATGAACAAGTTTCATATTTTGACATGTCTTGATGAAATATTATTTTTGAAACTTGATTTTGATCAAAAAGTCAAAGTTTGACTTTTCAGTGTACAATTGACTTTTTATCAGTTGACTGAAATTCATCTGTCAATCCAAAGATCTTGAGAGGTGATTTGAACTATGCAATTAGGTCAAGATGATTCATTTGAATCCTTGAGATCATGTCTTAAACCAAAAAGTCATTTTATTGGTCAAAAGTCAATAATTGAGCCTTCTCAATCAAAACCCTAATTTTGACCATTTTGCCCTTTTGGTGTTCTGATCAAATTTCTTTGAGGAATTGTGATCCAACTTGATCAGTTGACATATATAAGTTCATAATGTTGATATAGATAAAAAATTATGAAGTTTGACGGCAAATTGACCACAGTTGACTTTTCCCCTAATATAGTTGATTTTAGGTCAACTGATCAACTGACTGAGCAAAAATGTGATCCAAAGCTTGAAACTTTACATGAGAAATCTTGGGGATCCAAAATGATCCATAAAGGTCATACAAGGCATTAGAAGTTCAATTATCTTTGTACAAATTCAAACCCTAATTTTGAGTTGTCAGTGTTGAGGAGGTGTCTTCAGCTGATCAAACCTTGTATAGTCTTGAATCAATGGAGATCTTATGAAAGATTTCTTGAGTAATGAGAGGGAAAATTTTGGGGTATAACAGGATCCTTCCATAATTTTTCCAGAATTTAAAAATCAAGAAAAGTATTTTTAAACAATTAAAACAAGTTAAATAAAGTGAAAAATCATAAAAAATATCAAATCTCAAAATAAAATTGTGAAAAAATATAAATCAGAAAGAGAAAAAACAAATGTATTTTTAAGAATTTTTTCAGAATTTTTGAAGTTGAAATGAATTTTTATGAAGTTTTGAAGTTTAAAACAAATAAAATCTAAAATCAGAAAATGAAAATAAAACAAAAAAGATGTAGAACATTGGATCAATGTCAAAACGAGTTAGTAATCAAATCCAAAGGATCTGACGTGGTGTGCATGATACGAAAATTAATGAATAAACCACCAGATCATTTATTTAAAACAAATTTTTGAAAAATGTGTGGCGTAACATGATTGAAAAAATTCGTACACATACCACAACCTAGGGGGTAGATGATTGAAAACATGTTTTTGGTGATCAAATCTTAGATAACTAGATCAAAGATGAGATCATATTTTTACCGGTTGTGTCTATTCTCAACCAAGGTAAATGCTTATTTTGATAAACTGACAAAGGGCCCCCAAGATATTGGTTTCACCCAAAGTATGTTTGAAAAAAAATGCCATGTATGATGTATATGCATAATGTCCCAGATTGATATGGAACCCAAAGTGTATGCGCGTCAAGTATGTTGTGTATGCCCCAAATATTTACATATATACCAAATGTGTGTATATGCCCTAAAATGTTTGTAGATGCACCAAATTTTGTTGTAAATGTTTTAATAGTCTATCCTTTTAAACCATTGGTATTGTGTCACCAACTCCCCAATATCATATGTTGTGTTGTCGTGGTGTCCTTATGTTGATAAGTGTCGCCAAGATTTTGACATTTGTATCACAAGCACAAACGTATGCGTGTGCGTAGTCGTGGACATAAGCATGGACGTGGCTATGGTCGCAGATGTGAACATAGTCGTAGACCTCTTTCGACGTTTTTCTATCCAAAATAAACTTTGATGTTTTATCAAATGCTCTTTGGTGTTTCCGTATGTTAGGTGCACAAAATGTTATGAATGACCTTGATACTTTGATATGGTTATGTGGACGTCATGCTTGATGTGAGGATCTTAATGGGAAATCTACTGTCGAGATTTCCTAGAAATCTATTGCCGATATTCGATTGAGAACTACCTTCTGTCGAGGTCTTCTGGATAGTCAACTGCCGCGATCAACCAGGGGAATATACTGCCAAGATTTGATTAAGAACTACCTTCTGCCGAGGTCTTCTGGATAATCAACTGCCAAGATCAACTAGGGGAAACTACTGCTGAGATTCGATTGTGAACTACCTTATGCCGAGGTCTTCTAGAAAATCATATGTCGAGATTAACCAGGAGAGTCTACTGCAGAGATTCTGTTGAGAAACTACCTTTTGTCGAGGTCTTCTAGATAATTAACTATCGAGATTAACCAGGGGAATCTAGCCGAGATTCGATGGAGAACTACCTTTTGCCGAGGTATTCTGGGAAATCATCTATCGAGATTAACCAGGAGAATCTACTGTCGAGATTCTATTGTGAACTACCTTCTGCCGAGGTCTTCTAGAAAATCATTTTCTGAGATTAACCAGGAGAATCTACTGTCGAGATTCTATTAAGGAACTACCTTCTGCCGAGGTATTTTGGAAAATCATCTACCGAGATTAACCAAGAGAATCTACTACTGAGATTCGATTGTGAACTACCTTTTACCGAGGTCTTCTGGAAAATCATCTGCCGAGATTAACCAGGAGAATCTACTGCCGAGATTCATCGTAGAACTACCTTCTGCCGAGGTCTTATGGAAAATCATCTTCTGAGGTTAACCATGAGAACCTACTTCCGAGATTCGATTGTGAATTATATAACTTGATTTGACCATGATGATTGTCTTCACATGCAACATGGTTTATGCTATGCATTATGCTTTATGATTATGACTCAAATGCTTTTTTAATGGTGCCCCTGTTGTGGGTGAAGAAATGATTAAGACTCAGAGAGTTTACTAGTGCAACAAGAATGATTATTGAAAAATGGTAGGGTATTATGCTGACATGACTTCCCGATACTCTTTTTGAACTCAAAGATTGTGATGTAGAAGAGAGGTCCCATGGGGATTGTGAAAGTATGAGGAGAGCTTACCCTTTGTAGCCTGTCTTGCCCCAACATTTGAATTATGAAACACCATGCCCTTGATTAACTGAGCCTTGGAATGATTTTCCCTTGATGAACCATTTAGAACCGACTTCTGAGTCTCGCAGTGGTCTACCCCAATATTTGAATTTTGAAAGGCATGCCCCTATCTTTAGGATTTGGAGGAGTGTCCTAAGAATGAAGTTAGATCCCGCCATTATATGATATAGGTTTTGATACAGTTTTCCCCAAGTGTTTGAATCTTGAAAAGTAGGCCCTTTATCAACTGGTGTTTTGAGAAGTGATCCAAGTTGACCAAATCTTAGAATAAGTTCCCCTAGTCAATAGGATCCTCAGATGATGTGCCCCTATGATCATTAGGATTTGCCCCTGTTTATAGGGGTCCTCTTAGATGCTTTACCCATAGTTATAAACTTCTTGTAAATGTTTCCTTTGATCAGACCATTTTTGAAATCTCCTTGATGCTAAGTATTGACTCGTAAGTAAAACTGTCCCCTTTGAAAAGTAATCCTAATGTGATGCGTATGCAAGCTCTTGAAATCGATTTTGATTATTGAAAATAAATGTATAATTAGAGATAAAGAAGTGGCAGCGTGGTTTAGTGATAATTTAACAAACATCAAGAGTCGGTTTAACACAAATCTTGCTGAGTATGCTTTCATAGTGAACCTAGCTTCAATTAGGACTTTTGAAGGTTGTAACGTGGCCTGATTCACAGTTTAAAAAAACAAGGGATATAAGGCTCAAAATTTTATTTATCCCATCCCTATTCTCCTTGATATTCTTCGTTCCTAAATTCAATTAACCCAATGGATGTGTTCAGTCTGTAAGAGAATTTTCTTAGTCGCGATGACGAGTAGAAGCATTGATAAGATCCAAGCGTTGATGAGAATCCTTGATGATTTTTGAGGTAGCAGCCACAATATTGTTCTCCAATTTATTTATTTTCAATCCCTTATTTTTGCATGGACCAATTCTTTTGAATTTTTCGATCCATCGGGATGCCCTAACTTTTGCCTAAGTCAAATTTTTTTTCTTTTTGTTTTTGACTTAGCGGGCTCTCTTTTTTTTGAAATTTTTCTTTTGATATTTTTTCTTTTGATTCAGGAATGTCGTGACTGCCATGCTTGATTTTTTCGAGCTTCATATTTATTGCTCCCTCGATATTGTATGACGTAAGTGATAAAGAAGATGTTGTGAGCTTTATCTTCATTGTTTTTCCGGTCTTGGATGATGTAAGCGAGGAAGAGGATGTGCTTGAACCTTTTGCGTTGATGGATTGATTCTTTTGAGGTTAGAATGCATCCATGAATTAATTGAAATTTACCCTGCCCTTGGTTAAGAATACAGGTTTTTAGAAAATAGATATAACTCCAACTTCTGGCTTGAGGGGGTTAACTACAGATTATCTCCTTATTTCTCCATTGTTTTGGAAGTGAAATAATACCTTACATCATAAGCTAAGCCATACTATTAAAAAGCATACGTCAACAAAATTCGATTATTTTGTATTTTCATCATTCTCCCTTGAAGTTTGTTAAAGAAAGTTGAATGGAAGAGTGAAAAGTGAAATGGAAAGTGATGAAAGAGTGAATACGAATAAACTGATTTCAAAAACATGCATGATTATTTTATTAGAATTACTAATCCAAAGATACACATTTACACCAAATGAAACTTAGCAACTAGGAAATTATAATTTGTAACTGATAAAGCCTAATGATCTTATGGAAGAGCTCCTTTGTTGATCCACGTGACTTCAGAAGATGCTTCATAGTTTTTGGACTTGTCAAAGCATGCAGATGACCTTTGACTTCTCTTCGAGCATACTAATTTTGTTGATAGGGCAATGGGGGAATCACCAATGAAAGTTGAAATTGAGGCGTTACATAGGCTTGTATAGTGAAGGGCTGCCTTCTCTGCATAATAATATTTGTAGGACCAAGCTCCTTTGAATCTCCAACGTTTGACCTTTCCTTCACCAATATAAGATTTTCTTGAAATGCTTGGACTTTGTGCTTGAGCATCGGGAAATTTGTTAGCTAGATTGATAGTGACCAAGGGCGAAGGTGGAAATGCATGACATGAAAATGTATGAACGTATGAAAATGCATGGGTATGTAAAATTATTTTTTGGCTTTTGGGTATGGAAAAAAGTTTCATAGATATGCAATACGACACATACGTAGTATGGGGGTAGACGTAGGGGTATCCTATATAGGTTTAATGGTAGATATGGAAATGATGATGTCCTACATTGACTCAGAGATTGAGACAGGCAGGAACTCCTTAAGGAAAAAGATAACGATAGACATGGAAAAGAGGATACCCTATACTGACTCAGAGATTGAGACAGATAGGAACTCCTTAAGGATAAAGAAAGACAAAGAAGAATCTCTACAAACAAGGGATTATAACAAAGAAATGGGAATTCCCATAGGATAGGAATTGTGAAGACCAACGAACTGTTGAGATGAAGTCTAAACTTGAGGGAATAGAATGGAAGAGAGCACATGGTGACCAGTCAACAGTCACCAGATCTCATGGCCTGATATAGGCCATATGGCGTGCATTAGCGAGGACGTCCTTCGTGGGAAGATGAACACGATCCTATAATAGCTCTAAGGATAATGTCGAACAAAAGGGGATCCCTACCAGCTAGGGATTAATATTTTCAAAATAAAATCCCTGGTGGCTAGGGGTTATATCATAAAAAGACGGAAGCCCTACGGGCTAAAGATAGTAGTGGAAGAAAAGATAACCCTTTTGGGTTTAGGGATTGTAGTGGGATTTGTGAAAGGTATCCTTAGTTGGTAGGTTCCTAGTATTAGCCTGCGGATATTCTACTATTCCCATAAGGTGGTTTCCTTAAGGGTATCATGGATAACACTATAAGGAAAGGAATAAGGGCCTCCCTTAAGTGGAGCCTCTTTACAGACCGAAACTTTCGTCTCTAAGCCATGAAAGATCTCGTCATGAGATTTTGGTTTAAGGGTTGTACAAAGAGTCATAAGTTTCATTCCAAAGTCCTACTTCCCAAAAGGACATCTCTTGAGACGTATTCCTTCCACGAAATTCCACCGACTCTAGGCGAAGTCATTACATAAACTCATAGGGCTGATGTATCCCCTTGGCTAATAGACGAACCTTCTTTCTAAGGTTTTTTTAAAATAATTTTTGAAACAACAAAATTCCACCACAGATGAATATAATATAATGAATAATATAATAAATAATATAATGAGAAAAAACAAATAAATAATTAAATAAGCGAGAAATAAAAACCCAAAAACAAGAAAACCCAAAAAACCCTAAAACCAAAAGTTAAGGCTTCTAAACCTAGGGTTGACTCCCCAGCAGAGTCGCCAGCTGTTGTGACTGGTTTTAAATTGAGAGTCGCCACCCTTAATTTTTATCCTAAGGAAGGGAATATAAAGGATAACTCTAATATGGTCAGAGATTATAAGTTGTTGACTCAGTTTTAGACGAAGGGAAGGTGTTAGGAACCCCTCATCTACCTTGTTCACAAGGATACTAGGGTTAGAAGCGTAATTTGTAGGAAATAGGGTTTTAATGTTTATTAGGGGAACTCGCCACAATTTTAGTCGTACGCCTACGTATCTTCTTATGAGGAATCAGAGTCTCATGAACTCCTGGCGCATTAGTAACACCGAAAGGCATCACCGAATACTCGTAGTGTCCATACCGAGTTCTGAATGCGGTCTTCCAAATATCATCTTCTTTCACTCTAACTTGGTGATATCCTGACCTTAAATCAATCTTAAAAAACACACTTTCACCCACCAATTGATCCATCAAGTCATCAATTCTCGGAAGCGGATACTTGTTCTTAATCGTCACTTTATTCAACTGTCTATAATCGACACAAAGTCTCATACTTCCATCTTTCTTCTTTACTAACAACACAGGCGCTCCCCACGGCGATACACTTGGTCTTACAAACTTTTTCTCAAGTAACTCTTCCAACTTCTTCTTTAATTCAGACAATTCAGATGCAGACATCATGTACGGTGCCATAGAAACAGGTCTGGTACCAGGTACAAGATCCATTGCAAACTCAACTTCTCTTTCTGGAAGTACGTCAGGAATTTCATCAGGAAACACTTCAGGAAATTCTCGCACCACCTGCAACTCATCAATACTAACTTGGTTCTCAATAGATAGTGATGCCATCAACGAGAACATCTGCGCTTCGTCTTGCATCAATCGCTACAAATGTTTACCAGTCAATAAACCAACTTCTTCCTCTTCAAGATTAGAAAACCTCAAAGATTTGTTATAGCAATTGATATGAACATAGTTATACTCTAATCAGTTCATACCCAATATCACATCTAACCCGTTTAACCGAAAACAAATCAAATCAACAGCAAAGTATTTGTCGAAGATCGACAAAGGACAATTCAAACACACACGAGAAGTAGTCACCGATCCCTTAGCTGAAATCTCGATGAGCATTTCTCCATTCATAGAAGACAACACAAGACCCAACCTTTCAACATAATCAGCAGCAATAAAACAATGAGTAGCACCAGTATTAATAATAGTAATTAAAGGAGTACTATTAATGAAACATGTACCTCTGATTAATTTGTCCTCACTAGATGACACAGTCCCAACCAAAGCAAACACCCTGTGTCTTCTTTGGTTTTGGATAATGACTACCACTGTGTCCTTCTTCCTCACAGTTGAAACAGGTCATATCCCTATGTTTGCAGTAAGATATCACATGCCCAATCTTACCATAATGGAAACACCTCTTTCCATCAGCAGTAGTGCACACATTACTCTTGTGACCAGGTTGCCCACACTTGAAACATACAACTCTAGAAGGAGAATCTCCCCCACTAGTCCTCTGACCATGAGCAACTCTATGTTTACCCCTACCAGCATCATAAGGTTTACCACGGTTATGTAGATTCTTGCCTCTCTTATCATTAATAATCTTGTGATGAGCATTTCTATCCTCTTCAAAGATCCTACAACTATCAAACAAATCAGAAAAGACTCAAATCTTTTGATATCCAACAAACTTCTTGATTTCTGAGCGCAATCCATTCTCAAACTTGATGCACTTAGAAAATTCAGCACCTTCACCGTCAAAATGTGGATAGAACTTAGCTAGCTCAAAGAACTTAGCAGCATACTCAGTGACGAATTTGTCCCCTTGCTTCAACTCAAGGAAATCAATATCTTTCTTACCCCTAACATCTTCAGGATAATACTTCCTCAGAAACTCCCTACGGAACACAACCCAAGTGATTTCCTCATCTACAGCTTCCAACCTTGCATGCATCTCCAGCCACCAGTCATCAGCTACAACTGCTAGCATATGAGTGCCATACAAAACCTTTTGCGCTGAAGTGCAATCCATCACACGGAAGATCCTCTAAATCTCATTCAACCAATCTAGTGCTCCATCGGGATCATGCTTACCCTTGAACACCGGCGGATTCTCCCTTTGGAAAGTCGCCAAACTACGAGATCCAGCATTCTCGTCAGCATTTAGCTGATTCTGCATAGCCTGAGCCATCGCTTGCAGAGCAGCAGGAACCGCATCATCGTTCCTTCCAGCCATCTTATCCTATTACTTCCATACAAACAACAGTTAAGAAAACTAATAATACTCGATTGCTAAACAACTACGACTCGTAACTTGGAGGACAGACCGACTTGCTCTGATACCACTAATGTAACACCCCAATTCTAACCCAAATAATTAATCGGAAAATCAGAGTATAAAAATATCCAATAAAATTAGGATGTCACATATTCAACATAAACACATAAACTTGTCATGCTTTTAGAATAGATACATAACACTTAAAGAAGTGGAATGAACACAACTCAATAATATAGTCTTCATAACATAAACCAAACTTTGATTAATCACGCAACAGATTCATAATATTTCTCTAAATAAGATATAGCATCTTTTGAATCATGAAACAACATCAATACGATAAACTCCTCAAATAACAACATAAGGTTTAATAATTAAACAACAAAACAAAGAAGCGTTCATTTCCCCCCGAGTGCTACGTATCAGAGCAAATGACACCGAACTCTAACTAGCAATGCTATCGGCTACTCATCTTGGTTACCTGCACGTTACAACCAAAGGGCAACATTCAAACAGAAGGGGTGAGTTATCAAACTTCATAAATAGGGTAATTATAAACAATATATTAGGTAAAGAATAAAAAGAATCACAACTTCATACAACAACAACATAAAGCAACACAATTTACCAACACATCAATTCAACTTATAACATCATCAGGCATAAACAACACCTTAAACAAGCAACAAATCAACGACTCCAAATGCGACTCAACTGTGCAAATGCATGTGGTACCATTGGAGAAGAACTCCCAACTTAGAAATTGCCAGTAATTCCGAGGCATAAGGCATAAGCCCTCAACATAAAATCTTGCCAATAAAGGCCAACATGGTGAGCATTAGCTCCAACTTAGAACATGCCAATCCAAGCCAACTTTGATGCTATGCTATGTTATGCAATGATATAAACAACTACAACTCGACAATGCAACAACAACAACAACATAACAACGGTTGACATAACAACAAATCACACCATTCAACATTGACCAAAGACCTACCACACAACATATCAACTGAATCAACAACTTTTCATGGCAACAACATGTTCTTCATATATTCACTAGGATTCACACCATAAGGCTACCCACAAATATAATTCATAATCACCTTATCAATATCGAATTCCACATATAGTCAATGATATTTCGCAACATCAACACATTCATCAACCAACACAAAATAACACAACATTGGTCATAAGGCCTATAGTTAACCATGTCCATAAACCGGATGGAATGACTTAACGGAAATTCGATATAATCGACATAATTTCAACAAAAGGACATATCCACAATTACCTACTAATTAAACTTAGTTACCCGGTCAAATTTCGTTAAATTCCGGACAAGTAATTATACCGCCTAATTTGGCTACTGATCAATGATTCTACATAAGAAATTAATAGTTACTTAATCCTTTATTCCTTCAACTAGTTGATGTTTTATTCCTTATCACCCTATTTTATGTTTTGGCTTGCATAAGAATCAAACAGGACGAATCGGGTCCAAAAAATCGCATAAATCTAAGTTCACAAATTTTGCCACAGTAGCTGACACAGGCGGCAGCGTCAGCTGACACGGCCGTGTCAGGATATGAAAGGGGAAAAACGCGAGGCATAGAAGCTGACACGGGCGGCAGCGTCAGCTGACACGACCGTGTTAGAAGGCCTGAAGCTAAAAACCACTTTTGCCTCCTTTTTCACATATGCCTAGTTCTTATTCATTCTTGTTTCAATTCACCCATTTATCCTAGTTTAGCATTAACCCAATATAGTTCAAATACAACAAACAACAACAAAACTCAAATCAATTGCCAATTTTAATAGCAACACAAATAATCCCTTTGCACAACTTAGTAGAAAATCTAATACCCTAAACCCCAAATAAAATTCATCATACTCCCATTTATTTAGCAAGAACCCCACCCTTACCTTTGATCGAGTGCAGCTCTAAGAAACAAAGATGGAATTTATAGGAATTGGTACTAGTGGCAACCTCCTCTTGTTCTTCTTCTCCTTTCCAAAACCCTATTCTTCTTTCTCTTCTCTTTTTTCCTTCTTTTTCTGATAACACTAATTCTCTTCTTCCCTAACTCTATTTCTATATAACATATTATTATATTACTTAATAAATCTAAACGGACCTAAGTGACATACCCCCCTATTACTTCAGAACACCACAAATTAAGCCCAATCTCATATTTAGCTTAATAATAAAATAATACATCAACTTAATTCCACCTAATTAAATCCGATTATTTATCATGCCACCAAATAAAATAATTCCGACTTCGACGATAAAAATTCGAATTAATATAAAATATTCAAAAATATTTAATTAAATAAATAATCAAATATCGGGGCGTTACAACTCTCCCCCACTTAGAATATTTTCGTCCTAGAAAATAAAAGTTTACCTGGTTCAAATAACTCGGGATATGAGTCTCGCATCTTGCTCTCCAACTCCCAGGTCATACTTTCTCCAGCAGCTCCTAACCAGACAACTTTCACCAATGCAATCTCCTTTCCTCTTAGAATCTTCATCTCGTGATCCGCGACTCACACAGGCATCGTCTCCACTGTGAGATTATCCCGTACTTCTATATCATCCATCGTAATCACATGAGACGGATCAGGAATATACTTTCGGAGTTGCGATACATGAAACACATCGTGCAAATTAGCAAGATTTGGCGGTAACGCCACTCGGTAAGCAACTTTCCCAACTCGATTCGATATCTTATACGGACCAATAAAACAATGAGTGAGCTTCTTGGACTTCAGAGCTCGCCCAACACCAGTCATAGGCGTGACTCTCAAGAACACATGATCACCAGCTTGGAATTCCAAATCTTTCCTTCTCTTGTCATGGTAACTTTTCTGTCTACTTTGAGAAACCTTCATCTTATCTCGAATAAGCTTCACTTTCTCAATAGTCTCTCGAACAATCTCAGGTCTAAGTACCACACTTTCACCTGATTCATGCCAACACAACAGAGTCCTACACCTCCGACCATACAACGCCTCAAAAGGTGCCATCCCAATACTCAAATGGTAATTGTTATTGTAAGTGAACTTAATCAACGGAAGATAAATATCCCATGAACCTCCCTACTCAAGAACACATGCTCTTAACAAATCCTCCAATGATTGAATCGTCCTCTCGGTCTGACCATCCGTCTGAGGATGATACGCCAAACTTAACCTCAACTTAGATCCCAATGCCTCTTGCAAACTTTTCCAGAAATCAGAAGTAAACCTCGGATCTCTATCTGACACAATACACAAAGGAACACCATGCAACTTCACAATTACTCTGATGTAAATCTATGCCAACTTCGAAATCGGATATGTGATGTTAATAGGTATAAAATGTGCCGACTTTGTAAGCCTATCAACAATCACCCATATTGAGTCGTGTCCTTTCAAGGTACTAGGTAATCCCATTACAAAGTCCATCGAAATTCTATCCCATTTCCATTATGGAATCTCTAACGGTTGCATCAACCCCGCAGGCTTCTGATGCTCAATCTTTGACTTCTGACAAGTCAAACAAGCATACACAAACTGTGCCACATCACGCTTCATACCAGGCCACCAAAACAAACCTTTCAAATCTTGATACATTTTAGTAGCTCCTGGATGAATACTCAAATTGCTTCTATGACTTTCCTCAAGAATCACTTTCTTAATCTCTTCATCGTCAGGAATGCAAATACGATCTCGGAATATCAACACACCTTGCGCATCTATCTTGAAATCATCATTCTCAGATAGATCGATTCCCATCATCATAACCACGAACTTCACATCTAGCTTTTGAGCCTTGCTGATACTGTTGAGAAAGTCATTATTAATCTTTAACATTCCCAACATAACACTTTGCGGTGTCACTTCACAAACCAAACTCAAATCCCGGAATTGCTCAAACAAATCCAACTCTTTAACCATCATTGCCGACATGTGCAAAGTCTTTCGGCTTAAAGCATCGGCCACAACATTAGCTTTTCCTGGATGATAATTCAAACCGAAATTATAATACTTCAGCAATTCTAACCACCTTCGCTGCATCATGTTCAACTCTTTCTGATCAAAAAGATACTTCAAACTCTTATGGTCACTAAACACTTCGGATATAGAACCATAAAGATAATGCCTCTAGATTTTCAACACAAAGACAACTGCAACCAATTCTAAATCATGCGTAGGATAATTCTTTTCATGAGTCCTCAATTTCCTCGACGCATAAGCAACCACCTTACTATTCTGCATGAGTACACCACCTAACCCCATCATACAAGCATCACAATACACAACAAAAGGTTCTCCCAGAATAGGCAAAGTCAAAACTGGAGCCGACATCAACCTCTTTTTCAACTCAGTAAAACTTTCTTCACATCAACTATCCCACACAAAGGCTTTACCCTTACAAGTCAACTTGGTCAACGGAAGTGCCAACTTAGAAAAACCTTCGATAAATCATCTATAGTAACCGGCTAATCCCAAGAAACTTCTAATCTCGGTAACCGACTTCGGAGCTTTCCATTGCAATACATCATTAACTTTAGAAGGATCCACGGTAATGCCACTACCAGAAATGATATGACCAAGGAAACTAACCTCATGCAACCAGAATTTGCACTTGGACAACTTTGTATACAACTTCTTCTCTTTCAAGACTTTCAATACAAATCTTAGGTGCCCTTCATGTTCTTCTTCCAATTTAGAGTAAATCATAATGTCATCAATGAATACCACCACAAATCGATCCAAATAAGTATGAAAGATACGATTCATGTACTCTATGAATACTCCCGGCACATTAGTAACACCGAAAGGCATCACTGAATACTCGTAGTGTCCATACCGAGTTCTGAATGCGATCTTCCGAATATCATCTTCTTTCACTCTAATTTGGTGATATCCTGACCTTAAATCAATCTTAAAAAACACACTTGCACCCACCAATTGATCCATCAAGTCATCAATTTTCGGAAGCGGATACTTGTTCTTAATCGTCACTTTATTCAACTGTCTATAATCGACACAAAGTCTCATACTTCCATATTTCTTCTTTACTAACAACACAGGCGCTCCCCACAGCGATACACTTGGTCTTACAAACTTTTTCTCAAGCAACTCTTCCAACTTCTTCTATAATTCAGACAATTCAGATGCAGACATCTTGTATGGTGCCATAGAAACAGGTCCAGTACCAGGTACAAGATCAATCACAAACTCAACTTCTCTTTCTGGCGGTACATCAGGAATTTCATCAGGAAACACTTTAGAAATTCTTGCACCACCTGCAACTCATCAATACTAACTTGGTTCTCAATAGATAGTGACGCCATTAACGAGAACATTTGTGCTTCGTCTTACATCAATCGTTGCAACTGTTTACCAGTCAACAAACCAACTTCTTCCTCTTCAGGATTAGAAAACCTCAAAGATTTGTCATAGCAATTAATATGAACATAGTTATACTCTAACCAGTTCATACCCAAGATCACATCTAACCCGTTTAACAACAAACAAATAAAATCAATAACAAAGTCTTTGTCGAAGATCGAAAAAGGACAATTCAAACACACATGAGAAGTAGTCACTGATTCCTTAGCCGGAATCTCGACGAGCATTTCTCCATTCCTAGAAGACAACACAAGACCCAACCTTTCAACACAATCAGCAACAATAAAACAATGAGTAGCACCAGTATCAATAATAGTAATTAAAGGAGTATTATTAATGAAACATGTACCTCTGATTAGTCTATCCTCACTAGATGACACAGTCCCAGCCAAAGCAAACACCCCGTGTCTTCTTTGGTTTTGGACAATGACTACCAATGTGTCCTTCTTCCCCACAGTTGAAACAGATCATATCCCTATGCTTACAGTCAGATATCGCATGCCCAATCTTACCACAACGGAAACACCTCTTTCCATCAGCAGTAGTGCATACATTACTCTTGTGACCAGGTTGCCCACACTTGAAACATACAACTCTAGCAGGAGCATCTCCCCCACTAGTCATATGACCATGAGCAACTCTTTGTTTACCCCTACCAGCATCATAAGGTTTGCCACGGTTCTGTTGATTCTTACCTCTCTTATCATTAATAATCTTGTGATGAGCATTACTATCCTCTTCAAAGATCCTACAACTATCAACCAAATCAGAAAAGACTCGAATCTTCTGATATCCAACATCCTTCTTGATTTCTGAGCGCAATCCATTCTCAAACTTGATGCACTTAGAAAATTCAGCACCTTCACCGTCAAAATATGGATAGAACTTAGCTAGCTCAATGAACTTAGCAGCATACTCAGTGACGTATTTGTCCCCTTGCTTCAACTCAAGGAACTCAATATCTTTCTTACTCCGAACATCTTCAGGATAATACTTCCTCAAAAACTCCCTACGGAACACAACCCAAGTGATTTCCTCATCTGCAGCTTCCAACCTTGCACACATCTCCAGCCACCAGTCATCAGCTTCAACTACTAGCATATGAGTGCCATACCTAACCTTCTGCGTTGGAGTGCAATCCATCACACAGATGATCCTCTCAATCTCCTTCAACCAATCTAGTACTCCATCAGGATCATGCTTACCCTTGAACACCGGCGGATTCTCCCTTTGGAAAGTCGCCAAACTACGAGATCCAGCATTCTCGTCAACATTCGGCTGATTCTGCATAGCCTGAGCCATCGCTTGTAGAGCAACAACAATCGCAGCATCGTCCCTTCCAGCCATCTTATCCTATTACTTCCATACAAACAACGGTTAAGAAAACTAATAATACTCGATTGCTAAACAACTACGACTCGGTAACTTGGCCGGACGGACCGACTTGCTCTGATACCACTAATGTAACACCCCAATTCTACCCCAAATAATTAATAGGAAAATCAGAGTATAAAAATTTCCAATAAAATCAGGATGTCACATATTCAACATAAACACATAAACTTGTCATGCTTTTAGAATAGATACATAACACTTAAAGAAGTGGAATGAACACAACTCAATAATATAGTCTTCATAACATAAACCAAACTTCGATTAATCACGCAGCGGATTCATAATATTTCTCTAAATAAGATATAACATCTTTTGAATCATGAAACAACATCAATACGATAAACTCCTCAAATAACAACATAAGGTTCAATAATTAAACAACAAAACAAACAAGCATTCATTTCCCCCAGAGTGCTACGTATCAGAGCAAATGACACCGAATCCAACTAACAATGCTATCGGCTACTCATCTTGGTTACCTGCACGTTACCAATAAAGGGAAACATTCAAACAGAAGGGGTGAGATATCAAACTTCATAAATAGGGTCATGATAAACAATATATTAGGTAAAGAATAAAAGGAATCACAACTTCATACAACAACAACATAAAGCAATGCAATTTACCAACACATCAATTCAACTTATAACATCATCAGGCATAAACAACACCTTAAACAAGCAATAAATCAACGACTCCAAATGCGACTCAACTGTGCAAATTTATGTGGTACCATTGGAGAAGAACTCCTAACTTAGAAATTGCTAGTAATTTCGAGGCATAAGACATAAGCCCTCAACATAAAATCTTGCCAATAAAGGCCAACATGGTGAGCATTAGCTCCAACTTAGAACATGCCAATCCAGGCCAACTTTGATGCTATGCTATGTTATGCAATGATATAAACAACTACAACTCAACAATGCAACAACAACAACAATATAACAACGGTTGACATAACAACAAATCACACCGTTCAACATTGGCCAAAGGCCTACCACACAACATATCAACTGAATCAACAACTTTTCATGGCAACAACATGTTCTTCATATATTCACTAGGATTCACACCATAAGGCTACCCACAAAAATAATTCATAATCACCTTATCAATATCGAACTCCACATATATTCAATGATATTTCGCAACATCAACACATTCATCAACCAACACAAAATAACACACATTGGTCATAAGGCCTATAGTTAACCATGTCCATAAACCGTATGAAATAACTTAACGGAAATTCGATATAATCGACATAATTTCAACAAAAGGACATATCCACAATTACCTACTAATTAAACTTAGTTACCTGGTCAAATTTCGTTAAATTCCGGACAAGTAATTATACCGCCTAATTTGGCTACTGATCAATGGTTCTACATAAGAAATTAATAGTTACTTAATCCTTTCTTCCTTCAACTAATTGATGTTTTATTCCTTATCACCCTATTTTATGTTTTGGATTGCATAAGAATCAAACAGGACGAATCGGGTCCGAAAAATCGTATAAATCTAAGTTCAGAAATTTTGCCACAGTAGTTGACACGGGCGGCAGCATCAGCTGACACGGCCGTGTCAGGATATGAAAGGGGAAAAACGTGAGGCACAGAAGCTGACACAGTCGTATCAGAAGTCCTGAAGCTAAAAACCAGTTTTACCTCCTTTTTCACATATGGCTAGTTCTTATTCATTCTTGTTTCAATTCACCCATTTATCCTAGTTTAGCATTAACCCAACACAGTTCAAATACAACAAACAACAACAAAACTCAAATAAATTGTCAATTTTAATAGCAACACAAACAATCCTTTTGCACAACTTAGTAGATAATCTAATACCCTAAACCCCAAATAAAATTCATCATACTCCCATTTATTTATCAAGAACCCCACCCTTACCTTTGATCGAGTGCAGCTCTAAGAAACAAAGATGGAATTTCTGGGAATTGGTACTAGTGGCAACCTCCTCTTGTTCTTCTTCTCCTTTCCAAAACCCTATTCTTCTTTCTCTTCTCTTTTTCCTTCTTTTTCTGATAACACTAATTCTCTTCTTCCCTAACTCTATTTCTATATAACATATTATTATATTACTTAATAAATCTAAATGGGCCTAAGTGACATACCCCCCTATTACTTCAGAACACCACAAATTAAGCCCAATCTCATATTTAGCTTAATAATAAAATAATACATCAACTTAATTCCACCTAATTAAATCTGATTATTTATCATGCCACAAAATAAAATAATTCCGACTTCGACGATAAAAATTCGAATTAATATAAAATATTCAAAATATTTAATTAAATAAATAATCAAATATCGAGGCGTTACACAGGTGGGGGTATGAATTTAGTTAGCGTAGTAAACTGTGGGGGTGTGGATAGAGTTAAGAGAAGATTAATTCTTTTGAATTTTCCCTAATGAAACAAATTAGAAAAAGAGTTTGAAATAATCTCTAAAAATTAATTTCTGAAAAAAAAAGTTTAATTTATTATACAAAATATTTGTCACTAATTATAACAAAGTTTAGTAGATAATTATATAATAATATAAAAAAGGTTTAAACCTATTATAATAAATTCCACAACAAATATAGATCAACGAACCAACATGATCAAATAAAAATTCAAACATATGCAAATATTCAGTTATACAATTAAAGGTTCAGTTTTACCAACCTAGAATGCAGTGACCCACTTAAGCTGCTTCCTCCCTTTGTTCTTCATGTTTTTTCTTTCCTTTCTCCAATGTGATTGTCTAGATGGATACTGAATTATGAAGGCTTAGAGTTTATTTGTTGTTCTTCTTCAATGTGAAGAAGAACAACTTTATGAGAACTCTAGTGAGTTATGGATGATTATGAAATTGTGGATGAAAAATAATGTGAAAGGATGGTCTATTTATAGTGATAATTAGGTCAACAAATTAGGAAAATAAAATTTATTGACAAATCAATTTTTCCTTGGTCACCAAACTAACCAATCATAAGATGATGACACAAATTGATACCGATTGACCAATAAAAAACAATTAAACATAAAAGGAAATATTTTTGGTATTTATTATAATTTTTGTACTCAATTTTGGTAAAAAGTGCATAAAATCAAATAAATGATTTTTTTAAAAAATACTTTAATTAAAAGTACGAAAATAATATTTAAATAATAAAAAATGACTTTTTATGATTTTTTTAATATTAATGAAAATAAAATTAGTAACATATAGACAGAAAAACATTCAAAGTGCACCCAGTGAGATTCGAACTCATGACCTTATATATGTAAGCTTTATTCCTTACTAGTTGTGCTGTGTTGCTTATTTGAAACAAACGATCAATTGAAAGTATATGAAGACGGACAAATATTTGCTATTTAAGAAATATGAATAATTTAAAATAAATTATTATATTTTTAAATTAACTTGAAAACGAACATTTACAAAAATCAAAGAATACTATAAAGCCAATGTTGAAAATATTTTTGACCATAGAAATAAAAGGCGGACAAATTTGGGGTATGACACTTGGTTCAGGAATCCTGACACGGGTCGTGTCAGCTGACATAGGCGCCCGTGTCACACCCCTGACTTCCCATATTCCTGGCTATCATCCTGACACAGCCCGTGTCAGGTGACACGGATGGTCGTGTCATGCCTCTTGTAGGTGGATATTTGCATTTCTTCTGAAACTCCAAGTTTTGCACCAATTTGTCCCGAATTATGTTTTTGAACCTGAAAATATTAAAACACAAAACCAACGCATAAAAAGTTGTCAAATGAAATAAAACACTCGACAATAAAAAGAAAGGATAATAGAAAATAATGGTAAATAACTGTGTAAAAACCTCTGAACAATTTTCCAAAAGATGTACGCGGTAAGAAAGAGATAGAGTTCCTGGAGTTGTAACAAGGGGATCTATCTGTAACTGAGTATGCCACTAAGTTCATGGAACTGGTGAAGTTCTACCCGCACTACAGTGAAGCAACTACTGAGTTCTCAAGGTGTATCAAGTTCGAGAATGGTTTATGACTAGAGATCAGGAAGGCGATTGGATATCAACAAATTCATAGATTGCCGGAGTTGGTGAATAGCTGCAGAATTTACAAAGTGGATAGTAAGGCTCATTACAAGATTATGAGCGAGAGGAGAGACAAGCCACATCAGAACCGTGGGAAGCATTACAATGCTTCAGCTGACAAGGGAAAACAGAAAGTCGTTGATGGTAAGAGGCCTAGTGGGGGAGGTGCTCCTGCTAACCTCAGATGTTTCAAATGCGGTGAGCTGGGACATCGAATAATTAAATGTCCAACTAATGTGAATAAGTGTTTCTGTTATGGAAAAGCTGGTCATGGGGTAGATGATTGCAAACACAAGTCAATGATATGTTTCAATTATGGTGAAGAGAGACATATCAGTACTCAGAGTCAGAAGCCAAAGCAAGCTCAATCTTGTGGAATGGTGTTTGATATAGAAGGAAATCAGACATCCAGTAAAGACAAATTGGTCAGAGGTATATGTTTCATTAATAGTACTCATTTAATTGCTATTATTGATATTGGTGGTATGCATTCCTTTATTGTTGTTGATTGTGTGAAAAGGTTGAATCTTGTATTGTCTTATATGAATGGGAAAATGGTTATCGAGACTCCAACTAAGGGATCAGTGACTACTTCTCTAGTGTGCTTGAGGTGTACTTTGCCAATATTTGACATAGATTTTGTTGTGGATCTAGTTTGTTTGTTGTTGAGTGATCTGGATGTGATCTTAGGTATGAACTGGTTGGAATCTAATTATGTTCATATTAGTTGTTACAACAAATTCGTGTGGTTTCTTTCTCCTGATGAGGAGGATAAAGTTGATTTCTCGTCTCCTAGACAGTTGAATGAGTTGATGCAGGATGAAGCTCAGGTGTTTTCATTTATGGTGTCTTTATCTATGGAAAGTCAAGCTGCAATTGATGAGTTGCAGGTGGTGCGCGATTTTCCTGAAGTTTTTCCAGATAATATTTCAGATGTGCTGCCAGAAATAGAAGTGTAGTTTTCTATTGATCTTGTTCCTGGTACCAGACCCCTTTCGATGGCACCATACAAGATGTCGACATCCGAGTTAGCAGAGTTGAAGAAGAAATTAGAATATTTGCTTGAGAATAAATTTGTGAGACCAAGTGTATCGCCTTGGGGAGCTCCAGTGTTGCTAGTGAAAAAGAAAGACGTCAGTATGAGACTGTATGTAAGATGAAGATGAAGATATATAGAAGACGGCTTTCATGACTCGGTATATGCATTATGAGTATATTGTGATGTCATTCAGAGTTTCTAATGCACCAGGTGTATTCATGGAGTATATGAACAGAACCTTTCATGAGTACCTAGACAAGTTTGTGGTAGTCTTTATCGATGATATTTTGATTTATTCTAAGTCAGAAGAAGAGCATGTTGAGCATTTGCGAATTGTTTTGCAAGTGTTGAAAGAGAGGAAATTATATGCTAATTTGTCGAAGTGTGAGTTCTGGTTTGAAAATATTAGTTTTCTTGGCCACATTATTTCATGTGATGGTATTGCTGTAGATCCATCCAAGGTAGATGCAGTGTTGTTGTGGGAGGCTCCAAAATAAGTTACGAAGATTATAAACTTTTTAGGCTTGGCTGGTTATCACATAAGGTTTATTGAAGGCTTTTCTAAGTTATCACTTCCGTTACCTCAGTTGATATGCAAGGGTACATCGTTTGTGTGGGATGTTCAGTGTGAGGAAATTTTTACATAGTTGAAAGAGAAATTGACGACGACTTTGTTTTTGGTATTACCTAACTCGAAAGATCCTTTTGTTGTGTATTGTGATGCATATAAATTGGGTTTAGGTTGTTACGTATGCAGAATGACAAGGTGGTGGATTATGCATCAAGGTAATTGAGGATTCATGAATGCAATTATCCTACGCATGATTTAGAACTGGTTGCAGTAGTGTTTGTGCTAAAGATTTGGAGGCATTACCTCTATGGCTCTAGGTTTGAAGTGTTTAGTGACCACAAGAGTTTGAAGTACTTGTTCGACCAAAAGGAATTGAATATGAGGCAATGAAGGTGATTAGAGTTGTTAAAAGATTATGACTTTGGTTTGAACTATCATACAGGTAAAGCTAATGTTGTAGAAGATTCCTTGAGTCATAAATCTTTGAATATGTCTACTATGATAGTTAGAGATCTAGAATTGATTGAGCAATTCAGATATATGAGCTTAGTCTGCGAGTTGACACCGCAAAGTGAGATGTTGGGAATGTTGAAGATTAACAATGATTTTCTGGATAGTATTAAAGAAGCTCAGAAGTTAGATGTGAAGCTGGTAGATGTGATGGTTGGAAGTAATCATTATGAAGACAGTGACTTTAAGGTGGATGTGCAAGGTGTGTTTAGATTCCGCGACATAATTTGTATTTCAGATGACTCTGAGTTGACAAAGATGATTCTGGAAGAAAGTCATAGAAGTAGTTTGAGTATCCACCTGGGAGGTACTAAAATGTACCAAGACTTGAAGAAGTTATTTTGGTGGCCTGAAGTGAAACGCGACATAAAGAAGTTTGTGTATGCGTGTTTGACTTATCAGAAGTCGAGAGTCGAACATCAGAAGCCTGCAGGATTAATGAAACCATTAGATGTTCCGGAATAGAAATGAGACAGTATATTGATGGGTTTCGTGACAGGAATGTCAAGTACTATAAGAGGGGATGATACGGTTTGGGTGATTGTTAATAAGCTGACGAAGTCGGCTCATTTCATTCTAATTAATATCAGTTCTCCTGTACCAAAGTTGGCAGAAATTTACATCCGTGTGGTTGTGAAGCTTCATGGTGTTTCGTCGAGTACTATTTATGATAGAGATCCAATGTTTACTTATGGATTTTGGAAGAGTTTGCAGGATGCGTTAGGCTCTAAGCTGAGATTGAGTTATACGTATCATCCACAGACAGATGGGCGGACGGAGAGGACTATTAAGTCGTTGGAGGATTTGTTTAGAGCTTGTGTTCTTGAACAAGGAGGTACGTGGGATAGTTTTCTTCCCTTGATAGATTTAACTTATAACAATATTTTCATTCTAGTATTGGAATGGCACCTTTCGAGGCATTGTATGTTTGGAGGTGTATGACACCTTTGTGTTGGTATGAATCTGGTGAGAGTGTAGTGCTTGGACCTAAGATTGTTCACAGACTACGAAAAAGGTGAATTTAATTCAAGATAAGATGAAAACTTCACAGATTAGACAAAAGAGTTACCATGATAAGAGGAGGATCTTGAGTTTCAAGAAGGATACCATGTATTCTTGAGGGTTACTCCTGTGACCCGTGTCGAACATACTTTGAAATCGAGAAATCTTACTCCTCGGTTTATTGGTCCGTATCAAATTTCTGACAAGGTCGAGACTGTTGCGTATAGAATGGTTTTGCCACCTAACTTGTCGATTTTAGATTACGTGTTCCATGTGTCGCAACTTATATAGTATATTTCAGATCCATCTCATGTGACTCTGATGGATGATGTGCAAGTGCGGGATAATCTGACTGTTGAGATCGTACCTATGAGGATCAAATACCGTGAGGTGAAGAGGTTGAGGGGAAAGGAAATTTCTCTTGTGAAAGTGGTTTGGGATGGAGCTTCTGGAGGGAATATAATGTGGGAACTGGAGAGTAAGATGTGGAAATCTTACCTTGAGTTGTTTGTATCAGGTAATTTTCGAGAACAAAAATATTCTAAGTGGGGGAGAGTTGTAACACCCTGAATATTATATTTATTATTTTATTATGTTGTTGAGAATTATGTGATTTAATCAATGGTTTGATGGCATGTTGTGGGATAGCGTTGGGTTGAATAAGATAATTAGAATTATTGATATATATTTGATAATTATAATTATTAGATTTATTTTAATAATTAAATAAGGATAATATGAGGTGTAGAGACGATAAGGGCATTATGATAATGTTGAGTTGAGTAAGTAGGGATAAGATGGGAATACCATATTAGGGGTCCAAGGGGTAAAGAGGACTTAAGGGAAAAGTTTGAGAGTGAATCATATCATTAGAACGATTGAACTATGAGAGAAACTGACACGTAGAAGTGAGAAAGCTAGGGCAAAGATAATCCATTAGAAGAGTTTAGGAACCTTAAATCCAAGGTAAGGGTTGGGTTCCAACTCTCTAAGGGTTTGGGTAATGATGATGATGTATGAGTAATCTGTTTATCACCATGGGTAGAGATGCAGGTTTGTTTTGGGGTTTGTGATAATTTTGTTGACATAATGAATTGGTGATGAAATTGATGAATTTAAAGTGTATTATTCATGTGAAATGATACATATAACATGTATATTGATATGTTGTTGTGGTGGTATAATTGAATGCTAAATTTTGATGAAATTGGGATTGTACTGTGTTAGAATCGTAAGGAATTAGGACTGGAATTGATGCAGAAATTGCAACATATGGTTGCTATTTTGCATGCATCGCTGAGCGAGCAGGCGAGCGAGTCACCTCTGCTTCGTCAGACGAGCCAAGTGGCGAGCGTCTAGGTGAAAAGATGAGGTTTCTGGAAAATGTATAAGAGTGTAGGCATCACCCGAAAAGCTAAAATTATTTGTTATCCTATAAAAATATTTTTCAAACCCAGTAGGTGATTATTTGTTGGGGACTTATACCTTTCTGTATGTAATTTTGTCTGTTGTATAGAGAAATATGCATCTACCTATGTATGATAATGTTGTGTGATGTTGTTTGGATGGTATGATTGGTATGTAGTATGTGTGGGAAGATGGTGTCCGTATATATGTGTCATATTGATAGATGTATATTATCAATTTGTATTATTTTGTTGCATGGTTGTGTCGCATGCATTTCCTGTTAAGGACTTCGGTCATGTTTGTTGGTTCTGATCCTAGATGACGTGGATCGGGAGTAACGTTGTTGGCTCTGATCCTAGATGGCGTGGTGTGATACGGTGGGAGAACTGACTTGGGATTTTGCGTTTGTGTTCGCAAAATGTTTCGGTTTAGCAAGAGTCGCCACCGACTTTTTATTTTATCCTAAGGAAAGGTCAAAAAGCACAGGAAAGACCTTTGAGATGATTTCTTGGGTTCGAGGAGTAGATTATGAAAAGGGAAGGTGCTAGCACCCTTTTCATCCATGGTTTTCCATGGGCTCTTAGTTTTAGATCACTTGCGTTTGCTTTTCAATTTGTTTTGAAAATGCTTTTGAAAAGAGGCCATCGTTGTGGAAACCTTTGTAATGATTCTTGTTTGAATGTATACAAAGGTGTATTGTCTTTGAAAAGATATTTCAATGTTTTGAAAGTTTTTATTATTTTAGAAATGTTCTTGAATTGTGTTGTGAAATGTGTTTGAAAATAACAAGGATGTTTTGCAAGTTTTGATCAAGTAACTAAGAGCTATCTATCATATTTTACTCAAAGATCTTTCTTATGTTTTTTAACCCTTTTTAACAGTGTTGTTTCACCATTGCATTTGGTGAATCAACCTTGTGTTAGGATGTTAAACGGGACAGGCGCGGGTCATCGTATTGACCATGATAGCAACATTGCCAAGTATCTTTAGCAATCTTCTGAGGGACTAGATCATTTTTGTATAGGCAACCAAGATAGCGTCATCGAGGGACTATGATCTTTTGTTTTGTTTTCGTCTTGCCAATAGATACTCAACATGCATATCATGGCCATTTGTTTAGGCAACCAAGTGGAGATACCTTAGGGGTGTTTATGTGCAAGTGCGTTTTATTGCGTGCAAGAGTTTATCTTGAATTAGGATTTTCTATTTCATTGATTTTATCTTGCCATACACATCCTAATTACTAGCATTTATACTTGAAAGCAATAAAAGGCGAAAATGTAAAATCCTACGCTATTACAGCATTTAGGGGATGGGGGTACACATTTGTACATGGGGTGGTTCAACGAGAAAAATAGATAAGAAAAGAAAATAACAAAGGGAAGATAGAGAGAAAGAGAGAGAGGGCTAGCGCGCTGCTGAGAGGAAGTCAGAAGTTCTGACCCAGGCCTGCTGCAAGATTATCAACCTGTTAGTGAAACTGTATGAGTCAGAACTTCTGACTCTGGCACCTGCAAAACAGAAACCTGTTAGTGGGAAGGTCAGAAGTTCTGACCCCCATGCGCTGCAAGACAAAAGTTTGTTAGTGGGGAAGTCAGAAGTTCTGACCCTGCTGGAAATACAATAATTCTCAAAAGTTCTGATATTATTGACAGCAAAACAAGCTTCAGATGTGCTAACGTCAAAGTCAGAACTTGGCTTCTCCCTGTGCTAGCCAGGACATCTGCAGTTTTGTCATTTTTCCACAAAACAGAAAACATGCTTGAGACAACTTCAGCAAATGTCAAAGTGTGTCAGGAGACAGAACCAACAAGGTCACATGCAGGTTCTATACTGATTCACTTCCTACTTTAACATTCTGAGGTAGTAAAATCCCCAGAACACAAACAGCAGCAACATGATATTTACATTATGTTTATTGAGCATGCAAAGCTGGTGATGCTTAGCAGCGTGATGAAAGTCAGCAGGTGCTTACCTGGCTGTTGAAAAAGTCTGTGAGTGGGAGCTAGCTTTTAGCTCTGATGGTGTTCTGGACAGGTTCTTTTTTAGAATAGGTGGATGGAGAAGGTATATGTATGTATGGTCAGAAATTGTAAGGGAGTTCTCTAGTCAGGAAACAAACTGAGTATCAATGAAGTTTGGAGGTATGAAGTTCAAGGTTATGAAATACTGGGGATTTTGGCAGAGTTTCACAAGGTTTCCTTTACTAGAGTTTTCTGTTTTTTTTCTAGCAATTTTTTCTGGATGTTTTTTCACGTCCTCCTTTGTGATGGACAATGGTGTCCTATTTATAGGCAAGGCTTTGTGGATTTTTGAACGTTAAAGGCGCCAATATTATGCAGTAGAGGTTAACTTGTTTTTGAAGGAAGTTCATGAAAAGTTGTGATGATGGACAGCTTTTCAGCCTAGGATGGAACCGTAGGCAAGGATTGAGGAGAAGTGACCTCTATAGGCGAAAAGTGGCGCATAGACCCATGCCTAAACCTGCATAAAGGTGTTTACCAAGCCACACGTGGAGAGACCCCTTGGATGAATGTTCAGGAGTGGTTGTGAGCATTAATGAGCATTAAATGGTGATGAGATTTATCAACATCAAAAATCTTGTAATAGGATATTTTGCATCATTACCTAAAACCTGAGCCAGCAGTTCTGCTTTACCAAAAACAACGTAAACCAAGCTCTGACCTTGGCCTCTTGCTGCCTCAGCAAGCTCTGAGAGTTTTCCAATATGCTCCTTTGATCTGTCTTTACAAACTCTGGACTTAGTGATCCTGCTTCAGTACTTTACCCAATTTGCTGATCCCATTACCTTCTGATCCCAGTACGTTCTGAAGGAGTTCCAGGCTTTGTTGTTTTCTCTAGCAAACTCTGACTGAACTTCTGCGTAGCTGCTGAAAAAAGCCATGTTTTGTTTAAAGATCATGTGCTGAAACATGTTTACAATCTTTGACTGAGTTGGTGTAACCGCTGAAAGAGCCATCTTCTGACTGAATGCTATGTGCTGAGCCAAGTTTTCCGCTTCTGACCGTTTCTGCCTGGAGGTTGGTTCAAAAGTTCTGAAGTGCCATTTTCTTCTTAACACCCATTTTTTTTTAGAGAAAAATTCCAAATGTCTAGAATTTAATCTTTCCAAGGTAAAAGATTTGCCTTTAGAGCTTGTGTGATGAGAAATGTTGATGAATATAGGAGGGCAAATTTTGGGGTACAACACGTGGAATGGTAGTGAGGTGAACCAAATTGTTCATGATATTGGTGGCTCCGGTCCTAGATGGCATGGATTCAGGAGTGATATTGATACCACATGCATTGAGTCTGTGAGTTTGTCTCATTGCATTAAATTCTTGATAACATAGTGTTTGGATTGCATAATTGGTGTATGTGATATGTGATGATTGTTGACACATGTGATGAATTATGCATGAATGATTAGTATTGTATGATAAGGCTGTGATTGTTATATGAAGGTGTGAAATGTGTGACTATGCATGATTTACTTGATGTATATTCATTATTATGCATTCTCTTGTATTGTTGTAATATCTCACCCTTTTGTTGGAATGATGCTTTATACGACATTGTGCAGATAGTTAGGAGTAGTATGAGACTGCAAGGATCAGAAGAGATTGCTCTTTGTTTACTTTCGAGTCGATGTCATTACTCTGATACGTAACACTGGGGGATGAACGCTATTATTTATTGTTTTGTTTTTAGTAATTGTTTTGGAGGCTCGGGAACTCCTTATGAATTTTGAATATGAATTGATTTATTTTATAAGACTGTTGGATTTCAAATATTATTTTTCCGCTGCATTAATAAAAGTTGAAGTTGAGACATGTTACTTTTCTTTGGTTCATCCGAAAATTTGTGTTATGTATCTATTACTATCTATGAGAAGATGTTTGTATGTTTTTGAAAATGTGACATCCTTATTTACTTGGAAATTACTCTGATATTTGTTTATTATTCACTGGGTAGTTTGGGGTGTTACATTCGTCTTCTCTTGTTCAATACTTTGAGAAACTTCATATATCATTTCAAGATTATCCCACATTTTCTTGGTGGTTACAACGATGAACATAATAAAGTTTACTATCATCTAGAGACATTATTATAAAATTATTGGTTTTAAGATCCATTTCCAACCTTCTATTTTCCTCTTTGGTCCCAAGGGAATATGGTTTATCTACTACTTTATCATTTACTTGATGAGTATGGATATACGGAACATTGAATATTGTTTCTCATAATTCATGATTTATACATTAAATAAAAATTCTAAACCTAGCTTACCAAATATCAAACCTACTATTACTTAAAAATGGTGGTGTATTTAAAAAAGATCTCTTGTTGGAAGTCATCTTTCTCCTGAGACGAATAGTCCTTAAACAAAAGTTAGACTTTGATGCCACTAGTTGGACATGTGACTTCACACACGAGGAGACTGAATTATATGGTTCATAAAAATGTGGGTTTGAAAAACTTTACGGATTACAATAAAAGTTTAAAAACATTGTAAATATTAAGCAATCGAAAAATAAATTAGCGGAATACAAATTGCAAAAGCAAATATTTTAGGGAATAGAAAGAACACGGATAATTATAGATGTTCGGTTAAAAAAAGGAATTACTCCTTTTCTCAAGAATTGATCTTGAGAGTATCCAATAAACGTTGAGAGCTTTTAGTAGGTAATACTCACGAACTCCCATATACAAGGAAACTGGTTGGCTTACAACCAAAACAATAAGACCATGGATTTAGCAGTTTGAGTGTTCTCTTTTAAATGGTGGATCAAAGCGAATAGTCTCTTTTTCACGCATTAGATTGAAGATGTTAGTCTTTTTTCCACTAGAATCTTGGAGCGATTGGTATTCAAGATTTTAAACAAACTTTGTAAGCTTTTATCACGGGCTGAACTCACTAATCTTAAAACTTGGTTTTATCATGGGCTAACCAACAACCTGAAAGATTTTAATACCAGACTAATCTCGAACCTTATCCAAGATTTTACCACGGGCTAAGCTTTAACCTAATCTTGGTTTTACCTTGGGCTAACCACCTAAAGAGATTTTACCACGGGTTGATCTCGAACCTAAGAGAGATTTTAATACGGCCTGATCTCGAACCTAAACAAGGGATTGATCACATAATTCTCAAACCAAAGCTTTTATCGGGTTTAACTTATAACCAACAAATAATCTCTGAATGGATAATATTTAACCAAGGTGTATACAAAATATTCCTTTGGTGAATTTTACAATTCTATCATTCCGTAATTACAACTTATCCTCACTTCGATTAAAATATTAGTGAGAGAAAGTAAAAGAAAATTTTAAAGAGTGTGTGTGTGAGTCTGAGAAGTGTCAAAACACGAGTATTGATGATTTGAAATGAGGGAAAGGGCCTCTATTTATAGGCCAGAGGTTGGCTCAAAAGGGAATTTGAATTTAATGTTTTTTAAGACTCGCCAATCGATTAACACCTAATGTAAATCGATTAAATATCTAAAATATAATCGATTGTAAGTTCAAAATAGGAAACAAAAGATATCTAATTGTTGCACATCATTAAGGTGTTGTCCTAGTCACATCAATTTTGAATTGAGCCAATCGATTAGGTTAATGTGTTGATCGATTGGCAAAGACAAAACTTTGGCCAGAGCTATTTGACATCTCCTGATTCATGTGGCACAACTTCAAGACATCTTTTAAGATTTTTTTTTTATAATAATCAATTTGAAAAGATGTTTTAGTGTGTGTGTCGCGCACACACTTTAGCCATGTACTTTCATCAGAACGCCTTTATGCTTTACAAAGTATTCACTCATATTAATTAAGGTAGAAGTTCTTTGCACTTTAAGACTTTGTCAGATTCTTTCTTTTAAAGACATGTGCTTGAGTTTCCTTGAGATGAGACTTGAGTTATATTTTCATTTTATTGCTATCATTAGAAAGTCATGTCTATCAAACCCTATTACTTAAAGTTTGCATCTTTATCCGCTTAATCTCTTATGTTTGGCTTGTCATAAGACATTAAATCAGTAGACATTAGATTTCATCATCAAAATTGGTTGTCCTTGTTAAAAGCATATCACCTGCAAAATAAGATTTGACACAAGATTAATACTTCAACGCTTAAGTTAGTATGATAGTGAAAAGTGACGTATGAATGAAAATAACTTTGAATATTTGAGAAATGACATGTTTTCCATCTTAAACAAAAGAAATTGTTAGCAATTGTATGCGTGAAGTGAAATGTGAATCGCGGTCAGTTATCATATTGATCTAAACAATCAGTAAAAATTTCGTACACGTGGAGTCGCTTGTGAATAAAAGAAAATAAAATATATCTATTCAGCGATTTATTATTTCATATTATCATTTGGGCTTTATCCTTTAAGCCTGACGGGTAAAAAAAATGGGAAATCGATTTTTTTAAAGAAAGTTGAATATTTTAGATTTTTTTTTTTGGAAAAAAAGAGATTAT
This sequence comes from Vicia faba, assembly GCA_948472305.1. Taxonomy (NCBI): domain Eukaryota; kingdom Viridiplantae; phylum Streptophyta; class Magnoliopsida; order Fabales; family Fabaceae; genus Vicia; species Vicia faba. The sequence continues at coordinate 265,415,517 of OX451741.1, read as the reverse complement.
TAGAGTAAAAAGGCACTTGTAATCACTTTAATTAAAATGATATTTCTTTTTATATAATAGATAATAAATTAGTCATAAATTAGTTTCTAAAAAGTCACTTTCATTTATTTAACTATTAAAATTTATAAATATAATAAAATGTTTAAAATTTTGGAAGTTTTTTTTTTTTGGAAAAAGAGGATTATTAGTGTAAAAAAGACACTTATAACTCACTTTAATTAAAATCACACTACTTTACATATATTAGGTAATAAATAAGTCATAAACTAGTTTTTAAAAAGTTACTCTCATTAATGTAATTATTAAACTTTATAATATAATAAATTTTTTAAATTATATGAGGTCAACAATTTTAATTTTAAATATATTTATAAATTCATCAACTTAATCCATAATTTTTTAATAATTAAAATTAAAATTAAAGATTTTATACATAATATCACCAATTTATTATATTTCCATAATTTAGCTATTAAAATAAAGATATATCGATAATTTAAAAATTAAATTGATAATTCAAACCAATAATATGTAAAATATTTTATAACTTATTTTTTGTCAATAATATATAAAATATTTTATTTTATTCTGAATTAAATATGTCTGATCCTTCTAAATATCTCAATTTTTGTTTTTAGTTTTTCAAAATATTCTTTTCAAAGAATAATTTTTTTAAATTATTTTATCTATATTTTTGGTCTTTACGACAATTTAACTATAATTTTTACAATTTAATAATAAATTAATGATGATTTTAACGAAAATTTATTATTTAGTGATTGAATTAATGACAGTTACTATTTTAATATTAAAGATTAAAAAGTATGAATGAAAAATTTTAAGAAAATTATTGTTTAAAAAAAAAAAATATTTAGCCCTTTTATTTTTTAGTCAATAATGTCAAAAGGGGGTGAATGAAATACCATAGAAATTTATTTAAAGAAAGGTCCCACCGCAAGTAACCAATGACCCACATACCTATTAGCAAAAGATTAATGGAAAATCAAAATGGGCCGCATTTGGTTCTAATACCTCCACCATTCCATGGCCACATGACTCCTATGCTTCAACTAGCCACAGTCCTTCATTCCAAAGGCTTCTCCATCACCATAGCACACACCCATTTCAATTCCCCTGATCCTTCTAATCATCCTAATTTCAATTTTCTACCCTTCTTTGATGGTTTATCTAGTACCCAAATCACTTCCAAGAATTTCGTAGATATTGCTTCAACTCTAAGTACCAATTGTGTAGCTCCACTTAAGGAGACATTAATTCATCATATGGCCAAATTAGAAAAAAAATGATGAAAAGATTGCTTGTATAATCTATATGATGGATTTTTTCATTTCATCGATTCTTTGGCTAAGGAATTAAAGCTACCAAGTATTGTCTTTCGAACCACTTGTGCTACTAATTTTCTCACTTATCACGTGTGTGCTCACCTACAAACCAAAGGGTACCTTCCCTTGCAAGGTTGTATATTATTTTAACTTCATGTTTTCTTTCACAAATTACTTTTTTGAAATCATTGTTCTTACAATTTATTTCAATCCAATCTTGTAACCCATCTTGCCCAAATGTAATGGATGGTGTGTGACTCGATCCCTAAAAAAAATTAGACATGAAAAAAAAAATTTGATTTAGTTGAATCTGACTATCTCATTTTAAATCTAATTAATTTAAAATGAGACTAATTAACATGTATGATGAATGACATTGACAGATTGTAAGTCGTTGGATTTGGTACCAGAACTGGAGTTGCTGCGATTCAAAGATCTACCTATTTTCAATTTAAGAAATCCACATGATTTCCTTCATTGCACATCTAAAAATCTTTCAATAACACCTTTAGCTGTTATTTTCAACACTATGCAAGGCTTAGAAGATTCATCAGTAATTCAACTCCAGCAGCTACACAAAATTAACCTCTTCCCCGTAGGTCCTCTACACATGATTGCCAATGAGTTCAATAATATCAGCATTATGCGAGAAAGTGATGGTTGTATATCTTGGCTAAACAGCAAAGCAAGAAAATCTGTGTTATATGTAAGCTTAGGAAGCATTGCTAGTTGGGAAGAGAAAGAGCTAACTGAAATGGCTTGCGGATTAGCGAACAGCGGGCAAAGTTTTGTTTGGGTTATTCTACCGGAGACAGTAAACAATGTTTCAGAATGGTTAGAATCGTTGTCGGAAGATGTTAAATTAGGTGTAACAGAGAGGGGTTGGATTGTGAAATGGGCACCTCAAAGTGAGGTTTTGGCACATGAAGCTGTTGGAGGTTTTTGGAGTCATTATGGTTGGAATTCAACATTGGAGAGTTTGTGGGAAGGAATACCAATTATTTGTCAGCCCCATTTTGGAGATCAAAGGGTAAATGTTAGATTGTTGAGCCATGTTTGGAAGGTGGGTTTGGAATGGTGTAATGTGATGGAAAGAGATGAGATTGAAAAAGTGGTAAGAACACTTATGGTGAATCAAGAAGGGGAAGAATTGAGAGAAAGAGCAACTGAATTGAAGCATGAGATTAGATTGGCTACAAATGGTTCTTCCTCGGATGCATTAAATGGGTTGGTAAAATGCATCTTGTCAATAAAAATGTCTCATTAGTGATTTCACAACAAAATAAAAGTTCTTACAAGTAAGAAACTTGTAAACACCAATTTTGAGTGTTCAAGTATCATTTCTCTAATTGAATAAAAGTATTTCTTTTAATTAAAAATTGCATTAAGATCTGAAGATCATAACATAATATAGATAGATCCTCTCATCTTGGAGCTCCACCAACACATCTTGAAGCACCACCTACCAGACGTGAGCTCTAGGTGTTTCTTTCCAATCCAGACGGGTGTTAACGGATGATCCGAAGCCGAAATCAGGGGAGAAGAGAGAGGGAAGTGAAAATCCATGAAAGGCTCGAACTGATACAGGGGATTTGGATCCCATAAGTTCAGAGAAGAGTTGGAATTGGAACCGTTTCCTTGACCTTCGTTGATGGGTACTATGGACATCCTTCCTAAAACTGATTTTGTAACAACCTAGTGGTTTCTGTGTACTATTGTTAAAAGCTAACTCTGGAAGAAGGTGTTTATGAATGAATGTATTCTCTTACTTTTGAATTTTCTAGAAACATACAAGAGACTTCTCTTTTTTTTTTTTTTTTAAACCTAAGAGTAGTTCCGTCTGGATTCACATTACACGTCTATCAAATCATCATTAAGTATTGATATGTACTTATAATAAATTATATATTCAATTTTTTAACTACAATTTTGTTAAACAATAGTGAAAGAAAGATTTAAAACGTGAACGTTAAAATGAACAATCTACGGCTAATGTCTCATAGATACGTTCACATCTAGTTGTGAATCTAAACGAGTTAATAAACTCCAGTTGAATTCAAATGAGTTAATTCTAAAAATTTATTAAATATGTTTTATATATTAGTCTATTTTTTCAAACCTAAAATGTATGACAACTCCCTGTTAAATTGTAAACCTAAAATCTTCTTATTAGATCATATTTATATTTTTTTACAAACATAAAATGTATGACCAAAACTCCATCAAAATATAATAAAATGTGTAAAATATGCTCATGCAAGTTCAACATGGAGATTAAAATCAAACTTATAACCTAATCTTCAATAATAATCTTCAAAATAATATTTAAAAAAAAATCATATATAAATCATACAACTGATTTTCTAACTTCAATTATATAAAATATCAGTAAAAGAAAGATTTAAAACATGGATAATTTACGGTTGGTATCTCATAAATACATTCACATCTACTCGTAGATTTATGTCTGCAAGGATCTTTATTACGAACAATCTAAAGCTGTTAAATTGAGAAATAAAAAAAAAACTCTTACATTAATATATTTGAGTAAGAGAATATTAAGTGTTTAATGTCAATCAAATTTGGTTAAAGAGATTCTTTAATTTAGTAAAAAATAAATTTTATAGTAAATTAATATATATAATTGTAACTTATTTCCATTTATAAAATTAATTGTATCAAATAAATTTTTAGACTTTTTTTTCTTTTATTTATTAAAATAAATGTATTTAAAATATTTTTTTTCTTCTATTTTTTCCATTAATTAATATTTTAATAATAATAAATAAATAAATAGAATTGATTAAATATGTTATACAAAAATAATTTTCAAACTCACATTTATATAAGTATAAATTTAGTAATATATTTAAGAATTGGTTTTACAATCATAATTTATATAAATTAAGCTCTAAAATTTATTAAAATTTTTAAAGAATAATTTGACTTTTTTAAACATTAATGACAATATATTTATCAATTTTTATTTTATTAACAAAAATTTAAATCATTAAACTAATGATCAAATATATTAACACTATGTTTAAAAAAACATTTTTTTTGCAAAACTTTATGTTTAAATATTAAATCACATACTAACTCTATGTTTAAAAACAAATGATAAGTTTAAAAAAAAACTTTTGTAAAATGACATAAAACCATGCAAAAATAATTGAAGGTTATTGTTGTACCCCAAAATTTGCCCTCTCATTTTATCAAGATTTTTCTCACAAGACTCTTTGGACTCAAGACCAGATTAAGGTTTGCTCAGCTCAAGACATCTCCTTGCACTGATGACTTGAAATTAGGGTTTAAGTTTACACAAGGATTTTTGGATTTCTAATGCCTAATGTGACTTTCATACTTCATGTTGGACTCCTAAGATCGTTCATATCAAGTTTCAAGCCTTGAATCAAATTTTTGCCCAGTCAATTGGACAGTTGACCTAAAAATCAGCTGTATTGGGGAAAAAGTCAATTGTGGCCAATTTACAGTCAAACCTCATAATTTTTGATCCACATCAACATTATAGACTCATATGAACCATTTTATCAAGTTTGGACCACAACTCCTCAAGAAATTTGATCAGATCATCAAAAGGGTAAAATGATCATTTTTAGGGTTTTGACTGTAGAAGGACAATTTCTGATTTTTCACCTAGCCAATGGTAAATTGGGTTCAAGCATGGTTTCAAGGACTCAATTGCATCATCTTGACCTAATCACAAGGTTCAAAAGATCTCAAAAGCATTGAATTGACAGATGAATGTTCCAGTCAACTGATCAAAAATCAACTGTACACTGAAAAGTCAAACTTTGACTTTTTGTTTAAAATCAAGTGCCAAAGGTCATTTTTCATCAATATGTGTCAAAACATGAAACTTGTTCACCAAGAAACCTAATTTTGGAAATTAGGGTTTAAAATGGAAAATTTTCATAACTTAGAAATTTTCTAAGTTATGAAAATTTCTTATTTTTTCCCAACTTTTTCACCATGATGCAATTGGATTCAAACAAAACTTCCAACATGAAAGTTGTAGTCCTCTATAAAATCTATAACTTTTATACACAAAGTTTTTCCAAAATATGCTTGGATCTCAAGTTATGATTTTGTGAATAAGGGTCCATGAAACTTTTAACTTAGTGAAATTTTGCCCTAGTTTAGGCAGGATTTTGACCTATCTTTATGGCAACTTTTCACCTAGTTCCAAGTGGAATCTCAAAATTCATTTCAAATATGGATTGTATAGCATGTTACAAGCTTTCCAAAATGTCAAATAACTCTCCAAGATCATTTATGGTTAGGGAGAATCGAAAGTTTGAAAAATGGCAAATCATCACTTTTGTCCAAGGCATTTTGCACCATGTTACAACTTGCAAATCTGTCCTAAGCATGCTTGTACTTGGTTTACAGGTTCTAATCTCTTCTACACTCAAAAATTAAATGCAAATACAATGGTTAATGGCATTGTTTTTATCTTTGAAGCTTTGTACAAAGGTTTAATCCAAAAATGGCAAAAAGGCAACATTGCTACTTTGATAAAGCATGCTTTATGTCATTTTTGTTTATCTTGAGCATTTAACCCAATCTCTTGCAGCAAACAAAGTCCATGAATATCAGGAAATTGGTACCAACCCTATGCAGACCTTGAGCTAGCCTGTACAGGCTTTGGCTTTGTCAACTCAACCTTTTCTTCAAAAACAAGCCAACTTGCAAAAGTGAACTTAACGTGTGCATCTGATAAAACCAAACTTTGTGACCATTTGAAAGGACCTCAACACATTGTAGCAAGCATAATACACGAGTTACAAGCCTCTCAAACACCAAAATACACTAAAAACTCCATTTCTGCCCAAAACAGGGCAACTCTGCAGAACCACTTCCAAAACATATTTGCCTCGTGCGTTTTGCTTGAAACCACTTCAAACACATTCTAAACATCCCACTTGAACTATCCAAGCCATTGTTCAGCAACTGTAACTTTGTTTTCAAGCTTCACCATTTTCAATTTCTGAGTTTGCAGGTTGAGTTATATAGGGAGATTCAAACCATTTCAAAGCAAGTTGAGCATTGGGAAAGGTCAAAGGAACTTCAAGCAAGCTCACAAAACCTCCAGGCCTCATTCAAATTTGCTGCATTGCCAAATTCAAACTTGACTGAAACAGGTAATTTTCAAACTTCTATTTCTTTATTTAGGCATCATTAGGCTTAGGTTTGTGAAGCAAAAATATAGTCCTTAATGTCCTTAAGCTGTACATATGCATAACTTGTATTTATATTAACTGAGCTAGGAGAATTTGGATGTTGAAGTTGCTGAAAAAACTAGATCATAAATTAGGGGCACTGAAATTCTCTCTGGTCTTTGAGAGTTAGATCAAGTTTTTTATATCATTAGAATCGTGTGATGATGAGTTATAACTTTCATGTTGCAAGATTTTGTTTTTAAGCACGTATGCAGGAGTTACAAGTTTGAACAAGGGCGCGCGCGTTTTCTATTTCTGGAGGACAGGGACAAAGTGAGTTGGGTTGGGCCTGACTTCTTCTGACTATTGACACCCCCTATTTACTTCCTGCATCCCCTTTGGCCCATTTTCTTCATTTTGTATATTTTCTCATTTCTTTTATATTTTCTGACTTTTATTATTTTTTCTAAATATTAAAAATCACCAAAAATATTTTCTTAATTTTTACATATTTATTTTATTATTTTTATTATTTTTTTGGGCATAAAAATAGTTTACTAACAATGTATACTTTATTTTTCTTAAATAAATTGCAAATAATATTAAAATACTTACATATTTTATTTTATTATATTATACATATAAAATAATATTTTCTCACATATTTTGATTTTTTTAAAATTTTTGCATATATATTTATTTATTTTCTTGTACATAAAAAATGAATAAATAAATAATTAGAATATATATTTTCTTTAAAACAAAAAAAACTAGGGTTTTCACCCTTTCAAAATTAATCATTTTATTTTCTTATTTTTAGGACATAAATAAATTTATTTTACATACATAAAAATTAATACAAAACATTTTTGCATATTTACATTTATTTGCATATTTAAATATTTGTTTATTTTATTTATTTGTACAAATAAATTCAATATGGTTGTAATAGTTTTAGGGTTTTATTTTGAGCAATATCCCCCTATTCAAACTTGTACCCTCCTTCCCATAATATTGTTGTAATAGTCTTAGATTTACTTTTATGCAATTTATCGTATTATATGCATGATAGTAAGATTAGGGTTTTGTATGCAAAGACCAAAATTAAAACAAATAGCATGACTAAACACAAGACAAAAATGCATGAAAATGACAACACAATACACACAAGCACCCCTAGGGTTTCATCCACTTTGTTGCCTTAAAATGGCCATGGTATGCATGCTAGGTATCTTGGCAAAATAAAAACAAAACAAAAAGATCATAGTCCCTCAATGACGCTATCTTGGTTGCCTATACAAAAATGATCTAGTCCCTCAAAAACTTGCTAAGATACTTAGCATCGTTGCTATCATGGTCATACGATGACCCACGCCCGTCTCGTTTAACATCCATAGATAGGGTTGTTTACCAAATACAATGGTAAAACAACAATGTCAAAGGGTTAAAAATATACAAGAAAGACTTTTGATTAGGGTAGACAACTCCTAGTTACTTGATCAATTTGCAAACCATCCTTGCTAATTTCAAAAACACACACACAATTTCAAAACAATTTCCCAACAAAATTTCAAACATTGAAACATTTTTCAAAAGACAAACGTCTTTGTATACATTCTTTAAACAAGAATCATTACAAAGATTACCAAAACAATGACCTCTCTTCAAAATACTTTCAAAACTACACAAAGCACCATTTCAAACAATTGGAAAAGCAAAGCAAGTGATCTAAACAAGTAACTAAGAGTCCATGGAAAACCATGGATGAAAAGGGTGTTAGCACCTTCCCTTTTCATAATCTACCCTCCGAACCCAAGAAAACATCTCAAAGGTCTTTCCTGTGCTTTTTGACCTTTCCTTTGGATAAAATAAAAAGTCGGTGGTGACTCTTGCTAAACCGAAACATTTACGAACACAAACGCCAAACCTCAAGTCAGTTCTCCCACCGTATCACAGAACTGGAGACTCTGCTGGTGAAAATTTAAGAGTGGGGTTACCTTAGGGTTTAAATCACCTTTACATGCTTATCTTGTTTGCTTTGTTTGCTTTACATTTGGTTCTATTGTTTGGGTTTGAATCCTCTACCCGGATTTGGGAAACATTCATAGATAAATAGCAATACATTGTGGAAACTGTGTGGGGTATACCGACACGGTCCAAGCAATATCTATGTTAGTGCGACATATTTTCGGGTACCGGTAGCCTTTGAGTCAATCAAAGAGAATACGGGGCCACTGAGTGATGTCATGAAGCACTAATGGACTTTTAGAACCTTTACTTGACCATCTTGGCCTTTTAGGATGTAGTGAGATGACCGGCTTTGGTGCAGTCCGAAGTTGGTAGATACTCGATACTACACTCATTGAGGGTTGTTTTCTTGGAATATTTCGGTCGCCAGTAAAGTGGCTAAACTGAAACAATGAACATAGAAAATAATCCAGTGATATTGAGCTCCTTAGAACCCGGTTACTATTTATAGGACAGGTTGAGCAAACTAAACTTCAAGAGGGTACTTACCTATAAAACCCCATGCAAGCCTGAAACTAGGAACTTGTGTGATTTGCTTGTACATATATACTTGTACATAACATCATGAACATCATGAAGCATCATTTGCATCCACTAACCATTTCAAGGATTTTTGGATCTTCATCTTTGTTCCTGTTTTGTAGGTTATGGAATCCCTTCGCAGGAAAACTATTCAGGTCAATCTTGTGAGAATCCCTCCTTAACTCAATGAGCTATCTTCCAAGATTCTAGAGTATTCTCCATTCACTGAGAGACATGTTCGACTTCTTAACTTGGTCAACTCCAACACAGAGGAAGACATGGTGAAAGTTCTCTTCCAGTTCTTTGACCCCCTACACCACTGCTTCACATTTCCTGATTACCAGCTTGTGCCTACTTTGGAGGAATTTTCTCAACTCTTGAGGATTCCTATTCTCCATCAAATACCTTTCAACGGTACGGAAAGAGATCGAAAGCCTGAAGATGTTGCTCAAGCCCTACACTTGCAACCATCTGATGTCATAGGCCATTGGGAAACTAAAAGTGGTGTCAAGGGTTTCTTGGCAAAGTTCCTGTTTGAGAAAGCTCAAGAGTGCTGGAATTCTCTAGACCTGCAAGCTTTTGAGGAGATTGTAGCTCTTCTCATCTATGGGTTGGTCTTGTTCCCAAACCCTGACCAGCTTATAGATGTCAATGCTGTCAAAATCTTCATGGCTCGCAACTCGGTGCCTACATTGCTTGGAGATATCTTGCACTCTTTTCACACTCGAACAATGAGGAAAAAAGGTGTTCTCATGTGCTGCACTCCTCTACTGGAAAGATGGTTTATTTCTCATTTTCCCCAATCAGTCTTGAAGAATGAGCAAGGTTTGAGGTGGTCACAATGATTGATGACTCTTACACATTCAGATGTCCATTGGTGTTCTCGATCTAGAGAATATGTTATCATCATCGACCGTTGTGGAGAATTCCCTAATGTCCCTCTACTTGGCATTAGGGGAGGCATCACTTACAACCCCTGCTTGGCTCTGAGATAGTTTGGGTATGCCCGAAGGGATGGCCCACATGACATGCTGATTCCAGACTTGGTTTTTGACTTCGAAAACGACGCTCAAGGACTTCGACAAAGGTTTATCCGAGCTTGGAGGATGCCCAACAAGGTGGACAGTAAGACCTTGGGACACAAGAATTCCATCCCCCTTGAGCCTTACCTCAAGTGGGTACGAACCCGCGCCCAAAGTCTTATGATGCCTTACCCCTACATTCTCCCTGTGATTAAAGAGCCTGTTAAGGAAGGAGAGGTTCTATACACCCCCCTACATCCTGACATGCCGACATCACTCGAAGATTTGCAAAGGAGTTGGATACAGCTCAAGAGAGAACGCGATACTTTTGAAGCCCAATTCTACGCCAGTGAGAAGAAGGTTTTGGAACTTACTCGTCAACTTCACGAAGAGCAGACTCTTAACACCTACATTGCACCAAAAAGGATGCGCAACGTCTTTTTACATTAGAATTTTGTATTATTTTGCCCATGGGGAATTGATGTACTAACAAATTCTATCTTATTAATGTGACGTTTGTTCCTTTTTGTTTAAACAAATTTGAATTTTCTGAATCCTTGAATGCATTACATGAATACATATCATTCATCATATGCATAAACAAGTCTTCACACCAAGTTTCCTCATCTCTCTGCTGTTTATTTCAGCAAGATGGATATTGAACAAACGGTCAAAGACTTACAAGCTCAAAATTCACAGTTCCAACAGCTACTTCTGACCTTGACCAAGGGGCGGGAGGAGCTCAAGACTCTACTGGAAAAGGAAAAGGAGAAAAAGAAGAAGAAGAGAGTTGGTGTGGCTACCTTGGGCAGAAGATTTGAAGGTCAAGCTAGAAGGGTCCTGGATTTCCCATCAACATATGAAGAGGGAGGTAAAGGAGCTGCAGTGCCATCTGAGTCTGAAGCTGAAGAAGAGGAAGATGAGGATTACTCAGAACAACAGTATCCTCCTGCAGATGAGAAATACAAGAACTTGGAAGAACGTCTGGCAGCTATGGAAATTCAAAGAGTTCATGGGCTGGATTTTGAGGAGTTAGGTTTAGTTTCTGGAATTGTAATCCCTCCTAAATTCAAAGTACCTCTGTTTGCTAAGTACAATGGGGTGTCTTGCCCAAAGATGCACCTGCGATCTTATGTCAGGAAAATTCAACCACATTCTTCTGACAAAGACCTGTGGGTACACTTCTTCCAGAACAGTTTGTTGGGGACGCAGTTGGATTGGTTCTACCAACTAGAGAGGTCTGATGTGCATAATTGGGAGGATTTGGTTGCTTTCTTCTACAAGCAGTATCAGTACAATGCAGACTTAGCACCAACCCGTACTCAATTAGAGTATGGGCATGGTCTCAAATGAAGGCTTCAAGGAGTATGCCCAGAAATGGAGGGACTTGGCAAGACGAGTGCAACCACCTTTATCTGAGAGGGAGCTAGTTGATATGTTCTTGGGGATGCTGTCAGGACCTTTCTTTAATCACCTGATAGGAAGTTCGTCTACGGGGTTCACCGAGTTGATTCTAACTGGTGAAAGAGTTGAAGTCGACATTAAAAGCGGGAAAATTCAAAATGATGCATCTGCTTCCGCTGCCATCAAAAAGCCTTTTCCAGCAAAGAAAGAAGTCTCAGCTATCTACTCCCAAAGAGGTCAAGGAAGAGTTGAGCACCGGCCAGCGGTGGGGGCCGTAATGATTCAGAGGTCTGCATCTAATCAGCCCAGAAACAATCAACCCAAGACCAACCAAGCAAGGGTGGAAAGGCCTGTACGGCAATTCACCCAGATAAACATGACTCCTGCTCAGGTTCTCCCCAATCTCTTGAAGTTAAACCTTGCCAGTTTGAAAGAGGCCCCTAAGAATCCGAATACAACTTCTCCGTACTACCATTCAAATGCCAAGTGTGCTTATCATTCAGGGAGTATAGGGCACGACACCAATAATTTTTGGGCCCTCAAGAATAAGATTCAGGATTTGATAGATGCTAAAGAAGTGGAATTCGATGCCCCTGAAAAGCCGAATGTGATCTCTGCTCCAATGCCAAGGCATGGCCACAATGCCCATGATATTGAAGAAGACCTTTTTATTGCTACTGTTGGTGATTTGATGACTCCGTTACCGATAATCAAGTTGAATTTGCTGAAGGCTGGGATTTTCCCAAGTTGTGAAGAAGATTGCTACCTTTGTTCATCCTTACCAACCGACTGTCCGTTGTTGAAGTTACGCATCCAACGCCTAATGGATAACCAAGAAATCCTTTTTGAAAAGACTACTGTTACACCGGCTCCTGTCAATGATGTTTCAATAATTACCATATCCGCCAATCTTTCCAAGGTCTCCAAAAGACCTGTTAAGATTACATCCGCTCCGAAGATTGCACCTTTGAAGATAACCATGCCTGGGCCCGTCCCATACAAGTCCAACAAATCAATACCATGGAACTATGGTGGAGAGATCTACTATCACAATATTAAACAGATTGAATCAATTAAAGAGAGTTCTGATGAAGAGACTTCCGACATTGGAAACATTGTCGGAACGAGCAAAATCACTCACAGTGGAAGAATTTTTTCTACGGAGATTGCCCCTCCAAAGGAAACCTTCGGACCCTCAAATGCTACAAAGGTTACCCCTGTGCCGGTCAACATATCTGCAAGAACTTTAATTATTGAAGAAGTTATAACTCCTGTGGTTGTCCCCTCTACTGTTGCTGATGATAGAGGGAAAGGGATCCAAGAAGAGCCTGTCAGGATGAAGGCTCAACCATTGGTCATCCCTGAAACCTCTCAAAAAGAAATGGAAGAGATCTTGAAAATAATCAAGAGAAGCGATTATGATGTTGTGGAACAACTGGGGAAACCCCCCTCAAGGATCTTTATGTTGGCCCTGCTGCTTTGTTCAGACGCTCACGCTAAAGCTTTGATCAGATTTTTGAAGACGGCTCACGTGCCACAGGAAACCTCCGCGGATCAGTTCCAGGAATGTGTAGCTAGCTTAACAGCTGACAATGGTCTAGGATTCTCCGATGCTGATTTAACATCTAAAGGGAGAAAACATAATGACGCTTTGCATGTCTCAGTGGAATACAGAGGGACAACCCTAGCTCACGTTCTGGTTGATACTGGGTCGTCTTTAAATGTCTTGCCGAAGAAAGCCTTGGATAGACTGGACTGTGAAGGCCTAACCCTGAAACCCAACAATATCATTGTCAGAGCCTTTGATGGTTCTAAAAGGATGGTCCACAGGGAGGTGGACATCCCGATCAAAGTGGGAACTGAAACCTTTAACTCCACATTCTATGTGATGGACATCCGTCCTTCCTATTCTTGCTTGTTGGGAAGACCCTGGATTCACAATGTTGGGGCCGTCACTTCCTCTCTGCATCAAATGCTCAAGTACCCTGTCCAGGGGGAAATTATAACTGTTCATGGCAAATAGGAATACATGATAAGCCATCTAAATTCTTTCCGCTATATAGAATTGGATGGTGAATTCATCGAGATCCCTTTCCAACACTTTGAAGAGTTTTCTCCTAAAATTGCGGCAACCAAGACAGTGTCTTCTGTACCCATGATTACCAAACCTGTGCCTCGGATGTCATCCCTCAAAGATGAAAAGGCTGTGATTGAAGAAGGAGGAAGCACAATCTGGGGTCAGCTACTAGACTTTCCTTTCAAATCAGATAAATTCGGCTTGGGTTTCATTGCTTCTGCTCAAAAGGCTGTACGACACGCCCGTGCTGGGGGGCCACCAGTGAAGATCACCCATCATGGAGTCAATGCTTTGGAGGATAGTGAAGAGGGGAGCAACCTGGAAGACTGGATTTTCCTACTGTTGACGGAGGACTGTGCAACTGGGAGGCAAAGGACTTTGTTCCGATTACTTTCATACCGCAGTAATTTATCTTTCAAACATTTCTGTTAGTTTGTAATAATTCCTAAACAATTCGTACACTTTTAGCCTTGTGCCTTACCCGAGGCACATAGGTCCATTTGTAAGGGCTTGATTTTTCATCTTCATATGCCATTTTAATGAATCATGGACGTTTTCATATATAAACTTTTGTGTTCATTGTATTTCTTTTTACATTTTATTTGTTTAAAGGTGGTTATCCGTTACACACACCCACACTCACAAATGCAGGTACCCTTCCATTCCGGATTCCATGGGTAACAATTCTGCTATGGCCTTCAGTGACTCTGAAGATCTGGTCTACCATGCCAAATACGAAGGTGATGAAGACTATAAGGTGCCGAGAGAATTGGCTAGACTGCTACAACAGGAAGAAAGGGCTATTCTACCTCATGAGGAGTTGTTAGAGACAATCAACTTGGGTACTGAGGAAGACAGAAAAGAAGTCAGAGTGGGTGCCAACCTAGAGCCAAGTGTCAAGGAGCGCTTAATTCAACTGTTGAATGAATATGTTGAGATCTTCGCCTGGTCATACGAGGACATGCCAGGACTCGATACAGATATTGTGGTTCACCGTCTCCCTACAAGATAAGACTGTCCACCAATTAAACAGAAAGTCCGCCGCATGAGGCCCGACATGTCAGAAAAGATCAAAGCAGAAGTTATGAAGCAGTTCAATGCTGGGTTTCTCGCTGTTACTTCCTATCCACAATGGGTTTCTAAACATTGTGCCCGTGCCTAAGAAGGACGGAAAAGTGAGAATGTGCGTGGATTACAAAGACTTAAACAGGGCTAGCCCTAAAGATGACTTTCCACTTCTGCACATTGACATCTTCGTTGACAATACAGCTCAGCACAAGGTATTTTCTTTCATGGACGGATTTTCAGGTTACAACCAGATCAAAATGGCACCTGAAGACATGGAGAAAACTACTTTTGTTACACAGTGGGGTACCTTCTGCTATAAAGTGATGCCATTCTGACTGAAGAATGCTGGGGCAACCTATCAACACTCCATGGTAGCTTTGTTTCATGACATGATACATCATGAGAACGAAGTCTATGTAGACGATATGATAGCCCGATCACAGACGGAAGAAGAACACCTCGACCATTTGTAAAAGCTGTTTGTCAGGTTGAAGGAGTACAAGCTCAGATTAAACCCTAGCAAGTGCACTTTCGGAGTCAGGTCCGGTAAACTTTTGGGATTCATCGTCAGTAACAAAGGCATCGAGGTTGATCCTGCTAAAGTCAAAGTTATACAAGAAATGCCTTCCCGCCGCACTAAAAAGGAGGTTAGAGGTTTCTTGGGACGCTTAAACTATATTGCAAGGTTCATTTCTCACTTAACATCTACCTGTGAGCCAATCTTCAAGCTGTTGAAGAAAGATCAGGTGGTTGAATGGAATAATGATTGTCAAGTTTCTTTTGATAAGATCAAGGAGTATTTGCTGGAACCCCTTATCTTGATGCCACCCGTCGAAGGAAGGCCTTTAATCATGTATCTAATTGTTTTGGATAATTCAATGGGGTGCGTACTGGGCCAACATGACGAGTCTGGCCGAAAAGAGCATGCCATTTATTACCTTAGCAAAAAGTTTACCGACTGTGATACCCGATACTCACTGCTCGAGAAAACTTGCTACGCTTTGGTATGGGGTGCTCGCCAGCTAAGGCAGTATATGTTGACTCATACCACTTTGTTGATATCTAAGATGGATATGATTAAGTACATCTTTGAGAAGCCTGCTTTATCTGGAAGGATAGCTAGATGGCAGATGATCCTGACTGAATATGATATACAGTACACGACCCAAAAAGCAATAAAGGGGAGTGTACTAGCTGACCATCTGACTCATCAGGCTGTTGAAGATTACCAATCCGTGAAGTTTGACTTCCTCGATGAAGACATTATGACATTGGACAACATTGAAGACTTTAGACCATATAACGGACCTGAACAAGGATCCCGATGGACCCTGTACTTTGATGGTGCCTCCAATGCACTTGGCAACGGTATCAGCGCGGTACTCATATCCCCAGAAGGTTTTCATACACCTTTCACCGCCAGACTTTGCTTCAACTGCACCAACAACATGGCCGAGTATGAAGCTTATATCTTTGGTCTCAAGGCTGCAATAGACCTGGGAATCAAGTCTTTGATTGTGTTTGGGGACTCAACTTTGGTCATCAGTCAGATCAAAGGAGAGTGGGACACTAAACATCCCAACCTCATCCTTTACAAAGAACATGTCTTGATATTGCTCCCTCATTTCGAGCAGATCACCTTCGAACACTTCCCACGAGAAGAAAATCAGCTAGTAGAAGCTCTAGCTACAATATCTTCCATGTTTAAACTTAACTGGGATAATGAGGCTCCCCAAATCACCATTGAACGAATGGACGAACCTGCACATTGTCATGAGATTAATACCAAAGAAATAGTGGACCGACCTTGGTTTCATGAAGTCAAAAGGTATCTCGAGGCGCAAGAATATCCTGAAGGAGCTTCAGTCAACGACAAAAAGTTCTTGAGGAGATTCTCAGCTAAGTTCTTCCTGAGCAATGGTATCCTATACAAGCGCAATCATGATTGCATTCTACTCCGTTGTGTGGACAAGGTTGAAGCTGAACAGATCATGGCTGAACTGCACAGTGGTACCTTTGGAACTCACTCTAGCGGGCATACGATGGCTAAGAAGATCCTACGGGCAGGCTATTACTGGTCTACCATGGAAGCTGACTGCCATCAACATTCCCGTACTTTTCACAAATGTCAAATCTATGTGGACAAGGTACATATACCTTCAGTTCCTCTCAATGTCTTAACAGCTCCTTGGCCATTCGCTATGTGGGGAATCGACATGATTAGGAGAGATCAAGCCTATAGCGTCCAATGGACACCGCTTTATTCTAGTGGCCATTGATTACTTCACCAAGTGGGTCGAAGCGGCTTCCTTCGCCTCCGTTACAAAGAATGTGGTTGCCCGCTTCATCAAGTAGAACCTCATTTATCGGTACGGCATCCCCGAAAGGATCATCACTAACAATGGTACAAACCTTAATAACACTATGATCACCGCCTTGTGCGAGCAGTTCCAGATTCAACATCACAATTCATCTCCCTATCGGCCAAAGATGAACGGTGATGTCGAAGCTGCGAACAAAAATATCAGGAAGATCATACAAAAGATGACAGTCACCTACAAGGACTGGCATGAGATGTTACTATTTGCTCTGCACGGGTACCGTACCACGGCGCATACATCAATTGGGGCAACACCCTATTCTTTGGTATACGGCATGGAAGTTGTTTTGTCTATCGAGGTTCAGATTCCCTCCTTGAGAAACATGAAGGATGCCAGTTTGATTGAAGACGATTGGATTCAGACCCGACTTGATCAACTTAACTTAATTAACGAGAAGCGACTTACTACTGTTTGTCATGTTCAGACGTATCAGAAATGGATGATCAAGGCTTTCAATAAGAAAGTCAGGCGCCAGGTATATCAAGTCGGGGATCTTGTAATCAAGCGGATCATCTTGCCGCAAAGTGATCCCAGGGGCAAACAAACTCCTACCTACGAAGGACCATTTGTAATCAAGAACATCTTTTCTGGTGGGGCAATGATCTTGACCACCATGGACGGCGACGACCTGCCGCACCCTGCGAATGCAGACATAGTCAAAAGATACTATGCATAAATAACCCGCTAGATTGACACACCTAGGAAAAAAAGGGCATGTCGGTGAATCGAAAACCCGAAAGGGCGGTTCAAGCAAAAGTTAGGGATAAACAAAAAAAATCTGTACACCCGGCAAGTTGAAAACCCGAAAGGGCGACTTGGGAAAAAAAGGGTTTCCCTGTGGATCAAAAACCCGAAAGGGCGGTCCAGGAAAAAGTTAGGGAATTAAAGCGCATGACTATGTCTCGTCGGATCACTTTAAAGACAATCTATTCACAAACAAGCTCCGGGATTCTGATCAACTCAATCATCTTCGGACAAAGCAACGAATGGACAAGATATCCAGAGTTACAAAGGCTATAGAAGAATGGGAACCCCATGGAATTTTCACACATAGCCATCTTTCTTTGTATAAAATTTTTCTCATTTTATGACAACGTTCTCTTACTAGGATGTCTGTCTCCTTTGTACAAAATACTTACACAAAGTTAATACGAAGATACTTCAAAGTGCAGAAAACTATTTGCCTTTTCTTCTTTTTACACTTGTGTTTTATTTGAAAACGTCCAATGATTTATTAAATAAGCATATGCATTTGAATATAATCATTGTTTACAAATAAACGAAATGTGAGAGAATAATTACTGACAGGTTAAAAGTATAGGAAAACGTCTTTAGACTATTCCAAGAGAAATCCCCTGCAGTACATTATTTAGATCTCCAGTGGAGCTAAAACCTTGAAATACATACCCCCAGCAGAGCTAAATTTCAAAATTCCCATCAGAGTTAAAACTTTGAACTCCCAATCCCCAGCGGAGTAAAAACTTTGAACTACAGACCCTCAGCGAAGATGAAACCTTCTTCCCCAGTCAAGTCAAAAACTGTCAATCCCCAGCGGAAACCATCCAGTTTTCCTCATATTCCCCAGCAAGTTGTCTTAAAATCTGAGAATTAACTAGATAACAGTTAACTTTTGCTTTATCCCCAACCTAGAATAATTCCCCAGTAGATTGGCATACAACCCAAACTCCTGATATCCCCAATAAAATGAAGATTCTCATTCTTGACTCCCCAGTAGATTGGCATACAACCCAAACTCCTGAACTTTTTCCAAAACAGGAATAAGCTTACTCCCCCAGAGTTTTCCTTACTCTCCAGCAGGATAGCTACTCCTCAGCAATATAGCTACTCCCCACAGAGTTTTTCATCCCCTAGCAGAATGAAGATTCTCATTCTTAATTCCCCAGTGAAGTTGCCAGAGTCTTCATTACTCCCCAGCATGATTTTGTCAGAATTTTTAATCCCCTGCAGATCGAAGATCCTCATTCTTGACTCCTCAGCATGAAATCCCCAAGGATTCAAGTTCCCCTAGAAGAATGAAGATTCTCATTCTCAGTTCCCCGCAGAAGCCATCAGAGCCTTCCTTATTCTCCAGCAGATTAAGGTTTCCCTTTGTTTGATCCCCGGTAAAGATCGCTTGAGTTTTCCTTATTTCTGAACCGGGTAAGGATTCCCATTGTGTAATCCCCAGCCATAGTCATCAAAGTTCTCGGGATTCCCCAAGCAGATTTCTCAGGCAGTACATGGCATTACTTCCCCAAGCAGAATTTTTGTCAATATTCCAACTCCAAAGACTTGAAGGATCCCTATCCCCAGGAAAGTCGTGAAGGATTCTCACATCCCCACAGAAGTTGTCAGGGGTTTATCTTAATCTCCAGCAGTCGTGAAGGATTCTCACATCCCCACAGAAGTTGTCAAAGATCCAGATTTCTCCAGCAGCGGTCATGGATTTATTTTCCTCTGCAGCAGTCAAGGATTTCATTATCCCCAGCTATCAAGGATTTATTTTCCTCAGCAAGACAACAAATCAGCTTGCATGCGCATACATTACATTCATATATCATAAACATTGATAAGGCACATTTATTGCATCATACATGTCATGCAACATAACTTTGTGTTTCAGCTAACATTTTACCCTTTTCAGGATGAGATTAAAAGCTATCTTTAACAAATATTCAAAGATTTCAGATACAGTACAGATACACTCCAAACGCGAAAGTCATTTTGTTACTCTTTCAGATCTTTTATTCAGATACAGTATGGATACACCACAGACACGGAGGTCATTCTATTACTCATTCAGAATTTCAAGTTCAGATACACTCCAGACACGGAAGTCATTCTGTTACTTATTCAGATCCCAGTTACAGTACGGATACACTCAAGACACGGAAGTCATTCTGCTACTCATACATATCTCAACTTCAAGATACAGTCCAGATACACTCCAGACACGGTTGCCATTCTATCACTTATTCTGACTTTTTCCCCAGCTCAGAGATGCTCCAGACACATAAGCCTTTTTGTCGCTTATTCAGATTTCAAGATTTAGATACAATACAGATACACTCCAGACACGGAAGTAATTCTGTTATTCATTCAGATTCAAATACAGTTACAACTCGGATACGCTCTAGACATGGACGTCGTTCCGTTGCTCATACAGATTCAGTCTCCAGATACAGTTCAGATACGTTCCAAACGCGGATACCATTCTGATACTCATTCTTCTGACTTACAACTTGCAGTTCAACAAAAATTCTTGATGGCATATTTAAGCCCATCTCCGAAAAGATTCTGTCACCTCTCCAAATGGCATCTTTAAGCTCATTCCCTCAACTATACTTTGACGAGTGCAAATTTACGGGCACTCTAGTGTCCAATCATCTTTTACCTTCGAGTCACGAACGAAAAACTCGTCAATCTAACTCTTCAGGTTCAAGAAGATTGAACAGGGAAGCTGCTGTACCCCAAAATTTTCCCTCTCATTTTATCAAGATTTTCCTCACAAGACTCTTTAGACTCAAGACCAGATTAGGGTTTGCTCAGCTCAAGACATCTCCTTGCACTAATGACTTGAAATTAGGGTTTGAGTTTACACAAGGATTTTTGGATTTCTAATGCCTAATATGACTTTCATACTTCATGTTGGACTCCTAAGATCGCTCATACCAAGTTTCAAGCCTTGAATCAAATTTTTGCCCAGTCAATTGGACAGTTGGCCTAAAAATCAGTTGTATTGGGGAAAAAGTCAATTGTGGCCAATTTACAGTCAAACCTTATAATTTTTGATCCACATCAACATTATAGACTCATATGAACCATTTTATCAAGTTTGGACCACAACTCCTCAGGAAATTTGATCAGATCATCAAAAGGGCAAAATGGTCATTTTTAGGGTTTTGACTGTAGAAGGGCAGTTTCTGATTTTTCACCTAGCCAATGGCAAATTGGGTTCAAGCATGGTTTCAAGGACTCAATGGAATCATCTTGACCTAATAACAAGGTTCAAAAGATCTCAAAAGCATTGGATTGACAGATGAATTTTCCAGTCAACTGATCAAAAATCAACTATACACTAAAAAGTCAAACTTTGACTTTTTGGTCAAAATCAGTGCCAAGGGTCATTTTTCATCAAGATGTGTCAAAACATGAAACTTGTTCACCAAGAAACCTAATTTTGGAAATTAGGGTTTAAAATGGAAAATTTTCATAACTTAGAAATTTTCTAAGTTATGAAAATTTCTTATTTTTTCCCAACTTTTCCAAACTTTTTCACCATGATGTAATTGGATTCAAACAAAACTTCCAACATGAAAGTTGTAGTCCTCCACAAAATCTACAACTTTTATTCACAAAGTTTTCCAAAAAGATGCTTGGATCTCAAGTTATGATTTTGTGAATAAGGGTCCATGAAACTTTTAACTTAGTGAAATTTTGCCCTAGTTTAGGCAGGATTTTGACCTATCTTCATGGAAACTTTTCACATAGTTCCAAGTGGAATCTCAAAATGCATTTCAAAGATGGATTTTAAAGCATGTTACAATATTTCCAAAATGTCAAAGAACTCTCCAAGATCATTTATGGTTAGGGAGAATCGAAAGTTTGAAAATGGCAAATCATCACTTTTGTCCCAGGCATTTTGCACCATGTTACAACTTGCAAATATGTCCTAAGCATGCTTGTACTTGGTTTAAAGGTTCTAATATCTTCTACACTAAAAAATTAAATGCAAATACAATGGTTAATGGCATTGTTTTGATCTTTGAAGCTTTGTACAAAGGTTTAATCCAAAAATGGCAAAAAGGCAACATTGCTACTTTGATAAAGCATGCTTTATGTCATTTTTGTTTATCTTGAGAATTGAACCCAATCTCTTGCAGCAAAAAAAGTCCATGAATATCAGGCAATTGGTACCAACCCTATGCAGACCTTGAGCTAGCCTGTATAGGCTTTGGCTTTGTCAACTCAACCTTTTCTTCAAAAACAAGCCAACTTGCAAAAGTGAACTTAACGTGTGCATCTGATAAAACCAAACTTTGTGACCATTTGAAAGGACCTCAACACATTGTAGCAAGTAGAATACACGAGTTACAAGCCTCTCAACCACCAAAATACACCAAAAACTCCATTTCTGCCCAAAACAGGCAAGCTCTGCAGAACCACTTCCAAAACATATTTGCCTCGTGCGTTTTGCTTGAAACCACTTCAAACACATTCTAAACATCCCACCTAAACTATCCAAGCCATTGTTCAGCAACTGTAACTTTGTTTTCAAGCTTCACCATTTTCAATTTCTGAGTTTGCAGGTTGAGTTCTATAGGGAGATTCAAACCATTTCAAAGCAAGCTGAGCATTGGGAAAGGTCAAAGGAACTTCAAGCAAGCTCACAAGACCTTCAGGCCTCATTCAAATTTGTTGCATTGCCATATTCGAACTTGACTGAAACAGGTAATTTTCAAACTTCTATCTCTTTATTTAGGCATCATTAGGCTTAGGTTTGTGAAGCAAAAATGTAGTCATTAATGTCCTTAAGTTATACATATGCATAACTTGTATTTATATTAACTGAGCTAGGAGAATTTGGATGTTGAAGTTACTGAAAAAACTAGGTCATAAATTAGGGGCACTGAAATTCTCTCTGGTCTTTGAGAGTTAGATCAAGTTTTTTATATCATTAGAATCGTGTGATGATGAGCTATAACTTTCATGTTGCAAGATTTTATTTTTAAGCACGTATGCAGGAGTTACAAGTTTGAACAAGGGCGGGCGCGTTTTCTGTTTCTGGAGGACAGGGACGAAGTGAGTTGGGCTGGGCCTGGCTTCTTCTGACTATTGACACCCCCTATTTACTTCCTGCACCCCCTTTGGCCCATTTTCTTCATTTTGTATATTTTCTCATTTCTTTTATATTTTCTGACTTTTATTATTTTTTCTAAATATTAAAAATCACCAAAAATATTTTCTTAATTTTTACATTTTTATTTTATTATTTTTATTATTTTTTTGGGCATAAAAATAGTTTACTAATAATGTATACTTTATTTTTCTTAAATAAATTGCAAATAATATTAAAATACTTACATATTTTATTTTATTATATTATAGATATAAAATAATATTTTCTCACATATTTTGTTTTTTTTAAACATTTTTGCATATATATTTATTTATTTTCTTGTACATAAAAAATGAATAAATAAATAATTAGAATATATATTTTCTTTAAAACAAAATAACTAGGGTTTTCACCCTTTCAAAAATAATCATTTTATTTTCTTATTTTTAGGACATAAATAAATTTATTTTACATACATAAAAATTAATACAAAACATTTTTGCATATTTACATTTATTTGCATATTTAAATATTTGCTTATTTTATTTATTTGTACAAATAAATTCAACATGGTTGTAATAATTTTAGGGTTTTATTTTGAGCAATATCCCCTTATTCAAAGTTGTACCCTCCTTTCCATAATATTGTTGTAATAGTCTTAGATTTACTTTTATGCAATTTATCGTATTATATGCATGATAGTAATATTAGGGTTTTGTATGCAAAGACCAAAATCAAAACAAATAGCATGACTAAACACAAGACAAAAATGCATGAAAATGACAACACAATGCACACAAGCACCCCTAGGGTTTCATCCACTTTGTTGCCTTAAAATGGCCATGGTATGCATGCTAGGTATCTTGGCAAAACAAAAACAAAACAAAAAGATCATAGTCCCTCAATGACGCTATCTTGGTTGCCTATACAAAAATGATCTAGTCCCTCAAAAACTTGCTAAGATACTTAGCACCGTTGCTATCATGGTCATACGATGACCCACGTCCGTCCCGTTTAACATCCATAGATAGGGTTGTTTATCAAATACAATGGTAAAACAACAATGTCAAAGGGTTAAAAATGTACAAGAAAGACTTTTGAGTAGGGTAGACAACTCCTAGTTACTTGATCAATTTGCAAACCATCCTTGCTAATTTCAAAAACACATACACAATTTCAAAACAATTTCCCAACAAACTTTCAAACATTGAAACATTTTTCAAAAGACAAACGTCTTTGTATACATTCTTCAAACAAGAATCATTACAGAGATTGCCAAAACAATGACCTCTTTTCAAAATACTTTCAAAACTACACAAAGCACCATTTCAAACAATTGGAAAAGCAAAGCAAGTGATCTAAACAAGTAACTAAGAGCCCATGGAAAACCATGGATGAAAAGGATGCTAGCACCTTCCCTTTTCATAATCTACCCCCGAACTCAAGAAAACATCTCAAATGTCTTTCCTGTGCTTTTTGACCTTTCCTTTGGATAAAATAAAAAGTTGGTGGCGACTCTTGCTAAACCGAAACATTTGCGAACACAAACGCAAAACCTCAAGTCAGTTCTCCCACCGTATCACAGTTATACTTAGGGATGGCAAAAAAATCTGTATCCGCGGATAAAATCCGTTACGGATATGAGATGGATATCCGTAGATAAAATAAATGGATATTTAGATACCCGTTATTTAATGGATATGGATACGGATTTAATAATATCCATACCCGCGGATATCCGTATCCATTAATTAATTATAAAAATTATTTAAATATTTATATATTTTACTAAATTTGGTTATAACATTGGAGATGCAATCCTTGTACTGCCTTTTTATGATTTATTACAAGTTAATGTTAAATTTTGGATTAATTTTTAGACTACTGTACCTTTTTATAGCATAGTTAGTGTTAACACTTAGAAAAATTATAACTATTTAGAATTTGAATATCAATTTCGTACTGCAAGTTTTGTTTAACTATAACAATTCATTGCTTCTTAAAAAAATTATAATCACTTAGAGTTTAACTTATTCTTTTTCTTTTTTCAGGTTATACAAAATCAAAAGCCGAAGTCATTGAAATTAATTCAGTATTGGAAGATATGGATGCTGACATTGTTAGTGAAATGTTAAAGATTTCATTTTAAATATTATTATTATGTTGATTATTTATATTTTTATTTGAACATTTTTATGGTTTTATTTCAAGAGCTAGGAAATAAAAGTGGAATTGTTGAAGCAAGGAATGCATAATATGGAATTTTACAATGATTGATGAAAACTATCTGCATCATTACTTTTTATTTTGTTTGGAACAATTATTATATGCTATGATGAATATTGTTTTGTTTAAAAATTATGGATATTCTATATGGATGTTATTATGTTTTGGTAAAAAAGACAAATATTAATATGATGAAATTTTGTTATTAAATTGAGATTAAATTGTATAAATGTTATATGATAATAATTTTTTTGTGTCTTTAAAAAAAACTGGAAAAATATTTTTTTAAAAAATAATTTTAGAATAAAATGTTATCCATGGATATCTGTAAATATCCGCGGGTATTTTAAAACCCGTGGATTACCCGCTTAGTAGATATCTGCATGGATATGGGGTGGATATGGATATCATATTTATCCAACGGAACGGACACGGATATCATATTATCTGTCCCCATGGATATCCATTTACATCCCTAGTTATACTTCTATTTGTCATAAATGAAAGTTTGCATATTAATTGGGAATACATATTTCAGTGGATTTAAAAGTGCCAAATTTTCTTGTAGTAAACTAAGAAAAGAAAAGGTACAAAGATGGTGAAAGAAGTAGCAGAAGAAAACAATAGATACACTTACATACATATAGTAGTAGTACTGACTTTACCAAAGAATTGGTTAATAATGAACTCAAGCGCCACGAAAATAGTGTTTTCTTTATTATTAATGAAAAATAAAAAATATCATATTTTTCAATCATGGACCTAGATTTGAAAATAGTGTTTTCTTTATTATCAATGAAAAATCAAAAATGTCATATTTTTCAATCATGGACCTTGATTTGTGTTCAGCAAAAAGGAAGACCAGTCACATGAATTAACGTTTGCATGGTTCCTGTTGTAACTCTGCTGCTTCCTTGATTACACAAATGATGAACAATTAAACCACAATCTTTTATTTTAAAAGATTAAGTAGATTCAGACAAAAAATAACAGCCATGTATTTTTTAGTTCTAAAAACACTTGATTATACATAGTCTACATTTACATTTGTAAAATAACTTAAACCATGCAAAAATAAACTTTTCACAAAAATGTTATCTACAAACTACAAAATCTTAAAATATGTAGACTTAAACAATATAGTTGTTCACAAAAGAAAATGTTATCAATGGAGGTGTGTCTAATGTTCGACACTGACACTTGATTACATTCAATCACTTTCAATGAAGGTGTGTCCGATGTCCGACACCTTCACTTGTTTTACAGATGCACCACTATTACCGAAAGATTAGTGGAAGTCTAAAATCGCAACCGAACTTATAGAGGGAATCATTAGAAATTATCTTCTCCTTCTTCACACTGAGGAGACCCTCATGGTGATTTTGATATGTATAAAATAGCTGTTAGTTAACAGCATATTTTAAAAAATAATCTCTGAGTGTCTCTAGAGACTCATAATGGAAGGCTTCTGTGATACAGTGGGAGAACTGACTTGAGGTTTTGCATTTGTGTTCGCAAATATTGCAGTTTACCAAGAGTCGCCACCGACTTTTCTTTTATCCAATAAGGAAAGGTGAAAAAGCACAGGAAAGACCTTTCGAGATGTTTTCTTGAGTTCGGGGGGTAGATTATGAAAAGGGAAGGTATCAGCACCCTTTCCATCCATGGTTTTCCATTGGCTCTTAGTTACTTGCTAGATCACTTGCTTTTGTTTGAATGTGCTTTGTGTGGTGTGAGTTTCGAAAGTATTTTTTGAAAATGTCTTTGTAATGGTTCTCGTTTCTATAAGAACGCGTACAAAGTGTTGTTTCGAAAATAGTTCAAAGATGTGTTTTTTTGAAAATGTTTCAAAGTGAGAGTGTTGGTGCATAAAATGCTTTTGTTGTGAGCAAGCGAGTAACTAGGAGAGAATCTACCTACTCAAAAGGTCTTAAACGTGTTTTTCCTCCTCCTTTAGATGTTGCTATCTTACCATTGATTTGGTAAGAAGCCCCATCATTGGATGTGAAGGGACGGGTGTAGGGACGTTTGTATAGTCATAGAAGGCAACTCATGGACCGTTTTAGCAATGTCATTTTAGGGACTAGATCGTTTATCGAAGGCAACATCGAGGGACTACGATCTTTTATCGAGGGTCTTTGCTAAAATGCTCATGTTCGAGGGACATGACTATTTTTCCGATAGGCAACAAAATGGGATTACCCTAAGGGTGTATGTGTGAATGGTGTGTTTGATCGCATGCATTTTAATCTTGATTAAGGTTATCTATTTTATTGTTTTCATGTCTTGCCATACATCCTATTTACTAGCAATATATGAAAAGTAAGTAAAATGCGAAAAAAATAGAATCTAAACTATTACATCGCTTTAGGGGGATAGGAGTACATATTTATGAATGGGGGTTGCAAATAAAATTTAATCCTAAGTTACTATTACAACCATATCGAAATGGGTCAGAATGTGCAAGAAACGAAAATTGCTTATTTATTTAAGAAAATAAATAAGTTTGCTTAAGAAAATATTTTTGGTCTTTTGTTTTGAGAAATTAAGTAAAGCATGGAAAAAAATGTTTTTGGTGTTTGTTGATTAATGAAATAGAAAGTGATAGCAAAAATAATGAGAGAAAAAAAAATATAAAAAAAATAGAATCAACGTATTGCTGACTAAGGGAGGTCAGAAGTTCTGACTCTGGCGCACTGCAAAACAGAAATCCTGTTAGTGAAAAAAAATAGGTAGAGTCAGAAGTTCTGAGTCCACCGGGAGCACATTAGCTTTCAGAAATTCTGATACCACCGACAACAGAGTAGGTTTCAGAAATTCTGATACCACCAGCAACAGAGTAGGTATCAGAAGTTCTGATACCGCCAGCAACAAAGTAGATTTCAGAGGTTCTGATATCGCTGGCAGAACTTGGTCTCTCTCTCTCTCTATGGTAGTCAGAACATCTGCAATTTGGTCATTTCCCCATAAAACAAAAGATGTGCATATGACAGTTATGGCAGGTTTCATAGCATTTCAGAAATAAGAAATATCAGAACCATAAATCAGAGGCAAGTGTGAATTTGCTAATCCTAATTCTGAGTTCTAATTTCTTCAAAAAATTCTGAAATTGTTTTATTCCATACTTAGACAGGCAAATACGTGAAGCCTTAGAAAATGTATAACGTCAGAAACATGATATCTACATTGTATTTTTTGAACATGCAAATCTGATAATGCTTAAGCAACGTGATAAGAGTCAGCAGAAGCTTACCTCGCAGCTGGAAAAGATTCTGTAAACTGGAGGTTGGTCCTGGACTCTAGTGATATTCTGAGCAACTTCTTCACGTACTCAACAGGATGGAGGTTTTCAACTTCTGGAACAGCCAAGGGGTGATACTCTGACTTCTTTGAGGTAGGGGTGAATGGAGAGTGTATGGCAGTATGAATACAGAAGTTAAAATAACTTCTAGTATGTGAATCAACAACCGTGGGGATGGTTTTAGTCAAGGAACAATGGAGTTTTGATGCTAGAATCAAATGCTAAGGTTTTGGTATTTTGGTGTTTACAGCTTTTTGGATTCTTAGAATTTTGCAAAGATTCAAGGCCTTTTTCTTTCTTTTGGTGATTCTCTCTCTCTCCAAAAACCAACCCTTTGGACGTGTGATGGAACAAACTATTTATAGATGGATTTGCTGTGGTTTTGGGGGAAAAAACAAATGAGTTTTTTTAAACATTTTTGGCATGCTGTCCCTTTGTTTTTAAATCACAGTTTTTGTAGGCTAATTTGGTGCAAGAAAAACGCAGGCGTGGATTGGACCAGCAGCACCTTGGAGTGTTGTGGCAGCTGATTGAAGGACTGTGCCATAGAAGAGCAGCGGGTTAAGGTTTGGGATTTGGTGATGTTCTGATTGCAGAAAATCAGAAACGTAACCTCCAAACGCTGAAGGGGCATCTTCTGACTAGAGCGTTGAACATAGCCTCCATATGCTGAAGAATCATGTTCTGACTGAAGCATTATGTTCTGACCAGAGAGCAATGCTTCTGCATGTTCTGATTGAAGCATTATGTTCTGACCAAAGAGCAATGCTTCTGCATATTCTGATTGAAGCGTCATGTTCTGGACCGTGTTTGTAACTTCTGACGGGACTTGCATAGAGGCTGGCCCAGAAGTTCTGAAGTATCATATTCTCTAGAGACTTAGAAAATTTTCTAAATGTTTAGAAAATTTAAATTTTTTTTTCAAAGTAACTTATGACTTCTGATTTTTGATGAACCAATTTTATTCCTTAATGAAGTGTGATTCTTAGAACTTGATTTTAATTTAAAAGTTAGAGTTTGACTTTTTTCAGTGTACTTTTGACCATTTTGCCCTTATGGATGATTTCCTTGAAAAATGATGATCCAAGACTTGGAACTTGATAGAGGAAAAACTGAGAGTCCAGGATGAACCCCTTGAGAAATGGGAGGGAAAATTTTGGGGTACAACAGTTTCCCCTGTTCAATCTTCTTAAGCCTGAGGATGTAGATTGGTTGATCTACCTTTCGTGATCTGAAGGCAGAAGATGATTGAACACTAGAGTGCCCAGAAATTTGCACTCGCATGAAGTAATACTGATTGGTAATATCGGGAACGGGCTTACAGATGCCATTTGGAAGGCGACGAAAAATCATAGGAGATGGGCTTAAAGATGCCATCCAGAAAATATTGGTTGCATAAGAGATTCCTGGGTGAAAATTCCTGTACCTTTTGCCGGGGAATGTTGATTTATGCACTGGGAAGTAAAGTCTATGAGCTTTTGGTTGTCCATTACTCTACTGGGGAATTAACTCTTTATTTGAAGAGGTGAAAGTAGACTGTATACCTGGTCAAGGTCCAGGCTGTACAACAACTCGCTGGGGAAATGTGAAATCGATCGTATTTGATCGGGTCCAGGCTTTACAATGTTGTAACCTGTTGTCTAGAGATAAGGGAGAAGGAACCTGGATAGTAGGGTTGTAAGAAGGAACCTGGATAGTAGGGTTACTTCGAAATGAAAGCCTGGGTAGTAGGGTTGTGAGAAGGAACCTGGATAGTAGGGTTACTTCGAAATGAAAGCCTGGGTAGTAGGGCTGTGAGAAGGAACCTGGATAGTAGGGTTACTTCGAAATGAAAGCCTGGGTAGTAGGGTTGTGAGAAGGAACCTGGATAGTAGGGTTACTTGAAAATGAAAGCCTGGGTAATAGGGATGTGAGAAAGAACTTGGATAGTAGGGTTACTTCGAAATGAAAGCCTGGGTAGTAGGGCTGTGAGAAGGAACCTGGATAGTAGGGTTACTTCGAAATGAAAGCCTGGGTAGTAGGGCTGTGAGAAGGAACCTGGATAGTAGGGTTACTTTGAAATGAAAGCCTGGGTAGTAGGGATGTGAGAAGGAACCTGGATAGTAGGGTTACTTCGTTTGATCGTGTAGATTGGTTGACCCGTTTGGTTTCGGGAACTGATTTTCCCTTGATTTCCTGCAGATATGATATGTATAACTGCTGGAATTGTTGGTGATAATTGTCTTTCCTGAAAAGATAATAGGGTTAGTTATATGCGATGCATGAAATGCGTTGTGAGACGATGTTCTCAAAATGAATGAGATTATGTTGTATGTGATATGTATGCGCATGTCATGATGTATGAGCATGGTAGTTGTGACATATCCGAGTCCGGGAAAATAAATCCATGACTGCTGCTGGGGAAAATAGCATTCCTGACTGTTGTAGAGAAATATGGCTCTTCTACTTCCGTTGGGGATGATGAATGGAATTGATTGTGCTGGGGATTTGCTCCTTATTTACGAATGCTCTGTCGGGGAGAGACTCTGCTCGAGAATAAATCTGCGGGGAACCACTTGAAAGGTGGATTTCCAATAGTTGAAGTAATGGACTCTGGTGGGGATGGAGCTTTTGTATCCATAGAAATAAACCCTGCTTGGGGAGTCAGAAATTTGTGATGATCGACTCGTGATTATGAAATACGACTGGGGGACATGAGTGTCAGGTTTCTGGATGACCCTCTGATAGGGAGATTACTTCCCGTTTCGAGAGGACTGTTATTGATGCTTTGATTACTTCTATTCTATGGGGGAGTATAGATGTTACAAGGTCACATGTATTGATGACTATGCTCCAAAGATGTCTCTGCCCTGGTACGTGCTGGACATGGTAACTGTTGATTTTGATATTTCTGATCTTTTGTTCCTGTTTCTTAAGTTATGAGCAATTGTCTTTGGTTTATTTATGCAAATATTTGTGACAACAATCATATTCAAATGCATATGTCAAGAATAAATCATTGGACGTTTTTGCAAAAACAAAACAGAAAAAAGAAAAACAAATAGTTTTATAAAAATGACTTGTATTAATTTTGAAGTTGGCCTATAATAGGCGCTTTTGCGGGGAACCACTTGAAAGGTGGATTTCCAATAGTTGAAGTAATGGACTCTGGTGGGGATGGAGCTTTTGTATCCAGAGAAATAAACCCTGCTTGGGGAGTCAGAAATTTGTGATGATCCACTCGTGATTATGAAATCCGACTGGGGGACACGGGTGTCAGGTTTCTGGATGACCCTCGGATAGGGAGATTACTTCCCATTTCGAGAGGACTGTTATTGATGCTTTGATTACTTCTATTCTGTGGGGAGTATAGATGTTACAAGGTCACATGTATTGATGACTATGCTCCAAAGCTGTCTCTGCCCTGGTACCTGCTGGACATGGTAACTGTCAATTTTGATATTTCTGATCTTTTGTTCCTGTTTCTTAAGTTATGAGCAATTATCTTTGGTTTCTTTATGCAAATATTTGTGACAGCAATCATATTCAAATGCATATGTCAAGAATAAATCATTGGACATTTTTGCAAAAACAAAACAGAAAAAAGAAAAACAAATAGTTTTATAAAAATGACTTGTATTAATTTTGAAGTTGGCCTATAACAGGCGCTTTTGTACAAGGAAGCTGACGCTCTAGTAAGAGAGTGTCGCCATAAAAATGAAGGGTATACAATATTGTGTACAACAGAAAGAAAACAACTATGTGCAACAATCCCATTGGGTTTCAAATATGCTATTTCCACTATGTCTTCGAGTGTCTCCTCACTTTGTTGCTTGTCTGAAGCTGATTAGATTGAGGGATGCCATTTGAGTTTGATAGTTGATACTGAGGTCATATTGCAGGGTGATCCAATGGGACATAGTGATACGCTTTTCATCCCTAATTTTTGTCTGGATCGCCCTTTCGGGTTTTCGGCCCACCGGGATACCCTTTTTTGCCCAAGTCGCCTTTCCAGGTTTTCGACTTGTCGGGTGTACAAATTTTTTTCATTTTCATCCCTTATTTTTACCCGAACCCTTTTGGTTTGTTGGGAAGCCCTTATTTTTGCCTAGTCCAGTCAACCTAGCGGGTCTTTGATTATGCGTAGTATCTTTTCACTATGTCTGCATTGATAGGATGAGGAAGGTCGTCACCGTCCATGGTGGTCATAATCATGGCTCCACCTGAGAAAATGATTTTAACCACAAATGGCCCTTCGTATGTGGGAGTCCATTTTCCCCTGGGGTCACCTTGCGGCAGTATGATGCGCTTGATCACTAGATCTCCGACTCGATATTCTTGATGCTTGACTTTCTTGTTAAAAGCCTTGATCATCCGCTTTTGGTACGTCTGACCATGGCAGATGGCAGTAAGTCTCTTTTCATTGTTTAGATTTAACTGATCAAGTCGGGTTATCCAGTCGTCTTCGTTTAGGCCTGCATCTCTCATAATCCTTAGGGATGGAATCTGAACCTCAATGGGCAGGACTGCCTCCATGCCATATATGAGAGAGTAGGGTGTTTCCCCTGTCGATGTCCGTGCTGAGGTACGGTACCCATGAAGAGCGAATGGTAGCATCTCATGCCAGTCTTTGTATGTCACCGTCATCTTCTGTACAATCTTCTTGATGTTCTTGTTAGCTGCTTCGACATCGCCATTCATCTTCGACCGGTAGGGAGAAGAGTTGTGATGCTGTATCTTGAACTGTTTACAGAGCTCAGTGATCATTGTGTTGTTGAGATTCGTACCATTGTCAGTAATGATCCTCTCTGGCACACCATATCGACATATCAGATTATGTCGGATAAACCGCGCCACCATGTTCTTGGTTACTGTGGCAAAAGAGGTTGCTTTAACCTACTTCGTGAAGTAATCAATGGATATTAGGATGAAGCGATGCCCATTAGAGGCGGTGGGCTTTATTTCTCCGATCATATCGATGCCCCACATTGCAAAGGGCCACGAGGCTGTCAAGACGTTCATAGGAACCAGAGGTATATACACCTTATCAGCATAGATTTGGCATTTATGACAAGTTCGAGAATGCTGATAACAATTGGCTTCCATGGTGGACCAGTAGTATCTTGCCCGTAGGATCTTCTTAGCCATGGTGTGTCCACTAGAATGGGTTCCGAAGGTACCTTCATGTAGATCTGTCATGATCCTCTATGCTTCACCCTTGTCTACATACCACAATAAGATAGAGTCATGGCTGCGTTTATAGAGGATTCCATTACTGAGGAAAAAATTTGCAGCGAATCTTCTCAGAAATTTCTTATCGTTGATAGATGCCCCTTCGGGATACTCTTGAGCCTCGAGATACCTTTTGACTTCGTGAAACCAGGGTTTGTCTGTTACCTCTTCGGTATCAATTTCACAATAGTGTGCCAGTTCATCCAACCTTTCAACGGTGATTCGGGGAGCTTCATTGTCCCACTTGACTTTGAACATGGAAGACATGGTGGCTAACGCGTCCGCCAACTGATTATCCTCTCGTGGGAAATGTTCAAAGGTTACCTCCTCTAAGTGTGGGAGCAACGTCAGTACATGCTCTTTGTACGGGATGAGGTTCATATGTTTTGCATCCCATTCGCCTTTGATTTGACTTATCACCAAAGCGGAATCCCCAAATACACTCAAGAACTTGATCCTTAAGTCAATGGCAGCTCGAAGACCCATGATGCAGGCTTCATACTCCGCCATATTGTTGGTGCAGTTGAAACATAATCGGGCAGTGAATGGAGTATGACAACCCTCAGGAGATATGATTACAACGCCAATTTTGTTACCCAGTGCGTTTAAGGCTCCATCAAAATACATAGACCATCGGGATCCTTCTTTAGGTCCTTTGTCCGGCCCAGGTTCTTCATAGTTGGTTACTAACATGATATTCTCATCTGGGAACTCAAAATTCATGAACTGGTAGTCATCCACGGCCTGATGAGCCAAATGATCAGGTAATACACTCCCCTTTATCGCTTTTTAGGTTGTATATTGTATGCCGTATTTAGTTAAGATCATTTGCCACCTTGCGATTCTTCCGGAGAGAGCGGGCTACTCGAAAATGTACTTGATTGGATCCATCTTAGATATCAACAAGTTAGTGTGAGTCAGAATATACTGTCTCAGTCGGTGAGCAGCCCATGCCAAAGTGCATCAAGTTTTCTCAAGCAGTGAGTACCGTGTCTCACAGTCGGTAAACTTTTAGCTAAGGTAGTATATTGCATGCTCTTTTCGACCAGACTCGTCATGCTGCCCCAATACACACCCCATTGATTTGTCTAATACTGTCAGGTACAATATCAAAGGTCTCCCTTCAACTGGAGGTATCCGAATTGGTGGTTCTTGTAGGTATTCCTTGATTCTTTCGAAAGCGGTATGGAATTCATTATTCCACTTTACCACTTGATCTTTCTTCAGAAGCTTGAAGATTGAATTACAAGTAGCAGTCAGATGTGAAATGAACCTGGCGATATAATTCAGGTGCCCCAAGAAACCTCTAACTTCCTTCTCTGTATGGGGAGCTGGAATTTCTTGTATAGCTTTTACCTCTGTAGGATCTACTTGAATACCTTTGTCGTTGACGATGAAACCTAGAAGCTTGCTGGACCTTACCCCAAAAATGCACTTGTTCGGATTCAATCTTAGTTTATATACCTTCAATCTGTCGAACAGCTTTTGGAGATGATCAAGGTGTTCTTCCTCAGTCTGAGACCTGGCTATCATATCATCGACATAAACCTCAATCTCGTGGTGAATCATGTCGTGGAACAAAGCGACCATGGCGTGCTGATAAGTTGCCCCGACATTCTTCAACCCAAAAGGCATCACCTTGTAGCAGAAACTGCCCCACTGCGTAACGAAAGTTGTCTTTTCCATGTCTTA
Source organism: Vicia faba (assembly GCA_948472305.1). Classification (NCBI taxonomy): domain Eukaryota; kingdom Viridiplantae; phylum Streptophyta; class Magnoliopsida; order Fabales; family Fabaceae; genus Vicia; species Vicia faba. The sequence continues at coordinate 265,380,220 of OX451741.1, read as the reverse complement.
GGGAGCCATCTTGATCTGGTTATAACCAGAGAAACCATCCATGAAGGAAAAGATTTTGTGTTGCGCGGTGTTGTCGACCAGAACGTCAATATGAGGAAGCGGGAAGTCATCCTTGGGGCTTGCCTTGTTCAGATCTCTGTAATCCACACACATCTGTACCTTACCGTCCTTCTTAGGCACTTGAACAACGTTAGCAACCCACTGCGGATAGGAGGTGACAACTAAGAATCCCGTGTCGAACTGCTTCATGACCCCTACCTTAATTTTCTCTAACATTTCAGGGTGCATACGGCGGACCTTCTGTTTAACTGGCGGGCAATCTTCCTTAGCCGACAAACGATGTACCACAATATCAGTGTCCAAACCAGGCATGTCTTCATAGGACCAGGCGAATATCTCAATGTAGTCGTGCAACATTTATATCAACCTCTGTTTGACGCTAAGCTCCAAATTTGCACCTATTTTAACCTCTTTTCTATCTATTTATGTACCCAAGTTTATTGTCTCAACTGGCTCTTCATGAGGCTGTATAGCCTTCTCTTCCTGCTGTAGCAGTCTAGCAAGCTCTCCAGGTACCTCACAATCGTCCTCACCTTCGTCCTCGGCTTGGTTGATCAGATTTTCGAAGTCATAACTGGCAATAGCAGGATTGCTATCAATGGGATCCAGAGTGGATATGGATCTGCAGTTTGATATGTGAGTGTGTGTAAGAGCATAGCTGTATTGATAAAGCAAAGTCAAAAAGGAAAAACAGAGAGTGTGAAATTTGTATGCAAAGAAAGTTCAATGTTTCATTGATGATATATGAGATGACATATAATAACCCTCACAGATAGAGCCATCATGCCCCGGGTAAGACACAAGGCTATAAAGTTTAAATTGTTCATTAAAAATTTAAAAAACAAATAAGACAATTACTGCGGAATAAAAGAAACTGGTATGAAACCTCTGGTCGTCCAATTACTTGGTCAACCGTTGGTAGTCGGGTAAATCCAACTGTCGAAATCAGAGTCTTCCTCACTGTCTTCAATAGCATTGACCTCTCAATTGCTAATGCATAGGGGAGGTCCTCCAACTCGAGCGCGTCGAACAACCCTCTGAGCTTCTGAAGTAAAGCCTAAGCCAAACTTGTCAGTCTTGTGAATAAACTCAGGAAGTTGTCCCCATTTGGTAGTCCTGCCTTCTTCAACTATTGCTCTTGCATCCCTGAGAGAAGCCATCTTCAGAGGAGATCTGGTACTGGTAGTGGTCTCGGTTGACGCCAAAATCTTGGGGACCTCTTCAAAGTTTTGACAAGGAGTCTCTATAAATTCTCCGTCCATCTCTACGTAGCGGAAGGAATTAAGGTGGCTCACCATGTATTCTTCTTCACCCCATACCATGACAATCTTTCCTTTCACCGGATACTTCAGCATTTGGTGAAGTATGGAAGTAACACAATGTTACTAGGCTTTAAAGTCAAACCATCACAATCCAAACGGTCCAATGCTTTCTTTGGCAGAACATTCAGTGAAGACCCAGTATCTATCAGCACGTGAGCCATAGTGGTGCCTCTGCATTCAATCGAGACATGCAGAGCATCATTATGCTTTCTTCCCTTTAGTGTCAAGTCGGCATCTGAGAAACCCAGCCCATTGTCGACAGTCAGGCTAGCCACACAATCTTTGAATTGATCAACTGAAGTCTCTTGCGGCACATGCGCAGTTTTGAGGAATGCAATCAAAGCCTTCACATGGGCCTTGGAGCACAACAACAGGGATAACATGGATATCTTTGAGGGGGTCTGCCCCAATTGTTCGACCATATTGTAGTCACTCTTTTTGATTATTTTCAAAATTTCCTCTATCTCTTGCTTAGAGGCTTCCACAACAATCTTTCTAGGTGCCTCCGTCCAGGCAGGCTCACCTACAACTTCTTTGCCGCGAGTCCCATATGACTTATCGACAGGGGTGACAGTTGGAGTGAGAACAAGAATAGTAGTTGATGTGCTAGCAGGAACAATAGATGGAATGATAACAGGCTTGTTGACAGTCTTAGGGGAAATCTCAGGAGAGAAAACCCTTCCACTTATAGTAATCTTGCTGGTCCCGACAATGTTACCGACATTAGGATCAACTTCTCCAGCCTTCAAGTTTTGTTTAACGCCATGATAGTAAATATCGACGCCATAATGCCAAAGGACGACTTTGTCCGAGGCGTACGAGATAGGACCAAGACATGTGATTATCAGCGGAGCAAACCTCGTAGCGGGTGTAATCCTAACAGGTCTTCTCGAGGAGGCCTTGGAAGGACTGGCGGAAATGGTTATAATAGCAATGTCTTCAAACGGGAACCAGAGTTTTCTCGAACAAAATTTCTTTACTGTCCATCAGGCATTGAACACCTGACCTCAACAAATGGCAACCAGAAGGTCGGAATGAACATACGTGGCAACCTTCACCACAACCCGGAAATAAACCGGCCAACAACAAATTCTTCTTAACAGTCACAAGAGGAGTGGAAACTTCATCCACCGAGGTTACAAATAAATTAGTATCAATGGCATTAACTCCATGGTTGTGCTTAGGCATGGGAGCAGTTATGACATTGGGCTTCTCCGGAGCGTCAAACTCGATCTCTTTAGCTTCAATCACTTCTTGTACCTTATTTCTTAGAGTCCAACAATCATTTGTGTCATGACCCAGACTCCCAGAATGATAGGCGCACCTAGCGTTCGGATTGTAACAAGGAGAAGAGGTGTTAGGATTCTTGGGAGCCTCTTTTAAAGTTGCCAAGTTAGATCTTAACAGATGGGGTAGAACCTCTGCCAATGTCATGTTAATCCGAGTGAACTGTGTTTGTGGTCTTTCTACCCTTTGCTGATTGTTGCATTGTAGGGCAACCGCAGGCCTAGGTATTATTACTGCACCTACCGTTGGACGGTATCCCACTCTGCTCCGATCTCTTGGGTCATAAATGGCACTGACCTCCTTCTTACCAGTGAAAGGCTTCTTCGTTGTGCTCGAAGATGCATCTTTTTGAATTTTGCCATTTTTTATACCGGCTTCGACCCACTCACCAGTCATGATCAGTTCAGTAAATCCATCTGAGGAACTTCCAATCAGGTGGTTGAAGAATGGACCTGATAAGGTGCCTAGAAACATATCCACTAACTCTCCGTCAGATAGAGGGGGCTGGAATCTGCCTGCAAGATCCCTCCATTTCTGAGCATAGGTTTTGAAACCTTCACCTGCTCCCATAGACATGCCTTGCAATTGCGTCCGAGTTGGAGCTAAATCAGCATTGTACTGATATTGTTTGTAGAAGGCGACGGCCAAATCTTCCCAATTGCGCACATTGGTCCCTTCCAATTGATAGAACCAATCCAACTGCGTCCCTGACAAGCTCTCTTGGAAGAAATGCACCCACAGATTCTTATCAGCCGTATGGGGTTGAATTTTTCTGATGTATGACCTTAGATGTAGCTTTGGGCAAGAGACACCGTCATATTTGGAGAAATTGGGGACCTTGAATTTCTGTGGGATAACAACCCCTGAGATAAGTCCTAGTTCCTCAAAATCCAATCCGTGTACCCTCTGAATCTCTATAGCATTCAAACGATCCTCTAGCTATTTGTATTTATCATCAGTAGGAGGATATTGCTCCTCAGAGTAATCAGGTTCTTCCTCTTCCTCGGATGCTGGGTCGTTGTTCAATTCCTGGGTCCCGTCTCCTTGATTATATCCTTCACCCGATGATGTTGCAAAGTCCAAAGTCTGTCTGACTTGACCTTTGAACCTTCTTCCCATGATCACAACACCGATTGATTTCTTTGCTTTCTTCTTCTTCTCTTTGGCCAGTAGAGTCTTCAACTCCTCTTGTCCTTTTGTCAGAGTCAAGAGCATTTGTTGAAATTGGGCGTTCTGCGCCTGAAGATCTTTTACAAGCTGTTCAACATCCATCTCACTGAAATAAATAGTAGAAGGATAAGGAGACCTGTTATGAGAAACCTGTATGATGTTATGATGAATGAAGATGAAATACAAAAATGATTTCAAGAAAATTTAGAGATTTAAATTTGTTCAAACCAAAAAGAGCACACGTTATATTAAATCCAAGTTTGAATACATCACACCTCTTTAGGCTTACAATGAAAGAAACAAAATACAACAAAAACTCCTAAGACAAGAAGGTTGACCGCATCCTCTTTGGAGCAATGTAAGCATTCAGGTTTTTCTCTTCATGAAGCAGCTTGGTAAGCTCTAGAACCTTCTTCTCACTGGCGTAAAACTGGGCCTCAAAGGTATCTCTCTCTTCCTTCAACTTAACCCAAGCTTTCTGCAAGTCTTTGAGAGAGGTAGGCATGTCAGGATGAAGAACGGTGTATGGGACGTCTCCTTCAACAACAAGCTCTATAAGGACAAGGAGGATGGAAGGGTAAGGCATCACAAAACTCTGAGCACGAGCTCGCACCCACCTAAGGTAAGGCTCGAGAGGGATAAAGTTTTTGTGTCCCAAAGTTCTACTATCCACCTTGTTCACCCTTCTCCAAGCTCGTGTAAACCTCTGGTGGTAACCTTGGTCTTCTTTGCCGTAGTCGAACACCAGACCTTGAATGAGTGTCTCGTGGGGACCGTCCCTTCGGGCATACCCAAACTGTTGAAGAGCTAAGCAGGGATTGTAGGTGATACCTCCCCTAATACCAAGCAGAGGTACGCTAGGGAATTCCCCACAGCGGTCAATGATAGAGACATCTTCCAAGGATCTCGAACACCAACGAATGTCAGAGTGGGTGAGAGACATCATCCTTTGGGACCATGTCAGTCTTTGCTCGTTCTTCAATGCTGATTGAGTTAGGTGTGAAGTGAACCACTTAGCGAGTAGGGGGATACAACACAAAAGAGTACCTCTTTTCTTTATGGTGCGGGTATGAAGGCAATGCAAGATGTCTCCCAGTAAGGTAGGTACGGGATTGCGAGAGAGAAAGACTTTGATGGTGTTAACATCTATGAATTGGTCCAAGTTGGGGAACAAAACCAAACCATAAATGAGAAGAGCCAAGATGTCTTCAAAACCTTGGAAATCCATGTCGTCCCAGAATGAACGAGCCTTTTCCAAAAGAAACTTGGCTAGAAAACCTTTAACCCTACTTCTTGTCTCCCAATTGGCTATGATGTCGGCCCTCTTCATATGCAAAGCTTCGGCGATGAATTCAGGTTCTGGAATCTCTTCCAAACCGGTGAACGGTATCTGATCAAGCATGGGCACCCCTAAGAGTAGAGATAATTCTTCAAGTGTAGGTACCAACTGATAGTCCGGGAAAGTGAAACAATGATGCACGGGAATAAAGAATTGGAACAGTACACACATCATCTCTTCTTGGAATCTGGATGTAGCCAAACTGAGGAGTCGACCATATTTCTTGATAAAAGGAGAATCCCCAGGAACTCTTGAGGCTAACTCTTAAAGTTTAGGGTGTGCTTTTACAAAGCTGATTTGGATGGTGTTTCTTCGGACAAAATTCATGACCTACAAAACAAAAACAAAGATAAACTTCTAAATCCTTGAAATGGTTAGTGAGCATGCTCATGATGCTTATGATGTTTATGATGTTATGTACAAGTATATACACAAAGCAAACAAATCCCTATGTTTTAGGCTTGCATGAGGTTTTATAGGTAAGTACCCTCTTGAAGTTTAGTTGGCTCAAACCTGTCCTAGTAATAGTGATCGGGTTCTAAAGGATCTCAATATCACTGACCTTTCTCTTGGGCGTTGTCTCAGCATAATCAATCTTTTCTTGCGGCCGAGATATCCCAAAAGTCTAGCCTCAATGAGTGTAGTATCGAGTATCAACCAATTTTCAGCTCTACACCGAAATCGGCTATCTCACTACGTCCTAATGGCCAAGTTTGTTCAATTTGGGTTCTAAAGCCCGTTAGTGCTTCATGACGCCACTCAGCGGCCCCGTATTCTCCTCGATTCACCACAAGGGATACCGGTACCCACAAATGCGTCACACTAACATAGCCATTATTTCAACCATATCGGTCTACGCTGTACAGTTTCCATAATCTATTGCTATTTACCTAAAAAGGTGTCCCAGATCTGCGTGGAGGATCAAAGCAAGCCCAAACAGAGAACCAAATGTAAAGCATACAAATCAAACAATGAAATCAAGTAAATGTGATCTAACCCTAAGGTAACCCCACTTTTAAGATATTTCCTCAGCAGAGTCACCAGTTCTGTGATACGGTGGGAGAACTGACTTGAGGTTTTGCGTTTGTGTTTGCAAATGTTGCGGTTTAGCAAGAGTCGCCACCGACTTTTCTTTTATCCAATAAGGAAAGGTGAAAAAGAACAAGAAAGACCTTTCAAGATGTTTTCTTGAGTTCGGGGGGTAGATTATGAAAAGGGAAGGTATTAGCACCCTTTCCATCCATGGTTTTCCATGGGCTCTTAGTTACTTGCTAGATCACTTGCTTTTGTTTGAATGTGCTTTGTGTGGTGTGAGTTTTGAAAGTATTTTTTGAAAATGCCTTTGTAATGGTTCTCGTTTCTATAAGAACGCGTACAAAGTGTTGTTTCAAAAATAGTTCAAAGATGTGTTTTTTTGAAAATGTTTCAAAGTGAGAGTGTTGGTGCATAAAATGCTTTTGTTGTGAGCAAGCGAGTAACTAGGAGCTAATCTACCTACTCAAAAGGTATTAAAATTGTTTTTCCTCCTCCTTTAGATGTTGCTATCTTACCATTGATTTGGTAAGAAGCCCTATCGTTGGATGTGAAGGGAAGGGTGTAGGGACGTTTGTATAGTCATAGAAGGCAACTCATGGAACGTTTTAGCAATGTCATTTTAGGGACTAGATCGTTTATCGAAGGCAACATCGAGGGACTACGATCTTTTATCGAGGGTCTTTGCTAAAACGCCCATGTTCGAGGGACATGACTATTTTTCCGATAGGCAATGAAATGGGATTACCCTAAGGGTGCATGTGTGAATGGTGTGTTTGATTTCATGCATTTTAATCTTGATTAAGGTTGTCTATTTTATTGTTTTCATGTCTTGTCATACATCCTATTTACTAGCAATATATGAAAAGCAAGTAAAATGCGAAAAAAAATAGAATCTAAACTATTACATCGCTTTAGGGGGATGGGGGTACATATTTATGAATGGGGGTTGCAAATAAAATTTAATCCTAAGTTACTATTACAACCATATCGAAATGGGTCAGAATATGCAAGAAACAAAAATTGCTTATTTATTTAAGAAAAGAAATAAGTTTGCTTAAGAAAATATTTTTGGTCTTTTGTTTTGAGAAATAAAGTAAAGCATGGAAAAAAATGTTTTTGGTGTTTATTGATTAATGAAATAGAAAGTGATAGCAAAAATAATGAGAGAAAAAAATAGAATCAGCGTATTGCTAACTAAGGTAGGTCAGAAGTTCTGACTCTGGCGCACTGCAAAACAGAAATCCTGTTAGTGAAAAAAAAATGTAGAGTCAGAAGTTCTGAGTCCACCGGGAGCACATTAGCTTTCAGAAGTTCTGATACCACCGGAAGTATGAATACAAACAAGGGGTGATACTCTGACTTCTTTGAGGTGGAGGTGAATGGAGAGTGTATGGCAGTATGAATACAGAAGTTAAAATAGCTTCTAGTATGTGAATCAATAACCGTTGGGATGGTTTTAGTCAAGGAACAATGGAGTTTTGATGCTAGAATCAAATGCTAAGGTTTTGGTATTTTGGTGTTTACAACTTTTTGGATTCTTAGAATTTTGCAAAGATTCAAGGCCTTTTTCTTTCTTTTGGTGATTCTCTCTCTCCAAAAACCAACCCTTTAAACGTGTGATGGAACAAACTATTTATAGATGGATTTGCTGTGGTTTTTTTTTTGTGGGGGGGGGGGGGGGGGGGGGGGATAAATGAGTTTTTTAAAACATTTTTGGCATGCTGTCCCTTTGTTTTTAAATCACAGTTTTCGTAGGCTAATTTGGTGCAAGAAAAACGCAGGCGTGGACTGGATCAGCAACACCTTGGAGTGTTATGGCAGCTGGTTGCAGGACTGTGCCATAGCAGGGCAGCAGGTTAAGGTTTGGGATTTGGTGATGTTTTTATTGCAGGAAATTAGAAATGTAACCTCCAAATGCTGAAGGGGCATCTTCTGACCAGAGTGTTGAACATAGCCTCCATATGCTGAAGAATCATGTTCTGTCTGAAGCATTATGTTTTGACCAGAGAGCAATGCTTCTGCATGTTCTGATTGAAGTGTTATGTTCTGACTAAAGAGCAACGCTTCTGCGTATTCTGATTGAAGCGTCATGTTCTGGACCGTGTTTGCAACTTCTGATGGCACTTGCATAGAGGTTGTCCCAGAAGTTCTGAAGTATCATATTCTCTAGACACTTAGAAAATTTTCTAAATATTTAGAAAATTTGATTTTTTTTCAAAGTAACTTCTGACTTCTGATTTTTGATGAACCAATTTTATGCCTTAATGAAATGTGATTCTTAGAACTTGATTTTGATTTAAAAGTCAGAGTTTGACTTTTTCAGTATACTTTTGACCATTTTTCCCTTATGGATGATTTCCTTGAAAAATGATGATCCAAGACTTGGAACTTGATAGAGGCAAAACTGAGAGTCCGGGATGAACCCCTTGAGAAATGGGAGGGCAAATTTTGGGGTACAACAGCCTCCTTGCATGTTTTTATGGTCATTGCTTCCAAGACCTACAATGCAAAATGTAGATATCATCTGTGCAAATAAAAACCACACATTCAGATACAAATTAACCAAAAAAATACAAACTGAGGAAGTTCCCAACAAATTTCTTCTCAATATATTCAATGTGTATTAAACAGTTGACACTAAAAGTTGGGCGAAATCATGTCAATAACCACATCCTTGGATGCATATTATAGTTGGTAGAAGATAATTTTATACTTACATAAAATCATTACAAATCTTCAATATTACTTAAATATCAAATTAAAAGATTTTATTATATTTCCACACTTGTTATTTGACAAAGGAAATAATAACATTTTTATATTTTTTTTGTTAGGATTAAATCGAAAAATTGTTTCTTCGAAATGGAATAATATTTGTTGATGGTGGAATGCAGGTTAAACTCCATCAAAACAGGTGCAATTATACATTAATTATAAAATTAATACAAACCGATCCACGTATTTACTAAAACACAACTAAATCTAACGCATGTTGCTAACTTCACCACCTGCAACAGACTTAACAGAAGCAGAATTCCAATTTTGCTTCCTTCCTTATGTGTAGAACCATCAAACAACAACTTCTAAGGTTCTAACTCCACAAGATTCTGGGATGCTTCGACCAATGCATGGTCGACAATGAAATCAGAGACTACTTTCCCCTTCATTGCTTTTAAAGTCATGAAAGTCAAAGAGTACTCTGTTAGAGCCAATGCCCTTTTACTAGTTCGACTATGTAAAATTAGTTTAGACAACATATGCTTAATAACATCAAAATATGAGGAAACATAAACATCGACTGGTTTTATATAATATTTCAATTTGGTACATGAGAAGTACAAGCAAAGACATAGTTTTTCTATTGTACTATATTTAGTCTCTGCGTCATTCAATACTCTACTTAAGTAGTAAATGGCCCTTTCGACACCATTTTCATCTTCTTGAGGCAACATGCTTCCTATAGTTTTATCTGACGCAGATATGTATAACCTCATGCATGTGTCTGTTCGAGGAGGCGACAGAATAGGTGGATACACCAAGTACTATTTGATTTTCTCAAACACCTCTTGATGTTCTGCATTCCATGCGAAGTCTCCTTGCTTCAGCCGCAAGAGTGGAGAAAAGGCTTGAGTTCGACCACTTAGGTTTGATATAAATCTTCACAAGAAGTTTATCTTTCCCAACAACGATTGCAACTCTTTCTTCGTCGATGGCGCTTTCGCTTCCATTATTGCCTTCGTTTTGTTTTGGTTGATTTACATGCCTTTCTTATGGACCACAAAGCCAAAAAAGTCACCAGCTTGCACAAATAATGCACATTTAAGGGGATTCATTTTCAGGAAATGTTTTTTCATTCTTTCGAATGACTGGCGAAGGTGATCCAAATGACTAGATCCTGATATAGATTTTACTACTATATCATCAATATAGACCCGCATGAAAGTCTCAATGAAATCATGGAATATAGAGTTTATTGCTCTTTGATAAGTTGCCCCAACATTTTTTAAACCAAATGGCATAACCACCCATTCATAGGTGCCTATTGCCCCAGGACATCGAAATGTTGTCTTTGGCACTTCCTCTTCTGCAATAAATATCTGATTGTATCCTGAGTATTCATCAAGCATACTAAGATATTTGAAACCAGTAGCAGAATCTATTAACATTTCAGCCACACGCATTGGATATTCATCTTTAGGAGTTACATAATTTAAATCACGAAAGTCTATGCATACTCTAAGAGATCCATTTTTCTTAATTAATGGTACTATATTTTCAATCCATTTGACGTACCTTATGGTCTGGATGAACTTGCAGTGCAGAAGTATTTCGACTTCTTCCTTTATCTTTGAGAGAATCTCTGGTGTGAATATTCTTGGCATCTGCTTGATGGGCTTCTTTCCATACTTTATGGATAGCTTCAATTCGACCAGGTCCCTTTTCAAACCAGGCATTTCGTCATAGTCCCAGGAAAAACAATCTTTGTACTCCTTAAGCAATTGGATCACTTCTGCTTTTACTCTTGGACTAAGCTTCGAACTGACATACGTGGGTCTTTTTACAGTCCCATCACCTAGATCCACTTCTTCAAGAGGGACCTGTGCTAGCATCTTCGCGTTCGACGCCATTGGATCCTTCTCGAATCCCAAAGGCCCGTCATCGTATATAGTTATCGTACCCCAATTTTTGCCCTTAAGATTCCTTCATCATACCATGTTGATTCAATCACAACAAGATCACATTAGGGCTTTTGGCTCTTCTCCCTATCTTTAGCCTTGATATTTTGAGGAGTTACCAAGCACCTTGACTTGTTTTCTTTTGTGATCATGAATATTTTTCTTGATTTTATTTCTAATTGATAAAATGCAATGTTGGTTTGCCTTACTTGTTAATAATGTAGATAAAGGCAATGAGGTTTAGCAAGCTGCTTCATGGGTTCATGAGTTTATTTCCATGCCCTAGTCAACATAGCTTGAGGGATTCAAACTTCACTATTGAAGTTGTTTTGGAAGAAATGGCATGACAAGGATTACTTTGGTTCAACATATTCCAAAGTTATCAAAATTGATTAAAAAATACAAAGGGTTGAGGGAAGAAGTTGTCATGATTGGACAAGGTCTTGCTCCTATTGGTCACAAGAACACATTTCTCTCAAATTTCTAGATATGGAAGTGGTTTTGGTGGCTATGAGTCCTCATCATCATCCCCAACAACTTATATTCACAAAGAAAGAATATTGGCACAAGAAGTTTGTTCAAACTTGTCAAAGTTCCTTAAAGCATTCTCTTGATCTAGAGGCTAGGGTTTTGAACTTCAAAGGAGCATATCTTGCTCATATTTTGGTATTTTTGAGTGATTCCAAGGACATCATTCTCTTCAAAGAGTTACCAATAAATCACTTCAAAAGTCCCAAGGAGTTTTCATGTGGAAGGAACTTGGTGAAGAAGAAAGATTACAAGTCATCCAGGTGAATCCCCAATTTTCCATATGTGACTTCAAATGGTCATAACTTGGTCAATTTTTATCACCTTGAGTCCATTCTTTTTCCATGATGATATTAAAGATGTGTACTTCATGACTTCTTTTATATGAAAAGTGAGAAAATGAATGTAAGTTTCCTTAAGAACGCAAAAGATTATAGGTCATTTCATGATTTTTGGCCAACTTCAACAAGTCATAACTTGCTCAATTTTTAGATATTTTGAGTGGTTCAAATTGAAAAATGTCATTTAAGAGATCTACCTCATTCCATCTTTTTTGGTCAAGAGAAAATTCTAAGTGGAAGGCCATGTTTGGATACAAAAGATTATAGGTCATTTTTGAAGAAGAACTTGAAATATTTCTAAGTATGGAAAGTCAACTCTTTTTCTTCAACTTTGACTCCATGTAACTTTCAGCTCAAGCATCCATTTGATTCCATTCTTTTTCCATTGCAAAGCTTGTAACCTCATATTTCCAAAGCATCAAGAATTATGCCCTAAGACCCTTTGAGTTGGAAATGCCATGGATTTGAATTTGGTAGTTTGAAACTGAATCTTTCACAAAGTCTGGATTTTGAAATCTTTGTTTTGGCTTCTAATCACAAGTTTTCCATGCGTTTTTGTTTTTAATCATGATTAGAAATTAGCCAGAAGTGATTAGCATCATGAAACACACGATTTGGCTGAGTTTTGATCAAGTTTGAGTCACACTTTCTTCATGATGCAGACCCACACGAATTCCCTCCAAAACACATCATTCACTCTCCCTTTTGACCCCATTTGCTTCCCTATAAATAGAGGGTCACCCCCATCCATTTTCCCAAGCTTAGAGAGCCAAGAACACCCTGCCAAAACCTCACACGAACCCACTTTTTCTTAATTCAGTTTTTGAAATTTAAGCTTCCTTTTTCAAAATTCTTTGCGCATTCATCATCCTTGAACTTTATACAAACTCTCCAGCACTTAAACCAATCAAAATGACCCATAATTTAAGCTACAGAAGTCCAGTTTCAGAGCTTCTTACTTGAACTTCGAAAAGGTAGAATTCTCCATGAATTGGATCCAAATCAAGCACTAATCTGTTATATTCCTTTGTCTGATTCTAATGTTGCTTACAATTTTTAAATCCATTGAGAATTGAGAGAGAAATCACAAATTGAAGGTGCTCGCTATTTTCTGAGTTTTTGATTCATATCTCTCTCCATACTTTATATAAATTTGGCACGATGGTTGTGTTAGAATCGTCTTGAAGAGACGAGTTCAATGATGCTAGCCAGGGATCTTAATTTTTCCATTTGAAGGACCTCACAAAATCTCCATTACAGGGTGTCTGGAGGTTGAAGATGATGACATGTCTCATCTCAGCCAATGATAGCGTGCCAAGCGTTTTAATTTTATTGGTTGCCCTTTTTCTGATCACATGTGTGTTTCACTAAGGTCCATATCAAGCACAACGCGTCTGGTCCATTGGATTAGCTTACTAACGCGTTTTGACTTTGATCTGATGGTCCACATCTTTTTGGTTTTATTTTATTTTCTGATTTTATATTTTATTTGATTAAATTTTCAAAAATTCATAACTCTTTTATTTTTTATCCAAAAATTATGAAAAAAATTCACAAACATACTTTGAATTATTTATGATCTCATGAATATTTTTTTACATTTTTATTTTGACATTTGGTGTTTTTTATATTTTTTGTATTATTTGCTTTCTTTTAATTACTTGAAAAAAAATACTTTCTGACATTTTTTAATTCTGAAAAAATTCATAAATATTATTTTGCATATTTTTGAATTTCTAGAAATTTTATGGAATTTTATGTTGAGGTTTACTATTTTTGATCTATTTTATGTTTGTTTTAGCAATTTTAAATAGTTTAAAAATAGTTTCTGACTTTTAAAAATTATTAAAATTTTTATAAAAATATTTGGATCCATTTCTGATTTTTCTATGGCCTAATTTTTCATTTCTTGAATAATTTGAACATAATTGATATTTTCCTCATTATTTTCCATTTTTTAACATTTTTTAAACCTTTTAATATATATATATATATATATATATATATATATATATATATATATATATATATATATATATATTAAATGTGATATTATTTTGTGATTATTTTCTGGCTGTCTTGGATTGATTTTTTTGATCATGACTTTATTAACATCATTGGATCCATGGTGTTGAGTTCAACTCCACCAAAATGGATGAATGATTTTAATAATAGTTTGATTAAATATTAATTCAAATGTGGTTTCTCTTTTGCCCTAATCCCCCTTCATCTCATCCTCTTCTCATTGCACTAAATGTTGTTGGAGCATGATCTATATATCATGTCTCAAAACAAATGGTGCATAGATTGCTATTGACCGACCTCAAAATAGGTGCGACTTCTATATAAGTCCACTTACGATTGCTTAACATAGCGCTAAATTTTGTCCCGATTCAAATAAATGATCATTCGTGGCCCAAACTTATGATTGCAAGCCCAAGTATGTTAATTTGATCTCTTTGATCCAATAACCTTGAGATTCATTGTGTGGAGACTTTGGTTCTACCAATCCTCTAATGGATCTACAACACCTTTGGTCAATGCGGATCACTTAAACATTGTTGATCATTAAATGGTACTTATGAGAATTCCAAATGGATGATATACTTGACAAAAAAGCAAATGCAACTTGTTGTGTGGAGGCTTTGGTTCTACCAATCCTCTAATGAGTTCCAAATGCAAGTTTCAAGATGGTCATCCAACTAACCACTAATTATTGACTTGTTTATGTTATGCTTTTATTCTTTTTATGCTTTATGTACTATTTTTTTTTAGCATTTTCATTTCATGCCATTTTCATCTTTGCTCATTTGAGCATTTATTTTCTTGTCATTTTTACTTTGCTCACTTGAGATTTTCTTTTCTTTTCTTAAGATACTTAATAATCAACGTAAACCCTAAAAAACTCTTAATGGCACTTGGACTATTTGGTTACTATCCTTGGTATTATGGAGCATGGGACTATTTCTTGGACTTAGGATTAGAAACCTTGGCCTATCTTGGAAACCTTGTGATCTTATCTGATTATTTTGTCTGGAGCTCTTGAGGTTTACCTCAAGATATTGGGTTGTTTGTTTGTTTGTTTTGTGTGCAGGTTATTATGATTACACCATTTGTTTGTAATCTGGAATTCACCCGCATACAGTCGTTACTCTGCCCAATTTTTATGAAGACTTAATACACTTGAAGTTTGGTTCTCTCAAGAGGTCTAGTATTTTTTTGCTTGATTGGTTTCAATCCAAGGAATGGGAATTCTATATTGGCTCATAATGTCAAGTTTTAACTTCTTGTTGGTTAGATGGTTCTTATCCCTAGCTTTTACCTTATGCTTTAGGATAGTCCCTTCTTCTCCTCCCATCTTCTTTACTTTCAAAAATATTCTTCCTCCTTTTGAAAACTCTTCTTGTTTTGAAACTTAAACTACTTTCATAATAAACTTGGACTTACGTCCATGCATTTACAAAAACCTTTTCATAAATAAACTTCAATCAATTTAATAATACCTTGACATTTTTTGTGAGAAGACTAAAAGTCAATCAATCTCATTCAAACCATTTTGCCACTTTGGCTTTTACTTTAAACTTTTCTCAAACGATTAAACTCCTGTCAATCCTTGTAGTGATGCAAACAATTATACTTCTACAATATGTAGTGAAGAGAGATATTTTCCACTTGGGTGTTGAGTGAGGCATTGTTGATTTTAAAATCCAAGCCATATCCTCCACTTTGAGATGATGCAAATTCTCCTTTCTCATGATTGTGGGTAGTAGGTATGTTTTCCACCCGGACAATGACGATGATGTTTTATCTCATAAAATTGACCAACGCATTTGTGTTTCAAATTTTTAAAAAAGAGGAACTATGTGTACCCTGATCCCCTATTGCATGAAAGGTGGTACGTAGGCACTAAAGGTTCACAACTGCGGAGGATGCAAAAATCATAAAAAAATATATTTCTTTTCTCACCTCCACCATTTATTTTATATACAACACATTTTTTATATAGTCAAAATATACAGATTTTACAAAGAGGTTCCTGCGGAGTACCGTAGATGTTTAGGGTGCTAATACCTTTCCTTTGTATAACCAACCCCCTTACCTTGAATATTTCCCCCTCTTTTTGGGTTATTCGCTCTTTTCCCATTCCTTTGGAAAAAATAAAGCACGATGGCGATTTTTATTTTGATTTGTATAAAGTCTAGTCAATCCAATGGCTTAGTCTTGAACATTTCTACCGCTACAATAGTGTCCATCCTTTTCTCTTTTTCTTCGACGAAATTCTCTTTGTCGGGGGGTTTTGGCTTGAATAACACCCCAAGTCCTTTTGTATGATTTGTTTCTTCATTGGCTTCCATAGCCATAATCTTCACTTCGGCTTCCAAAGCCGATTTTAATTTGTTTTCAGCCAAATAGGCCGAAATCTTTTCGAAGAAGGAGGACTCAAACATGATCACTATCTTCGCCATCCCAGTCTGTAGGCCATATTTAGGAGTCCAGGTGAATCATCTTTTTGCCCTAGAGTCTCCCTATCCCAAAAAAATCTATGCCTTGGATGTAGGGTCAGAAAATACATAGCATTGTTGTTTGGCGCATATGCGCCATCTGCAACACTGCAAGGCCATATGTTGGCCAGATTTCGATCAACATTTCTTAGATCAACTTGATTCACCTCCGCCATATAATAGCTTTGGTCAGATTCGATGTTTTCTACAATTCCATCTTCTCTCCAAATTTCCACATGTTGGTGCATTGAGGAGGGGACTGCGCCTATTCCATGAATCCACTCATGACCCAAGAGTAAGTTGTAATTTGTCTTAGACGCTATGACCATGAACATAAATGGTCTTGTAATGGTTCCTACAGTGAGATCGACTTGAACTACGCTGAGAGTATGACCAATCTTCCATTCGTAGTTAGATAATACCATATTATGGGATTTTATATATGTATTATACATACCTATCCTCTTCAGCAAGAATTGAGGCATTAGGTTGACAGCAACACCCCTATCTACCATCACTTTATTAATCCCCACTTGTTCGATCTTTCCTCTAATAAATAGAGGCTTCAGGTGATTCTTCATACCTTGGTCTGGTCTTTCAAAAAACGCATTATGTTCTTCGACTGCTCCTTATTCATAACATAATAGCACACAGGCTTGTGCTTCTCCATTTCTAATTCATCGGCTTCTTCAGAATCTTCTATCTCCATCACTTGGTCGTATTCACGCGGTAGTATAGAAACTACATTGAACTTGATATTCAAAGAGGACTCCCCATCTGAGTCGTGGTTGTCAGTAAGCATGTCCTCATCATTGGTTGGTTCTTCGTTAGTTGGTTCCTCTATAGTCCTTTCGATGGACACCTCCGTCTTTTTAGGGGAAAAAAACCTCCTTTGTGTTGGGGACTTCTCTTGGATAGGTGCAGTAGACGAAGTCTGATTCATACTTGATTCCTCTACTTCATTGCTTGTGATTTCTCTTTGAGCCCTCTTGGTCCTCTAGTATCTTCTCCATTGGGACCTTGTCATTGTGTTTTCCCCTTATAGTTCTCAAACACATAGGCTTATTGCTTCGTTAACTGAAACTTCCTTCAATATGCCCACACTGATCTGCCACCTTCCTCGAAACTCTTCCATTTCCCTTTGACTTTTCCTCCCCCCTTGCTTTGACTAAACTTCAACCACTTTCCTGTTAAGATGTTGGTTGGTGGCTTGAAGGTGACTTGTCAATTCACTTTGGGGTGTGAGCTATCTGCCCTTTTCGGAATTCCTTTTGCATTGGTTACATACCTCTCCCTGCTACTCCTTCGATTGTTCCAACATTGAGCATACTAAATTCTCTTAAATGCTTCAGCTGCCTTTTTATCATAAACAACGCTATAACATAGGCACATTAAGACTTCTGATCCTGTCATATGACAACGAACCAGAAAACCCATCAAGCTTTCTCCCATTTTTGGGTATGGAATCAACTCTTTATCACTCCTCCAGTTGTTTCCAACCCTCTCTTGGTACACTTTATGGTATGTTACCGCAGCGCCTCAATCATTCATAATGCTGCACCTAGGATACACTAGTCCTTCATGATTCTTCGTATGACAATGAAAAAGATACTCGACCAGGCTTACTTTTTGGTGCCTAGTTCGCATCCTATCATTCTCCATCTTCAAACGTCTTTCGATCTCCGCCATTTTTGGGGACAACTGGTTCAGACCCACCATGTTTACCTCGAACTTGGGACCTTCAGCAATCTTAAGCTCTTTGAATATGACTCTAATACCCTCAGTAGTCTTGGCCTTGCCAGCAACTTTTACATTTCCATCAACTTTAGCATTGCCATCAGTAGCATTGCAATCTTCCTGGCCCATGAGACCCTCAGCAGTCTCTAGCCCCTGAGTATCTTCAGATACCTTGTCTGCATCGAGTTGACCTCCTTCAATTTTGACAACATCAACCATGTTGATATCTACAAGCTCTGCAAAGTTTGTCTCAGCAATCTGAAGGGGATCTGTGTCGACCTTTATCGTGTTCTTGGGCTTCTCTCTGAACTTTAGCCTTCCTTCCTTGATAGCACTTGTATCAAGTCCCTGAAAATATAACATTGTGAGGTTTTATGGCCTAAGAAATTATGATATTTACAAAAGCCCCTTTTCTTCCGTTGTTCTAACGAAGGAATTTTATCACCAGGGGGAACTATCATCTGGCCATCTTTTACTAACAAATCAAGGATTTCATCACACTTGGTGATGTCGAAAGTATAAGTTTTCTTTGGGAATTTGTCATTCCTTTCTGGTTCGACGGTACTTTTCTTGTTCGCGGGCGTTAGCACTTTGCAAGGATATTGTGGTCCTTGCTTTAACTCTGCAAGAACTATCTCATGTTCTTCAACCTCTAAAAAATCATCTTTGACATCTCTTTCGTCTGAGCAGGCTTTGATATAAGCCACTCTTTCTTTCCCGTGGCTTTTGTTAGCCCTTGCTTTTTCGATCTTCAAACGCTCCACCTGTCGAACCCTATCAGCCAGTTGTGCCATATCTCTCAGATACTGGGGATCTAACTTCTTCCTGATAGAGAAGTCCAATCCTCTTGTTGCCATTTCGACCAACTCGTATTCAAGCACTTATGTGAAATATCTTTCCTTCAACAGACAGAACCTGTTAAGATAATCTTCTATAGGCTCGCTGAATTTGCGCTTAACATTTGTCAATTCGCTCAGGCTGATTTTGGTTTAACCTACATAAAATTGTTCATGAAATAATCTCTCTAAGCGAGTCCAATCATGGATGGAGTTTGCTGTAAGAGTAGTAAACCAAGTAAAAGCATTTTTGGTTAGTGAACTAGGGAAATACTTAATCCTTAGATTCTCATTGTTTGCTATATCCCCTGTTTCTGTAAGATATCTAGCAACATATTATATGGTTGACTCACTGGTGTCACTAGAAAACTTTGTAAATTTTGGCACTTTCCATCCCCTAGGCAACTCAGTTTGCTGAATGTATTCAGATAAAGGGGATGTATAATTTGGCCTTCGTATGCCAATATTTACTCCATTTTGTGCCATGATTCTTTCGACTATGGCTGCTAGATTATTATTTCCTACCACATCATCTTGTTGACATCCTTGGATAAATTTGTCAGCATCTTGGTTTCGATTCACCATGACTACCCTTCTTCATGGTTCCTCCCTGGGAATAGCCTGTTGAAATCTGGGTGGTTCTTTCCTTTGAACTGGTTGTTGAATTTCGACTTCTGGGTGTATCACTGGTTGGGCCTGGTCAATGGTTAGTTCTTCTTGAAACACGATGCCTTGATTTTCCCTTATCCATGTAGGTTGTGGTTTTTGAGTTGGTTCTCTGGGTGCACCAAAGAAATTAGCAAGGCGCCTAATTTAAGATGCCATTTGTTGGTTTGCTTGGGCATTCTGCAAGTTCATATTTGTGGTGCTTTGGATTAAAGGGTTAAAAATTATACTCATTTGCTGGGCGAGTACTATCATCCATTTGTTACCTCAAGACTGCCTACATATTTATGGTAATAGGAGGCAATTGAGCAACTTATCCTGGCTGCGAATTATTTCGTGCCATATGGTTTACCCCTGAACCTGATCCTTGTAATGGCGAAAAGGCATATGTTAAAGGATGTGTATATGTCGAAGTGTTATTTTGAAGTCCTGCCATGAACGAAGTTAGCATGCGACATATTGGATCTGATGTTGGGATTGTGAACCTGTTGCACCCCAAAATTTACCCTCTTGATTTTGGCTTATGTTTCATCATGAATATCATATTGCATTGCATTCATACATTGTGATTGAATCAAAGTACTTTGGTTATCAAGTCTTCCTCAAGCTTTGAAGGTTGATTGCATTGACAAGTTGCTCAAGTAGAATCTTATCATCTAAACCACTTGATCTTTCAAGCTCAAAAGTTATTGCATATCTCAAGATATTTTATCCATCTCTTTGGATCATCAGAGGATTGAAGTGTGTGATTGATTATAAGAGGAATCACTCTTTTGATTCACCAGTCAAAATTAGGGTTTTGCTTGATCAAGGCTATTGATCAATGTACAAATCTTGATTTGGAAGCTACAACATCTCATTGGTATTTGAAAAGTCTTTGTACAAGAAATTGGTCAAGATGCCTAGAGGATTTGAAGTTTTGAAGATGATTCATCAGTCTCCTAAGGTGTTAACCAAAGCTAGGGTTTGGGATTTCATCAAGATTTCTTGAGAATTTTGAAGTGAAACTTTGTACATGGCCTCTATATATTTGGAAGATCATATGTTTGAAGTTTTGATCATCAATTTTGAAGGGAAGTGGATCAATTGATTCAAAGGGGCAAAATGGTCATTTTGGTTAAAATCAGTTAAAGTCAAGGTTGACCAAGTGAACTTTTGGTCAACCATCAATTCAAGGATGTACTTTTCATATTTCAAGTCCATTTTGATCATTGGATCAAAAAGATTGAGGTTTGGGTGAAACTTGTTCATGAAGAAACCCTAAAAGTTTCTAATTTTGGAAAATAAGGACTTAATTTCAAAAATTCATATTTTATTCACCTTTGATCAAACAAAATGCAAATGAAACATGCTTGGAAAGCTAAGAGGATGCTCTTTCATCTCCTTTTGGTCTCATGTACAAATTGGAAAAGAGTCAAGAGTTATGATCTTTGGAAGTTCATGCCTCAAGTTAAAATTATAGGTCATTTTCCAAATTTAGTGAATTTCAAGCTCAATTTTGAGGACCTTAATAGATTCAATTGAAAAACCTCAAAACTAATGGATTGCAGATATTTGCAATACCTTTCCAATTTGTACTCGTTTGTGTCCAAATTCAAAAGTATGAGCAGGTTATGAACTTTGGAATTTTGAGGCATTTTATTGAAATTTGACAAGTATGCAAAATGGCCATTTCTTGAGAACTTTATTTTCAGTTATTCTCTTCACTTCTAATCAAGCCCATGAACAAATTTTTGACATGCCGAGGCCCATTACACTCACCATTTCATGCCCATCTGTTTCTTGAACTTGCTTAAATGAAAAATACAAAACTTGCCCAATTTTGCAAATTCACCAACACTTCTTCATTTCAAACAATCATGAGCTGGCATTTTGAGCATGTATTTCTGACTTCATTTGGCTCACAAAACGCACAAAAGGCAAGCAAATGCACGAGTGAAACGCAGGCTCCATGTGTATCCTCATTTTTGGCCAAAACTACCAAACTTGCCCTCCAACGGTTTTGGGTGCCAAATACCACTTATATCCTCTTACTCTCGTGCTATATAACAAGAATCAAGGCTTAGTTGTAAAGGAGGAAGCTCCTAATCGCTACATTGCAAATCTGAAAATTTTGAAGCATCTCTGCAAATTGCTTCGAATCTCTCTTCTCCTTGGATCATTCTTCAAAATTCTTGGTGTTTCAGCTTCAGTGAAGTAAGGAGATCAAACCTGCACCATTGGATTGCTTCTGGAGTGAAGGAACCGTGTTTCCAGTTTTCACATCCATGTGAGTTTCTTGAACTTTGATTTATGTGTTTCAGCTTGAATTGATGATGTAAATCATGTCCATTGAGTTTCTAGCTGGCCAATCATTAGGATTGATGTATATTTGAGCTTTGATTCAAGCAGAATGGATGAAATCGTGTTCCTGGTTTTGGATGTTTGCAGTGAGTTTTTTCAGTTTTGTAAACTTGATTTCTTGATCCATGCTTAATCTTTGAGATTGATTCGAATTGCATAATGAAGTATGATATGTTAGCTTTAATTTGCACTTGGTTTCATGGATTTTGGTTAAGAAACGAGCATGATTGATGGATCTGAACATAGGCTCATGACCTGTTTTGTTGCACGCGTTTCACCCTATGCTGGAGGTTGAAGACGAAGTGAGGTGGCGCGCTGTGATTGGCTTGTTTGAAATTTCAATGCATTTCATATTATTTGATTTTAATTGATTTTCTGATTTTTATTTCTTGATAAAAACAATTAAAAAAAATTCTGAAAAAATTATCACAAGTCCAAAATAATTTCTACTATCTTGTGCAATTTTATTAGAATTTTTAAAAATGTTTTGATTGGTTTAAAATTTCATAAGTTTAAATAATTGTTTGTTTAAAGATTATTTTTATTTTAATAGTTCTTTTGATCTAAAAATTTAACAAAAAATGTTTTGAACTCTTAAAATTATTTAGAATTTGATTCTGAAATTTGTTTGGTATTTTTTCCTATTTTTGATTAGAAGATTAATTTGGGAGTTTTAATTGATTTTTTTTGTTTCACAATTTCATTTTAATATTTTTCTTAATCCAAA
This sequence comes from Vicia faba, assembly GCA_948472305.1. Classification (NCBI taxonomy): domain Eukaryota; kingdom Viridiplantae; phylum Streptophyta; class Magnoliopsida; order Fabales; family Fabaceae; genus Vicia; species Vicia faba. Next base: position 265,357,651 of record OX451741.1, on the reverse strand, counting down.
AAATCCTCAAAAAATCACATAAGTTTGTTTTTAATCATAGAGTCTGAATATACTTTTATTTTGACCTTTTTATGACTTTCGACTTAGGTTTTCATTTTTGTCATTTAATAATAGTTTAATTATTTAATTGTTTGTTTGATTTTATTTTAATATTTCCTTTAATTCAAAAATTCCACAAAAAATCAAGGATGTGTGTTTTTAATTCTAATATTTGAATATAATTTTGGTTGGTTATTTTTCTGATTTTTGATTAGAATTTTATTTTGAGATGTGATTATTTGTTTAATTGATTAATTGTTTGAATTTGATTTTGTTTTTGACTTTTTTTTAATTCAAAAAAATGTGGAAAAATAGGTATTCTGACCACTTGAGTTTTTTCATGTTTGATGTATATTTGTTCTGATTTTTTTGAATTTTAATCTTATCTAATTGATATTTAAGATTAAAAGTCAAATAATTAGGGTTTTGTTGCTTATTGTGCAAGTTTCATTTTAAAAAATATTATGCCCTGGATTTTAAATGGAATTTAAGTCTTGATTATGGTTCATGGATGTATTTAAGATCTTAAAACCATTTTTCTTGAATTATTTGACTTGGTTTGATATTTTTCCATAAATTATTTTGAAAACTTGTCTAGTTTTGATAGTTTGGCCAACTAGTTTTGAACTTTGGGCCTCATTTGATCCCCTCCTCAACCATTCATGAACTTAAGACTTGCTTTCTAACTTCTACACACTTCAAAGGTGCTAAGAGATTTTTTGTGTGAATTATTGATCCTTGTTTCTATTTTTGATGTATTTTTGAAGTGAATGTACCCAATTAATGTTGCATATCTTGTTGCAATTTGCTTGATGGCCAATGAACTTGAGTGAGACTTATAATTGGGCACCTAATGATCATGTTGATTTTATTTATCCACATAAACTCAAGTCATTTCACTTAGTTCCCCATGTTTGAATGATTGAACCTTTTGATGCATTGTGTGGGATTCCTCTTTTATTATGCTTGTGAGCTATGATGAAATATTTGAGTATGATTGAATTGTGGTTGCTACTAACCTTAATGGTCTTTGATTGTATTCTTCTCAATCTCCCATGATCCTTGATTGATATTCAATTGTCAACTCAACATGGTGATAGAAAGGAGCAACATTCCTCTAATTTTTGACCAAATTGTGCATATGCCTGTTTCTTTTTTTTGTCTATCACATCTAATGTTTTGATAGTTGCTATCATGTTTCCTCACTTAATTATGGTGTTATCATCCATCCCATATGTGAGTCATCATTCAATTTATAGGAATACTAACTTGGCTGTTGAATGTGGGAGGTACCTTGAGAAATGTTTTCCATTTTTGACTTGAGGCTACTGTGTTTCACTTTATTTGTGGAACACAACTTATTATATTGGCACTGCTCTTGTGCTTGGCATATTTGATAGTCTATGCAGGATATATACATGTGATTATGAATGATATACATTGCCCATGGGATCTGTTCATATATGAAAATCTCAATACTTACATCCTGATGACGTAATTTCTGACTTGATTTATCTGCTGGTGCCAGCTTGCTTGAAGTTCTCTGGGTTTCTTTTATTCTTGTTCAGTTGCTACAGATAGTTATACGTTTGGTATTGCACTATTTCCTTTCTTCTATTTTCATTTTGTATAGTTCAATGTTGCATGATGGGACCTCTGTTGCTGATATATGTCAGGAAGCCCTCTGTTTTTGTTTGATACATGTGTTGTGTTTGTTTCTTTAATTTTTTATAGATGAGTCACTCAATTTATAAATTGAGATCACGACTTCGCTCTCAGTGTATGTTCCCTATAGGATGTTTATTATTTTAATTCTTTAATTGTTGATCGATGAGTCACTCAATTTAGAAATTAAGATCACGACTTCGCTCTCAGTGCATGTTCCCTATAGGATGTTTATTGTTTTTCTTCTTTAATTGTCGATCGATGAGTCACTCAGTTTAGAAATTGAGATCACGACTTCGCTCTCATTGTCTGTTCCCTATAGGATAGTTTTGTTAAGCTTCCTTTGATATGTTGATTAAGGTAGGAATCCATGTATGCTAACTTAGGGTAGGATTTTCCTTTATCCTCAACCTTAGGGTCAATCATTGTATGATAATACTAGGGATAGTGCTAGGCTAGTTTCCCATAGTTGTTTTATCTTCCTTTGCATTTTACATCTTAAAACAAAAATTGTTTTCTTGGAAAATAATAAAACACCTCTAATAAACCCAAACCCTTCTTCAAGGTAAAAGATACAAATCAATCATTTTTTTGTGCGCCTCTTGGCTTTGTTTTTAAATCTTGTAGCCGATGTTTCGCCATCGCACATTTGTCCGAAGCCGATGTTTCGCCATTGCACATGTTTGTTATCCTACTTTGATTCTCAGTATCATTGTTAGGTGTGATGTTTTGTCATCTGATTTATTGATGTTTTGCCATCCCTTCCATGATAATTTACTGCCTTTTAGACGATGTTTCGCCATCGCACATTTGTCTGAAGCCGATGTTTCGCCATTGCACATGTTTGTTATCCTACTTTGATTCTCATTATCATTGTTAGGTGTGATGTTTTGTCATTCGATTTATTGATGTTTTGCCATCTCTGCCATGATACTTTACTGCCTTTTAGCTGATGTTTCGCCATCACACATTTGTTTGAAGCCGATGTTTTTCCATCGCACATATTTGTTATCCTACTTTGATTCTCAATATCATTATTAGGTGTGATGTTTTGTCATTCCATTTATTGATGTTTTGCCATCTTTGCAATGATACTTTACTGCCTTTTAGTCGATGTTTCGCCATCGCACACTTGTCTGAAGCCGATGTTTCATTATCGCACATGTTTGTTATCCTACTTTGATTCTCAATATCATTGTTAGTTGTGATGTTTTATCATCCGATTTATCGATGTTTCACCATCTTCGCCATGATACCTAGTTATCTTTTAACCGATGTTTCGCCATCGCATGCTTGTTTGAAGCCGATGTTTCGCCATCGTACATGTTGGTTATCCTACTTTGACTCTCAATATCATTGTTAGGTGTGATGTTTTATCATTTAATGTTTCGCCATCTTTGACATGTTACTATGTTATTATTTAGTCAATGTTTTACCATCTCATTTGTTTGTTGTTTTATTTGATGTTTTGCCATCTTGACTGTTTTTGTTATCTTAACTAAAAAACATAAACCAACCAAAATATATGAGCCGAACTACGGCTGCTCTGATTCCTTAAAAGGGATACGTAGGCATTGGGGTAGGGCCCAATCGAGCACAATTTTATTTTCCCTACATTGTTTTCTTTTGTTTCTCGCATGCATTCCCTTTTTAGCTTTAAGCCATAGACATAGGTTTTGACCACACCCATTAGATTAGACAACAAGAGTGGATACCATAGAGTACTACGGGCGTGTGGGGTGCTAATACCTTCCCCTCGCGTAACAGACTCCCTTACCCGATCTCTCGGTCGAAAGACCGTGATTTCTCCCTTTTCAGGTTTTCTCGATGTTTACCTTTCCCTTTCGGCGGGATAAAAAACATTTGGTGGCGACTTCATTGATTTTATATCAGATGATGGTTCGGCCGGGTTGTTTCAGCTGGCGACTTCACTGGGGACAGATTGACCTCTTGCTGGTCCATCCCGTAGTCGATCCTAGCTCTTGTTTGTTTTATTTTTGGGTGTTTATTTTAGCGCTTTGCATGTTTATCTGTTTGCATTGCATCCTATGTGCGCTTTACTTTCTGTATACTAGATTTGGCTGGACTATTTGGATTCTAGATTTCTTGGTGGGTGGATTGTTCCATGAGTAAAAGGCCTCGTACCCAGGCTATGAGTGAATTCCATAGGAACTAGGAATAGAGTGGCCATGGCAGATATGAGGCGGATGCTTTGTAGACCTGACCATGAGACACATGACTTCAGAGGCAGTTTGAATAGGTGTTATCGTATGATGATACCGACAGTCGAGCTCTTGTACTCTGATTTGGCTTTTAACCTTACCTTGACCTAGACTACACCCGTGAGAGGGGCGAGAAAACTTTTCTTACAGGTACAGGTACTGTTGGTGACTTTGTGTTGCGAAGATGACTCAGGTTCCCATGATAGTTTTGAAGCTTTGGGATTTTCTTTTGATCTTGAGTGGTGCTGTTCTGTAATGGTCCAACCATTATCCAGTGTGAAACTTTGATCCCGTCATGTTGCATCATAGCATATTTATTTCTAAAAAAATGATGTATAAAAACTAACTAGCATGCACATGTCATCTCCCAGGGACATTCGAGAGTCTTCTTTCCATCAGAAATGGTTGGCCTCCTGTCAGATGAGTTTGAGTCAGTTCATGTTAAAGAGCCCACCAGGCATACATTTGCTTATCAGATTCCTACTATTGATGTGTCCGAATTGAAGAGGTTGAGCTCTTATCTGAAGGGTGATGTTCTGAATAATTTCAACAAAAATTATGGCAATTTGTTACTAATCCTTAACACACCAGCTGACCCAATGGCTTTGATCACCCTCCTCCAGTTCTATGACAAGTAATTATGGTGTTTTACTTTTCAAGATTATCAACTGGTTCCCACACTAGAAGAGTACGCGTACCTACTTAATATCAAGTTGTCCGATGAAGTTCCTTTTGTCCAAGTGCCAGAGAAGCCGAAGTTCAAAGTTATTGCTGAAATTCTTCATTTAAGTTGGAAAGAAGTGAAAGACAATTGGAAATCAAGTGAGGATACTACAGGGTTTTATTTGGATTTCTTAGTGAAGAAAGATGAAGACTGGGCAAAGAAAGTGAATTGGAATGACTTCAGCACTCTATTTTCTCTCATGATATACGGGATCATCCTCTTCCCTCGCAAGAGAAATTTTATGGATTTGGTGGCCATTTGTGTTTTTAGAAATAAGAACCCGATACCGACACTCTTGGCAGATACTCTTTACACCATTCATTTCAAGCATGGAAAAGGAGGTAATGTAAGCTTATGTCATTCAATGTTGTATCAATGGTTTAAGTTGTACCTACCGGTAAGTGGCCCTTTCGTGGATACCAGACATTCTCTCCAATGGTCATCAAGACTTGTCAACCTTACTTCATTTGATATCCGGTGGAATTATGACATGGGGGAGGTACGAATTATTATCACTAGCTGCAGAGATTTCCCTAATGTTCCCCTCATAGGAACTAAGGGGTGTATCAACTATAATCCCGTGCTTGCTTATCGTCAATTAGGATATGCAATGGATGGACCGCCAAAGGTTGAAAAGGTGTCTGAGTTGGTGTATTTTGTTAGAGGAAGTGATCCTGTGATGTTGAAAAGAGTGACAAGTGCTTAGAAGGGAATTCACAAGAAGGATAGAACTACTTTGGGCAAGAAGGTTCCTATTGCTAGGGTTCCTTACTTGGAGTGGATTAGAGCCAGGGTTAAGATTTTACGGTTACAATTTGCAAGGTTGGCTCCTATATATGAGCAACCTCCTACTGTTCTGAGTAATACGGTGCCTACCGAGATGTTCACCCAGGTTCATGTTGAGAACATTCAACTTCACACAAAAGGCCGTGAGGCAGGAATGAAACTCTATTGGGTAGATCAAGAAAGGGCCGACTTAGCTTGCAAACTCAAAGAAGATCAAGGGGAAACTTCTGATGCAACCAGTTTTAGGAAGAGGTCTCATGCTGAAATGGAAGAAGAGTTGAGTAAGACCCAGCAAGAATGCCAGAAGCTTCAGGCATCTGAGAATATCTACAGGAAGAAGGTTCCAAACTTGGAGAAACAGCTCAAAGACAAAGATGCTCACCTTAAGAAGGAAGTAGCCCAGAAGCGTGTCGCAGAGGATCGGTTTCAAGAAATTAAAGTAGTCGCATCACAACTTTTGAAGGAGAAAGTCAGGCTTGAAGAGTATTGTCAACACCTTGAAGTGTGTCTTATTCCGGAGATTTAGTTTTTGTAACTTACCTTTGGTGTATTTGGTCACCCCCAGGATTGTTGGAAGGGACCATTTGTTTGTTTTATTATTCAGTTTTTTGTTAAGTCTACTTCGAAACATGTATTTTGTTGTTTATCGTTACACTCTTAAATGTCCGAAGTCACTCGAACATCGTTTCTTTTGTTTGTAAATAATTGAAGTGTTTGTCTTTTTTTCCTTCCTCCGATTGTATGCTGGATTATTGGTTGCATGCCGTAGTTGATGAATAAAAGGACTCTCGAATACCGGGAAATGACAAACATATCATGCACATCATGCATTTCATAACATTACAAGTTATATCAAGATGATATTCTTATTCTTCTGCTTTTTTTATTCAGAATTCAAGACGACTACTCATTGGTATTCCACCAGAAACAATTTGCCAAGACAAATGGAACAAGTTCAAGCTGAACTCGCTGAAATGAGGGCCCAGATGCCTACTCAGATGACCCAGTTGATGGAGGTCATCACCAATGTGAATCGCCGACAGGAGGAACTGGCTGCCATTGTCAACAACCAGCACCGCTATCCAGGGGATGCTGGAAATCAAGGGCTCTATCAAGACATATCTATAGGATTGGGGGATGTGCAAGATCATCCTGTTGGAAATTTTCACGGGATGCCCGGAAACCCTTTTGTGCGCAACGCAGGGAAGTTTCCCTCGTCTCCTGGACCTCGTCTTGTGGGGAACATAAGAGATAATCAGGGCGGTATAAGGGGCTATCAGGAGCAAGATTATGACTTTGACCAGGATGAAGATCAGTTTTCTATTCGGTATTCAGAGACGGAAGTTCGGGTTGAGGATATGAAGTATCGGTTGTTGGAAGAACGTTTGAAGGCTGTGGAAGGGCAAGGAATCCTTGGTATGGATGCTAATGATCTCGGGTTGGTGTCTGGGGGTGAAAGTTCCTCCAAAGTTCAAGCCTCCTGTATTTGAAAAGTACAACGGAATGTCATGTCCTGTTACTCATGCAACTGCTTATTTCCGAAAGATGTTGGTGCATACTGAGGATCAGGGGCTTTTAATTCACTTTTTCCAGGATAGCCTATCTGGGGCATCCCTGGAGTGGTACACGATGTTGGAGAAAACCCATATCCTTTGCTGGAATGATCTTGCTCAGGCTTTTGTCAAACATTATCAGTACAATGTGGATATGGCGCCTAATCGCACTCAGTTACAAAATTTGTCATAGGGACAAAGAGAATCTTTCAAGGAATACGCTCAGAAGTGGCGTGAGTTGGCTGCGAGGGTTCAACCTCCACTCATGGAGAGAGAACTCATTGATATGTTCATGAGTACCCTGCAAGGGCCACTCTATGAGCACATGATAGGAAGTACTTCGGTAGGATTTGCAGACTTGGTTATGGCTGGTGAAAGAATTGAGGTAGGTTTGAAATTGGGGAAAATTTAGGTTGGAGGTTCTAGTGGCTCATCAGGGTGCAGTAAGAAACCATTCAACACTTACCCTAAGAAAAAAGAAGGCGACGCAAGCACGGTTTACTCTCATAGAGGAAGAAGAGAGGATCGTCAGCACCAACAAATCAATGTTGTTTCTATTCCTGTTAATGCTCCTCCGCAGCAGAGACCAAACACAGTGCCTCAACAACAAAGACAGTAAGATGCTCCCCGTCAGTATAATAATCAACAGCAGAGACAGTTGAGAAAATTTGATCCCTTGCCTGTATCTCTTACTAAAGCACTCCACCATTTGCTCGATTTGAAGTTGATTGAATTGAGAAATATGCCACCACCCCCCGCAAGACTTCCTCCTAACTATGATGCTAACGCAAGATGTGAATTCCATTCAGGCAGAGTTGGTCATTCTACTGACAATTGCTCTGCGTTGAAGTGCAAAATACAAGACTTGTTGGATGCTAAGGCGATTGAGTTTACTCTAGTGACTGGTCCGAATGTTACTCAGAACCCAATGCCTAGGCATGGAGGGGTGTTGTTAATATGATTGATGATAACAGTGAAGTGTTGAATTTAGTTATGAATGTGGAACAAGTAACTACTCCGTTGTGGTATGTTAAGAGGTGTTTGCTTGACAATTCTATTTTCCCGGGTTGTACTTCAGAGTGTGCCAAGTGTAGAGAGAAACCGAAGGGCTGTGATGATTTAAAATCCGGTATCCAGTTGATGATAAAGGAGGGTCCCCTGCAGTTCGATAGAAAACTGAGCTACCGTAAGGTTACCGAAGAATATGTTGTTGTGGTATCTATTCCTTACACTCCTGTGCGCATTCCTACCCCATCTAGGGCACCTCCTTTGATGATTATGGTACCTGGTCCCATGCCGTATGCCAATGAGAAGGCCATCCCATGCCATTATGGTGCTGATGTTTATTACCATGGGGTGAAGCAGGAAGTAAGTACTCGTTTGTCTGAGGAAGAACGTGCTGAAGATAATGAAGAGGAAGTTCATAATTTTTCTGGTGTGGGTCGAATGACTAGAAGCGGGAGAGTATTTGGTCCTTCCAATGTGCAAGATGCGGCAGATGCTTCTGCAAGAGAAAAAGGAAAAGAGCAGGCAATAATTGGTAATCCAAGGGTTACGCCATCCAATGTGACCCAACCAATTCCGATACCAGAAGCTTCTTCAGTTCCCGATGAGCTTGAAGAGTTAATGCGAATTATCAGAAAGAGTGATTATAGCATAATTGATTATCTGAGCCATACTCCTTCCAAGATGTCTATCTTATCTCTGTTGATTTATTCAGAATCTCATAGAAATGCTTTGATGAAGTTGTTTAAGAATGCGTTCATGCCACATGAGATAACACTCAATCAGTTTGAGAATGTTTGTGCTAGCATATTTTCTGGGAATGGTCTGGGCTTCACAGATTTTGATCTTCCTCCAGAAGGGAAAGACCATAACAAAGCGTTGCATATTTTAATGGAGTGCATGGGAACTACTTTATCCCGGGTTTTGGTGGACACAGGATCGTCTTTGAATGTATTGCCAAAGTCAGCATTGATGAAGATTGATTATTCTGGACTGGAGCTGCGCCCTAGTGATTTGATGGTGAAGGCGTTTGATGGGTCTCGAAGGATCAGTGTTTGGGGAGGTGGAGTTACTAATCAAGGTTGGTCCTTGCACCTTCACGGCTACATTTTTTGTGATGGATATACAGCCAGTGTATTGTTGTTTGTTGGGGCGGCCGTGGATTCATAGAGCAGGGGCAGTCACTTCTACTCTTCATCAAAAACTCAAGTATCCTGCAGAGGGAAAGGTGATAACTGTGTGCGGCGAGGAAGAGTACATCGTGAGTCATTTGACATCATTCCACTATGTTGAAGTTGAAGGTGAGATACATGAAACTCTATTTCAGGCGTTTGAGACAGTTCATGCTGTCAATTTTCCTCCTCTAGAGCAGAAAAGGAAACCTGAAACTGTTATGTCTTCTCTCAAGGATGCGAGAGCTGTGGTGGAAAATGGTAACCCTGAAGGTTAGGGCCAGGTGCTGGACGTTACCCCAAATTTTGATAAATTTGGTCTTGGTTTTAGCCCAGGTCAGCAGAGTGCAACTCCCAGAGCATCTAGTTTATCTACTCCTGTGAAGTTTTCTCGTCCTTGTGCTACTCAAGAAGGACACGTCAATGCAGTTGGCAACGATAGGGTTGATGGATACAATGTCGAAGATTAGATTCGTCGGAGTATTCCAGGCTAGACACTCAACAATTAGACTTCTGTGGATGTTATCCAAGTTTCAAGCACTGAGGAGTAATTTTTTTATTTTCTTTTATTATCATATCATAATTCCTACGCTCTGCCCAAGGCGTAGTGGATCATTTGTGTAGGGCCACCATGTTTATTTTCAAAAGTTTATCATGAAATAAAGGACGTTTTTGCATTCAAAATTTTGCTTCATTTCTTTTTTTTTATTTTGAATGGCAATGTTTCTCTTTTCACACACTGTCACTAAAAAATGCCAAAATGTCATTCATGCAGATGCACTTCCACCATCGGTTTTATTGATAACGACTCTACTATGGCTCATTATGACTTTGATACTCCTATTTATCAAGCTGAAGAAGAAGCATATGAGGATTGTGATCTTCTTGAGGAATTACCAAGATTGTTAAAATAAGAGGAGAAGGTTATCCAGCCGAATCAGGATTCGATTGAGGTGGTGAATATTGGCACAAAAGAGGTAAGAAGAGAAGTCAAGATAGGGGCAGATCTTGAAGAAAGTATAAAGGCCAGATTGATTGAGTTACTCCGTGAGTATTCTGATATCTTCGCTTGGTCTTATTAGGATATGCCTGGGTTGGATACAGACATAGTGGTGCATCGATTACCGCTCAAAGAAGGTTGTTCCCCTGTCAAGCAAAAGCTCCGAAGAACTCATCCTGAGATGTCCAAGAAGATCAAGGAGGAGGTCCAGAAGCAGTTGGACACGAATTTCTTAAAGGTCATCAATTACCCGCCATGGATTGCAAATATTGTGCCTGTGACCAAGAAGGATGGTAAGGTCAGGATGTGCGTGGATTATAGGGATTTAAACAGGGCCAACCTTAAAGATGACTTCCCTCTTCCACATATTAATGTTTTGGTCGATAATACTGCTCATTCCAAATTGTTTTCGTTCATGGATGGTTTTTCGGGTTACAATCAAATTAAGATGGCTCTGGAGGATATGGAGAAGACAACATTTATCACGCCTTTGGGAACTTTCTGTTATAAAGTGATGCTGTTTGTTTGAAAAATGTCGGGGCAACGTATCAGCACGCCATGGTCACTCTCTTTCATGATCTGATTCACAAAGATATTGAGGTATATGTGGACGATATGATTGCTAAGTTTGACACGGAAGAGGAACACCTCGTTCATCTAGAAAAATTGTTCGAGAGACTGAGGCAGTTCTTGCTAAGGTTGAATCCGAATAAGTGCACCTTCGGGGTGAGATCCGGCAAGCTGTTGGGTTTTATTGTAAGTGAAAAAGGTATCGAGGTGGACCTGACCAAGGTAAAAGCGATACAGGAAATGCCCGAGCCAAGGACAAATAAGGAAGTACGTGGTTTCTTGGAAAGATTGAACTACATTTCTAGATTTATTTCTCATCTCACAGCCACCTGTGAACCTTTGTTCAAGTTGTTGAAGAAAAGTCAGATAGTGAAATGGAATGAGGATTGTCAGAAGGCCTTTGATAAAATAAAGGAGTATTTGCAGGAACCTCCGATACTCATGCCGCCAGTGGAAGGAAGGCCGCTAATCATGTATCTAACTGTGTTGGAGAGCTCAATGGGTTGTGTCCTCGGTCAGCATGACGAGACAGGGAAGAAAGAGCAGGTTATTTACTACTTGAGTAAGAAGTTTACGGAATGCGAGTCTAGGTACTCATTGCTGGAAAAGACTTGTTGTGCGCTTGCTTGGGCCGCCAAAAGTTTGAGGCAGTACATGTTAACTCACACCACCTACTTGATATCCAAAATGGATCCAATCAAGTACATTTTCGAGAAGCCAACTCTTACAAGCAGGGTAGCCTATTGGTAGATGATACTCATCGAATATGATATCCAATACACTGCTCAAAAAGCAATTAAGGGTAGTGTACTGGCCGACCATCTTGCTCATCAGCCCTTGAACGATTATGAACCGATGAAGTTTGATTTTCCAGATGAGGAAATTGTGTATATTTGGGATTGTAACATGCCAGACCCAGACGAAGGACCCGAGCCGGGATCACGTTGGACGCTTGTTTTTTATGGTGCCTCCAATGCCATGGGCAACAGTGTCGGAGCTGTTATCACTTCCCCTAAGGGATACCACATTACTTTCACAGCTTGTATTTGTTTCGATTGCACTAATAACATGGCCGAATATGAGGCTTGCATTTATGGCATTGAAGCGGCGATCGACCTACGCATCAAATTTTTGAAAGTTTACGGGGATTCCAATCTTGTTATCAGCCAGATTAATGGAGATTGGGAGACTCGCCATCAGAACCTAATTCTCTATCGTGAGCATGTTATGAAGCTGATTCCATACTTCGAAGAGATCACGTTTGAGCACATTCCCAGAGAAGAAAACAATCTAGCTGATGCACTGGCAACTTTGTCCTCCATGTTCAAGGTTAAGTGGGCTAATGAGGCATCTTCCATTACCATCAGAAGTTTGAGCGAGCCAGCTTTCTGTTTTGAGGCCAGTTTGGAATCAGATGGTAATCCTTGGTTTTATGATGTTAAACGATATCTTGAAACACAAGAGTACCCTGAAGAGGCATCCGTCACAGATAAGAAGTTCTTGAGAAGATTTCCATCCAAGTTCTTTCTCAGTGGTGGTGTGTTGTATAGAAGACATCATGACGGTTTACTGCTGAGATGTGTTGACAAGAAAGAAGCAGCTAGAATCATTGAGGAGATACATGAAGGTGATTTCGGGACCCATTCCAATGGGCATACCATGGCTAAAAAGATTTTGCGAGCAGGTTATTATTATTGTCCCACCATGGAGACTGACTGTTACAATCATGCACGGGTTTGCCACAAATGTCAAGTCTATGCTGATAAAGTGCATGTTCCGCCAGTACCTTTGAATGTCTTGACTTCCCCTTGGCCGTTTGCGATGTGGGGAATTGATATGATCGGCAAAATTGAACCGACTGCATCCAATGGGCACCATTTCATTCTGGTTGCCATCAATTATTTTACAAAATGGGTCGAAGTTGCATCCTATGCCAATGTCACCAAGCAGGTGGTAACTCGGTTCATTAAGCATAATATTATTTGTCGCTACGGAGTGCCTGAAAAGATCATTACCGATAATGGGTCTAATTTGAACAACAAAATGATGAAGGAGATTTTGAGTCCTTCAAAATCAAGCATCATAACTCTTCCCTATACCGACCAAAGATGAACGGTGATGTCGAAGCGGCCAATAAGAATATTAAGAAGATCGTACAGAAAATGGTGGTAACCTATAAAGATTGGCATGAGATGCTGCCTTTCGCTTTGCATGGTTATCGCACCACTGTGCGTACTTCGACTGGGGCAACCCCATTTTCATTGGTTTACGGAATGGAAGCAATATTGCCGGTAGAAGTCGAGATTCCTTCTCTTAGGATCATGAGAGATGTTGAGCTGGATGAAAGTGAATGGGTACAGAATCGACTGGATCAGTTGGAACTTATTGACGAGAAGAGGTTGATGGATGTATGTCATGGCCAGGTATATCAGCAAAGGATAAGGAAAGCTTTTGATAAGAAGGTACGGCCTCAGTGTTACAAGCCAGGTGACCTCGTGCTTAAAAGGATAATTCTCCCCCAAGGAGATCCCAGGGGCAAGTGGATTCCGAGTTATGAAGGTCCTTTTATGGTCAGAAAAGTTTTCTCTGAAGGAGAGATGATGCTCACGACTATGGATGGAGTACTTCCCTCTCTCTGTGAATGCTGACGTAGTTAAAAAATACTTTGCATAAAAAATATTTAAAAAAAACCCGCTAAACTGAAAACCCGAAATGGAGGTTTAGGCAAAAAGAGGGTGTCCTGGTGAATCGAAAACCCAAAAGGGAGATTCAGGCAAAAGTTAGGGACTTAAAGCAAATGACTACTCTCATCATGAGATCCTTTGTTTCTTTCCTTCGTTCTGTCACCTGGCATAAGCTCGAAGCTAATCCAATAATGATATGTCTGAAAGCAGGAAGATGAAAGCGTGAGAGTCATAAGAGTCATAGCAGAGTCGGGACTTGATGGATGTTCACATTCACATTGCCATTTGTAAACACTTGTTTGCTTTGATTTTGTAATTACTTACTTCCAAATGTAAATGCCTTTTTCACAGGCTGATTTCTCAAAATCAATAGAATATCTTCTTTCAAGTATACGTATATGTTTCTTTTCTCCCTTTTTAATATTTTGTTTGCAAAAACGTCCAATATTTTTTATAAGCATGTGCATATAAACTTCGTGGACCTTACACGGAAATGGTAATCTAAGTCATGGTCAATTGATCGCTTGAAATACGGATAACAAACACAACTACCATTGTGCAAGGGGCATGTTTGGTTCTCTGTTTGGTGGGATTCTCATTCACTTTACTGGTGGATGCTTTTCCATCTTGTTTCATAGCACCATGCTGTTGGTGAAGGTCATGGGTCAGGGTAATATCAAGATTATGGAAGGTCGGCGAGATCGGCGAACCTAGTTGGAGACATTTCTTCCCCATATTGGCTTTTATTACGTTTCTTTGCCTCATTTTCATGTGTTATCTTGATTAATTGTTTTAGCATTGTCTGCATATAGGATTTTTTTTATGGCCGAATGTCAGTCTTGATGCATTGAATATTTTTGCCTTGAAAAAAATTGTTTCATTTTACTTAATCCATCCAGTATCACTCTTTAATCGTTTTTCGGGCATTTTGATACCAACTGTGCCAATTCTTTTGCTTAGCCAAGAGTTTGGAGGAAGGAGTTTAGCTAAAAACAATGACTGTAATGGTATGCTTTTGAGTAGAACCCCATTGACGATGTACATACATTGTTTCAATCCCCAAACATCAGAGATATAAGGGATTTAGACCCTCGTTAATCCCTCTGAGCCTTCGAAGTAGGAGTTTCTTTTCCGTTAAAAAAACCTTGATTTTAACCTGGGGCAGGGTAGATGTTCGATTAATTTGACCAAGCATTCAAATTTCAGAAGGAATGTCCCGGCTGAGGATCACCACATTTTATCTTTCGCACCATGAGATCAGGAAAAATGTCTAAACCATGATGTTCATTTCCTCACAAAATCCTGAGGTCGAGATCGAATCGATACAATAATGGCTATCCCTCGCCGACCAAGGAATGAGGCATTTGTTTTCTTCAAAAAAGAGAGAGAAAGTAAGAAAAAGTTCAAAGACCTAAAGTCATGTTGAGTTGTTCGAAGAGGAAAGTATGAATAAGAAAGAAACAAAAGCCCCGCTAAGTCGAAACTTGAAAACAAGTCGCTTAGGCAAAAGTTAGGGCATCCCGCTGGATTTCCAAAATTGAAATTCAAAAGATTTTGTCCAGGCAAAAGTTAGGGAAAAGAGAGCCTAAAAGGCCAAAAGAAGAAGAAGAAGAAGAGGAACAATAAAATCAAAGACAAGAGCAGCAAAAGTTAAGCGACGATCATGTTGGAGAATTTGTCGTGATCACTCAATCATTACAAATCCTTTTGAAAGATGAATGCTTGTGATAAGTCAACTGAACTTAGGACAGGAGAATATCACGAAGGGGGTGGGCACCAAATAACTTGAGCCTTAAAAAAACTTTTTTTTCCTAAGAAACCCCGAACCAGGCCACGTTACAACCTCTAAAAGTCCTAACTGAGACAAGGGTTTAACTCGAAAGCATACTACAATAGGATAACGTTTCCTAAACTCCCAAATATGTGTTGCATATCCATGTTGGTATCTTATCACCCGCATCTTGACTCGTTTAAAAAAAGAGAGAAGGGGAAGAAAAGTTTTAAATTTTTGCACTCTAGCCAGTGATTCATTCACAACAGAGATGTGACACTTTGTTAAGGTTTTTCAACTTCAAGGCTTAAATAATCATCGCATCAGGTTTGTCATTCCCAAAATAAACATCTTTCTGCATGCAAAACATTTGTTTGACAAAAAAGAAAGAGTTTACACGTTGAATACTTGTAAAGAGATTAATGATTGCCAGGAAGGGAATATTTGTTTTTTTCTTCTGTTAGATAGAGCCCATGTATGAATAGCACTTTACCTATCCCCAGTGAAGTTTCGTTTCCGTAGCGAAGTTTTGTTGACCCGAGAATCTTCTTTTAAAGGCTTCATTCTGAGACTCCGGATTTGAGGATATCGCATATCCCCAACGGAGTTGCCAGTAGAGATCTCTCGCCATGACCTCTCATTCCCCAGCCGATCTGTTAACTAGGACATCCTTATGTTAAGATCTTTCCTTATTCCCAGTAAGGTCGATACTGTGTGACTACCTGCATGATCCATCCAATGGTTGCATTCAGAAATCTCTCTCCAACAAAAATCTTCGACAGAGTTCTGTCTCCCCGGTGAAGTCCTGTTTCCTCAGCAGAGCTTTGTTCCCCCAGCAAAGGTTTTCACCCCTCACTTCAAGTTTGTTGTCTTTGTGTCATCCTCAACACGGCCGCGCGCTGTCTTTTCTAGAGATTACAGTCTTGCCCTGATCTTCTCCCTCAATGTCTAATCTTCTCCAGAAGCTACAATGTCGATCTGATCTTCTCTAGGAGTTTGCAATTTATTTTTGTGGCTCCTCTCAATGTTTGTGGCCTGTTTCTACTGGTTGTTCGGTTGTTATTCCCCGTGAAGTTTCGTCTCTTCGAGGATCCCTCTTTAGAGGTTCCCCATATTTTCTCCTCTCCTTTTGATTTTGCAATTTATTTTTGCAAGTCGTGTCAGATTCTGACTTCTTGGTTATTGGCTTCTCAATTGGCCATTCCGCAACGAAGCTTTTAAACATGCATCATTACATTGCATCTACCAAAACGCGTAACATTTCCATTATATGGAACATTGCGCTATATAAAAAAGAATTCAAACATGCATCGGAACATAAGCCATTAGTATTTCTGTTATCCCCAGTGAATTTGCTAATATTTCAGATTAGATCCCCAGCGAGGTCTTCATCCTCATTATCTCAGTTTCCCCCATACCAATATCCTTTTGACGTTAATCATTTGTTTGTTTGAGTGTCTACTCTTGACTTTAGTTTAATTTTACCCTAGCGCGGTCTTCTCGGGTTTAGTCTTCACTACCCTCTCTGGTTCATTCCAATGTCTATTAATGCAGCTTTCGAATACTAGTTTCGTCTTGATATTCGCTTTCAGCAGGTTTTTAGGTGTACGACCTAATCTCCTTGCTTTGGGTTGAGCTCAGAGTTTCGTCTCCTCACCTTGCGCATGAAATCCAATTTCATCCTGGTACTCATCTAGTTTAGTTTCTCCTAACTAGTTATTGAGTCGAGTTTCATCTCGTTTTTGCTTTCATACCTTGGACCCTTTTGACGGTGTTCGTTTACCGAGTGCAGTGTTCGTACTGCATCCCTGGTTTGAAATTAATCTCTTTTGTTCCTTGGATTCTTCTATCAGTTTTCATCATTGTTTATCCATTGACCTGGGACCAACAGGTGCTCTGAGAAACATGCCCTCTCATCACCCTCGCTTTGGGTAGAGTTTCGCCTCGTCGCCTGTGCATGAAATCCAGTTTTGTTCTGGTAATCATCTAGTTTAGTTTCGCCTAACTAGTTGTTGAGTCGAGTTTCTTCTCGTTTTTCTTTCATACCTTGGACCCTTTGACGGTGTTCGTTTACCGAGTGCAGTGTTCGTACTACGTCCCTAGTTTGAAATCAGTCTCTTTTGTTCCTTGGATCCTTTTATCAGTTATCGTCACTGTTTATCCATTGACCTGAGACCAGCAGGTACCCTGAGAAACATGCACTCTCATCACTTTGCTTTGGGTCGAGTTTCGCCTCGTTACCCATGCGTGAAATCCAGTTTCGTCTTGGTACTCATCTAGTTTAGTTTCGTCTAACTGGTTATTGAGTCGAATTTCATCTCGCTTTTGTTCCTCTTTTCTGGGATTCTTTCAGTTCCTTCATACTGTCTATCTTAGTTGAGATTAGCAAGTGCTCCTAGAATCACACACTCTAGCCACTTTGCTTTGGGTCGAGCTCAGAGTTTCGTCTCCTCAACCCCGTACATTTTCTTTTCCATAGCTTAGTTTCGCCTATACTCTGTGGTTTGAGTTTTATCTCACCCTTTTTGAAGCCCAGTTTTGACCTGGCACATTTATCCGGAAGTTTAGTTGCGTCTACTCTTCTTCGTTTTTGTTCTGTTTCAACCTGCGTTACAGCTTCATTATGACGCATGTCTTGGGGGTTTTTCTGCTTCTTTTTCTTTCTTCTTCAAGAGTGTAAATTTTCGGGTTCTTTTGTATTCAATCATCTTTAACTCTGAACGCTCGAAAGTTGTCATTTTTCTCACTTATCATGTTGAAGATATTTGAATAGGGGCAGCTGTTGCACCCCAAAATTTACCCTCTTGATTTTGGCTTATGTTTCATCATGAATATCATATTGCATTGCATTCATACATTGTGATGGGATCAAAGTACTTTGGTTATCAAGTCTTCCTCAAGCTTTGAAGGTTGATTGCATTGACAAGTTGCTCAAGTAGAATCTTATCATCTAAACCACTGGATCTTTCAAGCTCAAAAGTTATTGCATATCTCAAGGTATTTTATCCATCTCTTAGGATCATCAGATGATTGAAGTGTGTGATTGATTATAAGAGGAATCACTCTTTTGATTCACCAGTCAAAATTAGGGTTTTGCTTGATCAAGGCTATTGATCAATGTACAAATCTTGATTTGGAAGCTACAACATCTCATTGGTATTTGAAAAGTCTTTGTACAAGAAATTGGTCAAGATGCCTAGAGGATTTGAAGTTTTGAAGATGATTCATCAGTCTCCTAAGGTGTTAACCAAAACTAGGGTTTGGGATTTCATCAAGATTTCTTGAGAATTTTGAAGTGAAACTTTGTACATGGCCTCTATATATTTGGAAGATCATATGTTTGAAGTTTTGATCATCAATTTTGAAGGGAAGTAGATCAATTGATTCAAAGGGGCAAAATGGTCATTTTGGTCAAAAATAGTTAAAGTCAAGGTTGACCAAGTGAATTTTTGGTCAACCATCAATTCAAGAATTTAATTTTCATATTTCAAGTCCATTTTGATCATTGGATCAAAAAGATTGAGGTTTGGGTGAAACTTGTTCATGAAGAAACCCTAAAAGTTTCTAATTTTGGAAAATAAGGACTTAATTTCAAAAAATCATATTATATTCAACTTTGATCAAAAAAATGCAAATAAAACATGCTTGGAAAGCTAAGAGGATGATATTTCATCTCCTTTTGATCTCATGTACAAATTGGCAAAGAGTTAAGAGTTATGGTCTTTGGAAGTTCATGCCTCAAGTTAAAATTATAAGTCATTTTCCAAATTTAGTGAATTTCAAGATCAATTTTGAGTACCTTAATGGATTCAATTGCAAAAACTCAAAACTAAGGGATTGTAGATCTTTTCAATACCTTTCCAAGTTGTACTCATTTGTGTCCAAATTCAAAAGTATGAGCAAGTTATGAACTTTGGAATTTTGAGGCATTTTATTGAAATTTGACAAGTATGCAAAATGGCCATTTCTTGAGAACTTTATTTTCAGCTATTCTCTTCACTTCTAATCAAGCCCATGAAAAATTTGTGACATGCTGAGGCCCATTACACTCACAATTTCATGCCCATGTGTTTCTTGAACTTTCTTGAATGAAAAATATAAAACTTGCCCAATGTTGTAAATTCACCAACACTTCTTCATTTCAAACAATCATGAGCTGGCATTTTGAGCATGTATTTCTGACTTCATTTGGCTCACAAAATGCACAAAAGGCAAGCAAATGCACGAGTGAAACGCAGGCTCCATGTGCATCCTCATTTTGGCCAAAACTACCAAACTTGCCCTCCGACGGTTTTGAGTGCCAAATACCACTTCTATCCTCTTACTCTCGTGCTATATAACAAGAATCAAGGCTCAGTTGTGAAGGAGGAAGCTCATAATCGCTACATTGCAAATCTGAAAATTTTGAAGCATCTTTGCAAATTGCCTCGAATCTCTCTTCTCCTTGGATCATTCTTCAAAATTCTTGGTGTTTCAGCTTCAGTGAAGTAAGGAGATCAAGCCTGCACCATTGGATTGCTTCTTGAGTGAAGGAATCGTGTTTCCAGTTTTCACATCCATGTGAGTTTCTTGAACTTTTATTTATGTGTTTCAGCTTGAATTGATGATGTAAATCATGTCCATTGAGTTGCTAGCTGGCCAATCATTAGGATTGATGTATATTTGAGCTTTGATTCAAGCAGAATGGATGAAATCGTGTTCCTGGTTTTGGATGTTTGCAGTGAGGTTTTTCAATTTTGTAAACTTGATTTCTTGATCCATGCTTGATCTTTGAGATTGATTCGAATTGCATAATGAAGTATGATATGTTAGCTTTAATTTGCACTTGGTTTCATGGATTTTGGTTAAGAAACGAGCATGATTGATGGATCTGAACATAGGCTCATGACCTGTTTTGTTGCACGCGTTTTGCCCTATGCTGGAGGTTGAAGACGAAGTGAGGTGCCGCGCTGTGATTGGCTTGTTTGAAATTTCAATGCATTTCATATTATTAGATTTTAATTGATTTTCTGATTTTTATTTCTTGATCAAAACAATTCAAAAAAATTATCACAAGTCCAAAATAATTTCTACTATCTTGTGCCATTTTATTAGAAATTTTAAAAATGTTTTGATTGGTTTAAAATTTCATAAGTTTAAATAATTGTTTGTTTAAAGATTACTTTTATTTTAATGGTTCTTTTGATCTAAAAATTTCACAAAAAATGTTTTGAACTCTTAAAATAATTTAGAATTTGATTCTGAAATTTGTTTGGTATTTTTTCCTATTTTTGATTAGAAGATTAATTTGGGAGTTTTATTTGATTTCTTTTGTTTCATAATTTAATTTTAATATTTTTCTTAATCCAAAAAATCCTCAAAAAATCACATAAGTTTGTTCTTAATCATAGAGTCTGAATATAATTTTATTTTGACCTTTTTATGAGTTTTGGCTAGGGTTTGCATTTTTGTCATTTAATAATAGTTTAATTATTTAATTGTTTGTTTGATTTTATTTTAATATTTCCTTTAATTCAAAAATTCCACAAAAAATCAAGGATGTGTGTTTTTAATTCTAATGTTTGAATATAATTTTGGTTGGTTATTTTTCTATTTTTTTATTAGAATTTTATTTTGAGATGTGATTATTTGTTTAATTGATTAATTATTTGAATTTGATTTTGTTTTTGACTTTTTTTTAATTCAAAAAAAATGGAAAAATAGGTATTCTGACCTCTTGAGTTTTTTCATGTTTGATGTATATTTTTTCTGATTTTTTTGAATTTTGATCTTATCTAATTGATATTTAAGATTAAAAGTTAAATAATTAGGGTTTTGTTGCTTATTGTGCAAGTTTCATTTCAAAAAACATTATGCCCTGGATTTTCAATGGAATTTAAGTCTTGATTATGGTTCATGGATGTATTAAGGATCTGAAAACCATTTTTCTTGAATTATTTGACTTGGTTTGATATTTTTCTATAAATTATTTTGAAAACTTGTCTAGTTTTGATAGTTTTGCCAACTAGTTTTGAACTTTGGGCCTCATTTGATCCCCTCCTCAACCATTCATGAACTTAAGACTTGCTTTCTGACTTCTACACACTTCAAAGATGCTAAGAGATTTTTTGTGTGAATTATTGATCCTTGTTTCTATTTTTGATGTATTTTTGAAGTGAAGGTACCCAATTAATGTTGCATATCTTGTTGCAATTTGCTTGATGGCTAATGAACTTGAGTGAGGCCTATAATTGGGAAACTAATGATCATGTTGATTTTATTTATACACATAAACTCAAGTCATTTCACTTAGTGCCCCATGTTTGAATGATTGAACCTTTTGATGCATTGTGTGGGATTCCTCTTCTATTATGCTTGTGAGCTGTGATGAAATATTTGAGTATAATTGGATTATGGTTGCTCCTGACCTTCATGGTCTTTGATTGTATTCTTATCAAGCTCCCATGATCCTTGATTGATATTCAATTGTCAACTCAACATGGTGATAGAAAGGAGCAACATTCCTCTAACTTTGACCAAATTGTGCATATGCCTGTTTCTTTTTTTAGTCTATCACATCTAATGTTTTGATAGTTTCTATCATGTTTCCTCTCTTGATTATGGTGTCATCATCCATCCCTTATGTGAGTCATCATTCAATTTATAGGAATACTAACTTGGATGCTGAATGTGTGAGGTACCTTGAGAAATGTTTTCCATTTTTGACTTGAGGCTACTGTGTTTCACTTTATTTATGGAACACAACTTATTATATTGGAACTGCTCTTGTGCTTGGCATATTTGATAGTCTATGTAGGATATATACATGTGATTATGAATGCTATACATTGCCCATGGGATCTGTTCATATCTGAAAATCTCAATACTTACATCCTGATGACATAATTTCTAACTTGATTTATCTGCTGATACCAGCTTGCTTAAAGTTCTCTGGGTTTCTTTTATTCTTGTTCAGTTGATACTGATAGTTATCCGTTTGGTATTGCACTATTTCCTTTCTTCTATTTTCATTTTGTATAGTTCAATGTTGCATGATGGGACCTCTGTTGCTGATATATGTCAGGAGGCCCTCTGTTTTTGTTTGATACATGTGTTGTGTTTGTTTCTTTAATTTTTGATCGATGAGTCACTCAATTTAGAAATTGAGATCACGACTTCGCTCTTAGTGCATGTTCCCTATAGGATGTTTATTGTTTTTCTTCTTTAATTGTTGATCGATGAGTCACTCAATTTAGAAATTGAGATCACGACTTCGCTCTCAGTGCATGTTCCCTATAGGATGTTTATTGTTTTTCTTCTTTAATTATCGATCGATGAGTCACTCATTTTAGAAATTGAGATCACGACTTCGCTCTCATTGCCTGTTCCCTATAGGATAGTTTTGTTAAGATTCCTTTGATATGTTGATTAAGGTAGGAATCCATGTATGCTAACATAGGGTAGGATTTTCCTTTATCCTCAACCTTAGGGTCAATCATTGTATGATAACACTAGGGATAATGCTAGGCTAGTTTCCCATAGTTGTTTTTTCCTTCCTTTGCATTTTGCATCTTAAAACAAAAATTGTTTTCTTGGCAAATCATAAAACACCTCTAATAAACTCAAACCCTTCTTCAAGGTAAAATATACAAATCAATCCTTTTTGTTTGTGTGCCTCTTGGCTTTGTTTTTAAATCTTGTATCCGATGTTTCACCATCGCACATTTGTCTGAAACCGATGTTTCGCCATTGCACATGTTTGTTATCCTACTTTGATTCTCAGTATCATTGTTAGGTGTGATGTTTTGTCATCTGATTTATTGATGTTTTGCCATCCCGGCCATGATACTTTACTGCCTTTTAGCCGATGTTTTGCCATCGCACATTTGTCTGAAGCCGATGTTTCGCCATTGCACATGTTTGTTATCCTACTTTGATTCTCAGTATCATTGTTAGATGTGATGTTTTGTCATCCGATTTATTGATGTTTTTCCATCTCTGCCATGATACTTTACTGCCTTTTAGCCGATGTTTCTCCATCGCACATTTGTTTGAAGCTGATGTTTTGCCATCACACATGTTTGTTATCCTACTTTGATTCTCAATATCATTATTAGGTGTGATGTTTTGTCATCCAATTTATTGATGTTTTGCCATCTCTGCAATGATACTTTACTGCCTTTTAGCCGATGTTTCACCATCGCACACTTGTCTGAAGCCGATGTTTCGTCATCGCACATGTTTGTTATCCTACTTTGATTCTCAATATCATTGTTAGGTGTGATGTTTTATCATCTGATTTATCGATGTTTCGCCATCTTTGCCATGATACCTAGTTATCTTTTAACCGATGTTTCACCATCTCATGCTTGTTTGAAGCCGATGTTTCGCCATCGCACATGTTGGTTATCCTACTTTGACTCTCAATGTCATTGTTAGGTGTGATATTTTATCATTTGATGTTTCGCCATCTTTGACATGTTACTATGTTATTATTTAGTCGATGTTTTACCATCTCATTTGTTTGTTGTTTTATTTGATGTTTTGCCATCTTGACTGTTTTTGTTGTCTTAACTAAAAACCATAAACCAACCAAAATATATGAGCTGAACTACGGCTGCTCTGATTCCTTAAAAGGGATACATAGGCATTGGGGTATGGCTTAATCGAGCATAACTTTTATTTTCCCTACATTGTTTTCTTTTGTTTCTCGCATGCATTCCCTTTTTAGCTTTAAGCCACAGACATAGGTTTTGACCACACCCATTAGATTAGACAACAAGAGTAGATACCGTAGAATACTACGGGCGTGTGGGGTGCTAATACCTTCCCCTCGCGTAACAGACTCCCTTACCCGATCTCTCGGTCGAAAGACCGTGATTTCTCCCTTTTCAGGTTTTCTCGATGTTTACCTTTCCCTTTCGGCGGGATAAAAAACGTTCGGTGGCGACTTCATTGATTTTATATCAGATGACGGTTCGACCGGGTTGTTTCAGAACCCTGGTGCATATGTTCTAGAGACACTGCCTACTGAAGGTCTGGGGGGTTACAGGTGGAATTTGACTGGCCATAGACATTATAATAGGTTCATTTTGTGTGTTTGGTAATATGGCTGAAGCATTTGTGTTTGGGGGTATGACTGTAGCATTTGTAGTCGAGGGGATAATTGTTGTCCCTTGACTTGTTGCCATGGCTTTGGTTGTATTCGAAGCGCTCGTATTCCCTAAAGTGGGAAGAGGAACTTGTTGTGCATCGTTAACGGGTGGGTTAGCCATTTTCCTATTGTATTGCCTTTTTGATCTAGGATCCATGGTATTGGCTAATTTTCCACTTCTTAATCTCATGCAACAAAACAAGTTAGAAAACACAGATTATCGGGAAAAAAAACTAAATACTAGACACAGAGTCCCACTGGGCGTGCCAATTTGTTTACCCCGAAATTTGGTAAACAATCGCTGATCCTATAAATCCTTTAACATATTCAGTTACTCACGAGATCGATCAGATTGATCTCAAGACTATTGTGTTCAATTATTTAGAAAGCATGTTTTAATTATAATCTCTTTAAACAAAAGGAATCACTTCGCATGTCGAAGTGAAACTTCTTTATAAAAATAATGAAATATAAACTAGTCTAGACTGGGAATTGTAAAGAACATAAATAACGTAAAGAAACTTCATTGAATGTAAATGACATTGAATATAAAATATGGTGCACCATACGTACATTCTCCTTAACTCTTTTCTCGAACATTAGTACTTTGAGTATTTTGAGTATTTTGTACAAAGATGTGAACACACTAAATCGAAACACAAAAGCTACAATTTATAGAACTTCTACCCTAACGGTCTCCTAACAAACTAATGCCACATTTCCGCTGGCATGTCTTCGTCAATCCAAGAGATTTCACGCGTCCTTCTGGATAAGAATAAATATTCAAATTCAAACCCTTCGCTATCCGTCTTGAGCACCAAAACCAATAAAATCTGATAACGTTCGAAGTATAAAATCTTAAACCATGTTTCGAATAATAACTTTATTTCGCAATTCGAATTATAAATGTCTACCAATATCTTAACAAATTTCGAATTCGAATCTTCATGGATTTAACAAACAAAATAGCCAAACAATTCTCTAAGTATATTCAAACCATTGACTCGGCTCAATTTCTCCTTAGTCAAAATTTCTAGCTAACACACATGTAACCCATTTTTAAATCCTGTAGCTTCTATTTCTGTGTGTCGGCACATGACCTTGAACATGTCATCACATGTTATAAAATATGTCGACACGTGACTTATCTGTGTCGACATATGTTGTATCTTTTCTGAAAAATTACATTCTTTTTGAAACTTCTAAGTTTCCATTTTCCTCCATTTTGCACACATATAAATACTTCATACATGTATCATTTTCAACTTGACTAAACTATAAACATATACAAAGTTTGTTCATCATCTTCAAACTCTCATCTATGCATACACACAAACAAACTACATATAATCATTTTTTGTTTGGGTGCCATCTAGACTTGTGTTGATAACTGTAGCGGTAGAAATATTGAGACTAAGCCATTGGATTGACTTAACTCGTACATATCAAATACAAATCACCACCATACTTTATTGTTTCCAAAGGAAATGGGAAAAGAGCGAATAAACCCAAAAAGAGAGGGGAGAGAATCTACGTACGGGGGTTGGTTATGCAAAGGGAAGGTATTAGCACCCTAAACATCTACGGTACTATATAACAGATTCATCTCTTTCAATATGGAGAACACAATTCATTTCAACAAAATCACAAAAAAGACTTCTCAATCTCTCTCTCTTTGGATAACCGCTACTGCACCAATTTGCTTTGATCTTCATCTTCTCGAATCATCTGCTTCAACCTACAACGTTCAATATCACTTCAACTGCAATGTTTCTCTGATTTGAAATTTAACAACAACAACGCTTCAAGAACATCACAGATCAACAATAACAAACACCACATCGAATCACACAGAATCAACACAAGAAGCAGAAGAAGAACACAGAAGGAGAAGAAGAATAAAAAAGAAATGCATACATGAAGATGCACCAGACATTCTTCGGTAGGTAAGCGCCTTCTCTTTCTTCTTCTTCATCTGTTTTTCACTGCGTACATTTGTGTTCGAAAATGCGAAGTTGATGATGGTGACAAACAGAGATGATGAGATGTTGGAGAGCGAAGTAAACAGTGGAACTATATTGATGATTCATAGGAGAATATGAGAGAGGTGAAGCCAATAAATCGAATGAGATGAAGGCATAAGGAATTAATGATGTCGGTAGAAGCATATTGAATGAGGTGAGGGTGCTGAGAACATGAAGCGAAATGATGAAGGTTGAGCGATGAAGAATGTTGAGTTGAAGTTGTAGCCTCGGTGACAGTGCGACAGTGGGATAGGCGAAGAAGAAGTGTCAATATGTTTTTTGAATAAGAATAACATGTTATTGGAAAAGTATGAGCGTCACAATTACTTCTAACCCTATTTGTAACAATATGTCGAGTTTTGTCTCTTTTTCTACTTTTCCATTTTTTTAGTTTTATTTTTAATAATATTCTGAATAAAAATATAATGATGTTGATGTGAATATGGTGTTGGTTGTAGACTAACATTGGGATTTCACTTCCCTTGCCTGGCCTGTATCATATGTTTTTGGAACCTGAAGAGCTAGAACAAAAAGTGCTTCGTGAACCTTTCTGGAATGGGCCTATCGCCTAGCTTTTACTTTGTAGCACCCTTATCCAGCCTGCACCCCTGGATTTTTAATTTTATTTTATTTTTATGATTGTTGTGATTGATTTTTAATTGATTGTGTGATATTGTCATGCATCCTTAGGACTTTTGATTCAACTTAATCTTCGATTGAGGTTGAATTAAGTTAGTCTTTAGGTCTATTATCCAACAAAGAAAAAACCATTTTGGAAGAGAACTATAGAGTTCTAATTCCTTTCGGGGATACATAGACATCTAGTTTAAAGTGAATAGAAAACCAATACTTTGATAATGAACCCCAACAGAAGTTAAGAGAATTGACAAGAAGATAGCAAAAAGCAAGATGGGCTACGAGCGTGAGGGGCTTTATTAGAAATAAGTTCCCTAGAAAACGCCTCAGTCTTAGGTGAAGGGGTCTAACCAAGGATTGCACGGATGAAGGATAATTAGACCTTGGTCCCAGAAGTTATCCAGGGAAGAGCACATCAAATGGAACAAACTAAAGAATAACCTAAGGGAAGGCTTTTGAGAATTATATTCAACGCACATATGAAAGGCCCTCATGTAAACCCAAGATGTCAGATGGAGCTTGTTTCTACCGCGAAAAATACACTCAAATAGAGTTGCCATTGAACGTTATTTATTATAAAGAAGGGAAAGGAAAACATCAAGAAAACCTCAAAGAAGGGAAATAACATGGTCTTGCAACCAAGAGAAGGGTACGAAAGTCGATTACGAAAGGGGAAGGTATTAGCACCCCTCAAATTTGTTGTACTCAATGGGATCCAATCTTGTTGTTTAGGGGCTCGGCTATGTGGAAGGGTTCTCCCTCAGTGAGGTGCCCTCTACCGAGTTGAGGAAAATGTGAATTAACGTGTATGCCATTGTGAGTGCAATCAACTAGGACGAGATGAAAGAAATATTTGGTGATGATAAAGTCTTCGGGTTTTTTTAACATGTATGATTGTATTTTGCATATAACATGGAAAATATGGACAATATAAAGATGTTTTTCAATCTTTCCAATGTCTGAGGCGTAAAAGCTGGCTCTTTAGTCCAGTTTGTGACACCTCCTCATTAGATTACAACTGATTTCCCATCTATTTCTCTTGTCTCAACCACTGAGACCACTACTAATTCCTCTAGGTTTGACCAGTTAGCCACCACCGCACCTACCTTGATTGTGGGGGATATGTCCCCTTTTCTAATTTCAATGAAGAGGGCCCGTTCTAAAGATTAAAATTCTCCCTGGGAAGAGGGTTCTCTAAAATGAATTTGTCTTGCTCGGGATGATACTTCAGGGGAGGTGACTCCCTTCTGGCGGGTGTCAGACGTTTTCTCTTCCTGACTTGCTCGTACTTCTGAGGAGGCCGCTACTACTGTCTCGACATTAGATTTGTACTTCATCCGGAATATCTCTAAGGCGGAGAAGATGTAATTCTTTTTTGAAATATTTTTCAACATGTTTCGGATATCCTTTATGTTTTCTCTTTCTGTTGTTGGCAAGGGAATATCTTGTCTCCTGGCAATCCCTCCAAGGTAATCGACACTTGGAAAGGGAAATGTAAAGCTATGGAACAAAGGTGCTCTACTCTATAAGAGGATTTTTTTGCATTGTAGAAGAAGGTTAAGTGTTCTGACTCTTTACTACAAGAGGAGGAGAAGACTCATGGTTAATATTCTACCTTGTCCTCTTGGGTAATTGAGCAGAAGGCTGCTCTTAAGGAGGAGGAGAAACGTTATTAGGACACCTCAGACATTGTTAAGAGTCACCAGGAGGAGGAGGACCGAAAGGCCCTTCTAATAGAGGTCGAGGCTCATGCCAAGTGTCATACCTCAATTCTTACCTGACTTTTTTTTCCATTTGATACATCTCAATTTGTTAAGTTTTGCATTTTTAGCCACACATTTCCATCATCAAATAAAGTCAACCAAAGTCAATGTTTCTTGTATTGTGAAAGTTGAATAAATATTCATGCATCATTGTTGAAAAATCATTTAAATCATCATATTATTCTATTTGGAATATTCATTGGTCATTATCATAATAAAAAAGTCAAAGAAAAGTCAATATTTCACATGTTGAAGAATTTGACAAAATTTGCATTTTTCATTATGCATTTAAAATATAATAATAAATTCATGATCATTTGATTTAACATCATAATATCCATTTTAAATTTTATTAATTATTTTCATGCATCATAAAGCAAAACCAAATAATCAATGTTTCTAAAAGACCCAAAATATCATTCATTTATTGCATCATTATTTCAAGGATTTATTGTATCATTATTCACTATTTAATTAAATAAGCTTCTAGAATGCACTCACACATTTCCCATCTCCTTTTTCTTAATTCCTAAACTACCCTTTTTAGAGCCTATAAATAAAGTCATTCTTATTCACAAATCTCACCATCAATCATTCAATAAACTAAGTCAAAACTCTCTTCATTCTTCTCTTCATTTTCTTTTAAGTCATTTCTTTCTTTTTATTGAATAGGTACGCTCTTATGCTTGTTCTTTATTTAATTCTATTGTATTTTTACTCTTACTTTATTTGTTTAGTACCTTAATCTTCACCATTTTGCATGGAAACTAAATTGATTTTAAATAAAGAGTTGAAAAGTGTTATTAAACATCCATAAGTAAAAGTGATTTGTTGCTTTTTAAATGGATCTTATGCTTGTTACTTACTTAATTATTTTACATTTTTATTCTTTTTGCACTTAATTAGTACCTTAACCATCACCATTTTGCATGGAAACTCAATTGATTTTAAATCATTAGTTGAGAAGTGTTCTTGAACCTCCATAAGAAAAAGGGATTAAATGAGTATTGATTTTCGTTTTTTAGTATATTATTTCTTTATTCTGATCATTCTATGTTATTCGTGAGATTGAGTAGATGAACCTTCATTATTCATTTGCTTGATTCTATAAAAAATTGAACAAGTTATGACCAACAGAAGATGAACAATTGTTGATATATTCATAAGCAATTTTCATATTTAATCTTAGTATGACATGTGTTCATCCCCTTTTTTGTTTGGCTCCCAGCTGGGCCCAGGTGCCCTTTGGGCCTTTATTTTTCTTCTGTTTTCTTTTTTACACCCAGTGTGGCTTAACACCCCACTGCTTTTTATTTTTGTTTCTTTTCTTGTTTTAGTTATTTTGTTTAGCTATTTTATTTTCGATTTCAATTTTATTCATGTACCTATTAATTTTCAACTGCTCACATATTAAAAAATCTAAAAATACTTTTATTTCATTTTAAATATATAATTATTTAGTATTTCTTTTTATTACTTTCTTTTTATGCTTTATTTTGCGTTACTTTATACCATGTGTTGATAATGCATCATTCTCATTTTATCATTTCTCTCATGTCATTTATTTTTACTTATGTATTGATAACTCATTCTCTTCCCTTGTATTATTTCTTTTATACTTTATTCACTATATTTTTCGTATTTTCCTTTGATTATCCATTATTATCACAAATATACTCTCATTCCCTTATTTGTAATTTATTTTTCCGCTTATCCTTGTAATCTCCTGATGTAACTGATATAAAAATAGTAGATGGGGATTTAGGGTTTCGGTTGGGATGAGAGTATTTTCCATGTATGTTTATTTTACTTTTGTTAATTAGTAAATAGCCAAAAACGTAAAATCAGTCTTTTTCTCAACAAAATTCAAAAACAAAAAAACTTGGTCCAAAACCAAGTCTTTTTAAATTAATCAAAAAAATTTCATGATATTTTTCATAAACCTAAAAACAAGGCAAACCCAACAAATTTCTTTTTTCCGCTCAAGCGTGAAGCCTTTCTTTTCCCGAAGCATGAATTACATTCGCCCAAGTGCGAATCCCTTTCAAATAATGGGTCTTATCGTCCACGTGTGATTAAACTCCTTTTCATAAATAAAATCAACCAACCAAGAACGTTTTAGTTCACCGAGAACTACATACACTCTGACTTTCCCATGGCACTTAGGGAATACGTAGGCACAAGATTGTGAAATCTTGGCGAGCCCATTAATAACATTTTCCTTTATTTTTTCTTTTTTTCTCGTATAATAATTAGAACGCAAGTAGACTTCACACTAGAATTCAATCACAAAACTAACTAAATGGGTACCATTGAGTACAACGAATGTGAGAGGTGTTAATATCTCCCCTTGTATAACCGACTCCTGAACCCTAATTTGATTACGATGACCATATTATCCTTTTCTTGTTTGTTTATGGGTTTTCTCGATCTTTTCCCTTTTCTTTTAGGAATAAATAAAATTCGGTGGCGATTTTGGTGTATTTCAAGTGTGTGATGCACTCAAATATTTTTTTTTCATCGTAATAACTGGTGACTCTGTTGGGGATACCTAAGCGAGTCAAAACTATTTTAGTTGTTTTGTGTTGATTGTTTCGCTTATTTACTTATGTCATACCCCAATTTCCCCCTGACACTTTACCTTCATATATTTTCTTGTGCCATTTTATTTCGAATAAATGAAATGGCACAATTGGCAAGAGAGTATTGTTTAAGGAGTTGTGAGTGTGAGAGGTCATGAGTTCAAATCCTATCTTTTCCACATTTTTGACAATTTTTCCCTTTTTGTTGTTTCTAACTTTAGTTCCATTTTTATTTTTTATTTTATTAAAAAATAAAATAAATAAATTTTCTTTTAATTTTTGTTTTTTTTTTATTATTTAGCATTTTTAAAATATAATTTTTTCATTTAAATAATAATTTCATGCATTTTATAACACAAAAAATCCCAAAAAAGAAGTTGTGATACGGTGGGAGAACTGACTATGGTTTTGCGTTTGTATTCGCACTTGTTCGGTTGAGCAAGAGTCGCCACTGACTTTTTATTTTATCCTAAAGGAAAGGTTAAAAAAGCACAGCAAAAACCTTTTGAGATATTTCGTGGGTTCGGGGGGTAGATTATGAAAAGGGAAGGTATTAGCACCCTTTTCATCCATGGTTATCCATGGGCTCTTAGTTACTTGGTTTTTTAGATCACTTGCCTTAATTTTCGATTGCTTGAAATTGTGGTGTGTGTGTGTGTGTTTTGAAAATGTTTTTGAAGAAGATGCCTTGTCTTAGGCTACCCTTGTAACAATTCTTTACTCGAATGTTTTACAAAGGTGTGTATCTTTTCGAAAAGATGTTTCAAAATGTTTTGAGAGTTTGCTTTAAAAGTGTTTGTGGAGTGTGGTTTTTGAAAAGAAGGCAAGTGTTTTTGCAAGTTGATCTCAAGTAACTAAGAGTTTTGTCTACCCTATTGTACTCAAAGGTTTTTTTTTCTATGTTTTCAACCTTTTTTAACAATTTTGTTCCACCATTGCATTTGGTGGACAATCTTGCGTTTAGGATGTTTAACGGGACGGGCGCGGGTCATTGTATGGACCATGAATGCAATGGTTCCAAGTGTCTTTGGCAATTTGCTTTGAAGGGACTATGATCATTCCGTTTAGGCAACATTCGAAAGCGTCATCGAGGGACTTATGATCATTTGAATTTGTTTTGCCAAAGATACTCGACGTGCAAACATGGCCCATTTTGGAAGGCAACATGTGGGATTACCCTAGAGGGTGCAAGTGTGATTGTGTATTGATTTCATGTATTTGTCTTGTATTAGGTTATCTAGCGTTTGATTTTATGTACATGCAAACCCTAGGTCTAACCATGGTATAATTCGAAAGCGGTAAATTGCGAAAATGTAAAATCTACGCTATTACAAAATAAGTATCCGGGAGTGGGGGTACAAATTTACGAATGGGGATGAGACTTAGGAATGTAATGTCCAATAAGTTACAACCAAATCGAATTTGCGATCAAATGTAAATGTAACGACTATACAAAATAAGCAAAGGTATAATGTATCAAGTATAAGTATATTGTGTAAGTGTACGTGTATGTATATTTGTATATGTAATTATTTACAGGTTAGAGATGTGAAATTAAATGTGTATTAAGTATTGTTTAACTTGAAGAAAGAAATTAAAATATTTGTTTAATTAATTCTTTTGTAATCTTGTATATTCTTTAATATGTACAAAAAGAAAATTTAAGAAAAGAAAGTATTCTAAGTTTGAAAATTGTCACTTTACATTTTGATATAAAATGTATCTTTATAATTTGTATATACAAAAGAATATTCTCATTAAATGTTAAGAATTTAAATTATGTAAAAAAAGTATTTTTATTTATTATGTACAAAAAGTATTTTAATTAAATGAAAAGAAAAATGTTTTCAATTTTAGTTATATCGTGTATAAAAGATGTATCTTTATATGTATGTACAAATGTTTATTTTACTTAAAAGAAAAGGAAAATGTTTTCAATTTTAATTACATTGTGTATATCAAAAAAAATGTATACAAATTAATAACTAAAAAATGTTTTAAGTTAAATAAAGAATGAGTTTTAATTAAAAGGATAAGTTATATTCAAGGTTATAAAAGAATAGTTTAATGTAAGAAAAAGGGTTATGTTAGATAACAAAGGGTTTTAAGTTTTAAAGAAAAGGGTTTGAATGGGCCCAAACCCAAAAGTATTCAGAAGCAGGGGGGGGTGTCATTTAGGAATACAGTGGGCTTTAGGCGTGGTTGAAACGGGCAAGGCCCAAGTTCTTGAACGATTAGCTTAGGGTTCATTGTTTTTCTGTTCATTTGGGATATTTGGCTTAGGGTTTGTGAGCAGCGGCGGCGTCGCTTGTTCGTTTCACTTCGTTCGTCTTCATCCTCCCCAATACTGAGATGTAAACCTCCGCCCAGAGCCACCATGCCACCTCCTCCTCCGTCTACCCTCCTCCATGGGTCATTCACGTTAGGTACAGAAAATTGTTTTCAGTCTCGTTCAGAATTTCTTTTCGTCTTGCATGCTATGGTTTCACATTTATTTGATTTTGTTTATTGATTTACGCGAGGTTTTGAAGAAAGAATGAAAAAAGATTCTACCTTTGCGAAGGAGGAGGAAGGAGGCACTTGGAGGCTTGACGAGCAGAGGGGTTGCGCGATGAGAGCTTGGTGCTAGCTTTGCAAGGATATCTGGTACTCTTTGTCTCACTCTTGGTTTGATGATGACATTGAACTGAAAACCCCTTTTTTTCTTCTTCTTGTCGCCCTGTTTACATGCCTCTGTACGCTTTTGTTTCTCTGACTTTCTTCTTCTCTTTTACTGCCTCGATACCTCTGTATGCTTGCCGTTTGATTGCCTTTTGATTGCCCTTTGATTGCCCTGTGATGACCCTTCCGAGGGCCTGGATTTACCACTGAGTTGCCATGTTGAAATGCTTGTTTGTATGCTGAGATTGATGATTTTTTACACCCAATGATGAAGAAATTCTTATGGTCTTCGTTGCCTTTGAATGCTAGTTAGGGTTTAAGCTTATTTGAAGCCCTTGGGCTTTGAAAAGCTTAGGGGTTATTGGCCTATGATGAAGCTTTTCTGAGGCCCTTCATGTTGCCTCTTCTGTTGCTTGACACACTTCTTTTTTCTCTTCTCCCTTTGCCTTGAATATTTTCCCTTTTTTCGCGTGAGGCTTGAAGCCTGTGAGGCTTGAAGGCTTCAAGCAGGTTTTGGCATATGCTGAGTTGGTTGGTTCTAGGGCTTGACAGGTTAACTTGTTTTGGGTTTGGTGGTTTTGAATGTGATGATAGGCAGGTTTTGATACTTGACAGAGGTTTTATTAGGATGGTACAGGTTTCATGCTTGTTGGTAAGGCTTGTGCTTCTTCTGGTTTTTGGTTCTTTGACAATGGTTTAAGGCTTTTTAGGCTTTTACAGTTTATGCTCTTTCTTGTGTTTTGATTGAATGATAAGAGTTTTTTGAAGGGTTTTCAGGTTAATGCTGGCTTATGAGGTTTGAGCTTATGGCTTAGCAGGTTCTCTGAGTTTGAGCTTTAGTTTGACAGTGGTTTTTGTTGAGTTGAATGTTTGGATGTCTTTTTGATTAGGCTTGAAGCTAGACAGGTCTTTGATTTTCTGGTTTTTTCGCTTAGTATCTTGCAGGTTATGGTTTATGCCTTAACAGATTTTTTTTAGGCAGGTCTGAGGCACAGGTTTTTAGTGCTTGTTGGTTTAAGGCTGGAAGGCCTTTTGACAGGTTTCTGGGGCTTTGCCTTTGTTCAACAGGTTTTTCCCTTGGTCAGCAGGTTTTGCCCCTTTGTTCAGTAGGCTGGAGGGTTTTGACAGTTGGCTATCTATCCTTGATATCTTTCTGATCTCCTCTCTCTACTGTGTTCAGTTTGTTTCTTTTTATCTTCCTGCCTAAAGCCTAAGCCTGCTTTCTTTTTCTCTTTTTCTTCTCTCTCAGTACAGTTTATATATTTAAAATATGCTTATGCTGTACTTTTGTTCTGAAAGGGCCACTTGGGAAATGATGACAATGGGATAGTTTGCTTGCATAACCATTTTTCTCTGCATATTTGTCCCTTCTTCCAGATTTTGTGCTTTGTATCTTTTCAAATCTTTTGAATAGCTTTGTGACAGTAACTTGTATTTTGACAATTTTTTGGATGGTTTGAAAGTTGTGATCCAGTTTGGACTTTCTGTTTGTATTGAACCATGCAGTTTGACAATTTTTGAATTGTGCAATTTGACTTTTGTGCATTCATTTTTAGCAAATAAAAATTCGTCCCTCTTTGTGAACTGGGAGAAATCCCGTGATTTGCAGAGAGGGTTAACTGATCCCAGTCAGTGGCCCTTAATGATGAATTTTATATCTGTCTCTTTATTTATTTATCTGCTATTTGACTTTTCTTCTTTTCTTTTGCAGATGAATAATTGAATGGAGAGGGGTATTAAATGAAGAATGAAGAATTGGAGACTTTAGAAAAAATAGGATAGTTTCATTTTATTTATTTATTTAAATTTAAATTAATGTAAAATCATTGTTGTAAATAAATTGTAAACAATAATTGTACGAATAATTTAAAAATAAATAAAAGTTTTTATTATCCAATTAATTCTATTTCCTCCTTTTTTCAATTATTTACTTATTATTTATAGTTCTTTAAATTAAAATAACTGAAAATTAAATTCCAGATATTTAATCTTTAGAATAATAAATAATCAACTAAACATTGATTCC
The DNA here is from genome assembly GCA_948472305.1 of Vicia faba. Lineage (NCBI taxonomy): Eukaryota > Viridiplantae > Streptophyta > Magnoliopsida > Fabales > Fabaceae > Vicia > Vicia faba. The sequence goes on along the minus strand of OX451741.1, from coordinate 265,321,635 downwards.
ACGTTGATCAAAATAATGAACTTGGCGCTTCCATCATCCAAAGCAAAGCACAGTCAAACGCAATAACTGATCAGACGCATTCCCTTCTTACTGATTTCTTACCAAACACTGTAAATCCAAACTGAATGTATCCTTTGACTGGTTCAAACAAACAAATGTGAATTCAAACCAAATGCCTTCTTTTATTGATTAAATCAAACAATGCGTATTCAAACCAAATCCCGGAACCACTTGTAAAGCACCGTAGAATTAAATCTTTCTGAAGAACCACGCACGAAAACCCTAATTCCTGATTAAATGCCAAAGAACGTTCGCCTGATCAAAGTTGAGCCTAAGTCAACCAAAACCCTAAGCCAACTGTGTGAAACATTCCAGAGCCCTGAAAATCAATGAAACCCTAACTGTGTCCTGACTGACGAGAAAAGTATGTTTAACCGATTCTTGAGCCAATCTGAAAAATCAGGAAACGCCTGAAGCTGCGATTTCTTGTGGAAAAATGCGAGGGCAAATTTTGGGGTACAACAGAAGTTTTTTAATTTTGATTGGTTATTTTAAGCATTTTTCTAATCTTAGTGATCAAGCAAGGGAGATTAGGAAATAAGTGGTATAATTTGATCAATATGGCAAAAAGAATCAAATCAAATAAATCTTAATTTGATCTTTTTTTTACTATAATTGATAAAATTGTTTCACTATATTTTTTTTGTTTTAATCTAATTCTTTCATCATATATACTAACACTTTCTACCCCTTTTAGGGGAGGCCAATTTTTATAAAAAAAAACTTATTCTCATACACGATTTCACAGAGGCTATTCACCAACTTTTTTCCACATACTATACTCGTACAATAATTCCCCATTAACAATTTTTCACACAATTATACATATTAACTATTGTTGCACCCCAAAATTTACCCTCTTGATTTCAGAATTTTTATAGCTCGTGTTTCATCATACATATTCATGCATTGTGATGAGTGATAAACCGGAAATGTATCGAATATTTGGATCAATTTACATGAATTTTATCCGCATTTTAATCAATTAAATTACTCGTTATTCGTATTATGCTGGTATTTTCCATGTTTTCAAGAATTTGATGTTTGCGAGGCATGTGCGAAGAAAGTCAAGAAAAGTCAAGCTAATCGTATTTAAAATCCGCACAAAGAAAGAGAAATTATGCAATTGAGGGGTGTGTGGCAAAATTGGGTGCATTACAAGTAAAAATCCTTGGAAGCCCAAAGAAGAAACACACGCTGGGCCCAATCCACCCAAGGTCCAAGGGGTGTAACGACCGTTACACGTCACCTAACCCTAGTGTAACGACCGTTACACCATGCCAAGCAAACCCTTCCTCAAAAGCAGGGGGTGTAACGATCGTTACACCTTGCCACGCCAGCCCTTCCTCAAAAGAAGGAGTGTAACAACCGTTACACTGAGGTAAATCCAGAGGAGAAAATATCTCAACTCCCTGCACATCTCCAAGCCTATAAATAGGACCTCAAATTCCCATATTTAAACACGCTTTCTTTTCTCTATTTTTACTGTTACTCTGCCGAATATTTTATGCATTATTTCCTTCCGCATTATTTCCTTTACCGATCTGTGGGAGACATCTGATATCAGCTAAATATTCTGCCATAATATTTTCAGGTTTAATTTAAGTATTTTATTTATTTATGCCAAGATTGTATGAAATGTTTATTTTATTTAAATTGTTAGATGGTAATTATTTTTGTTGCACTGTTATTAAATTTGTTTAACATGCACTGGTATGTAAGGTCATATAGCCAACGGGGTTTTAGCAACGCCAATTGATCAGTTCCTTTTAAAAAGAATAATTTTATGCTTTCAATTACTAGTTCTAAATATTAACTATTTTGTTACGAGAGTAAAATACAGATAGAAGTTAGGATCAATAAAACGATAGTTTGAGATAATAACTGGACAATGGTAATTGTGCATCAACTTAAAATACAACGAGAGCGCTTTTAGGTTGATTAGGTTTTGTTTGTTTCCAAAAACTATTTTTAAACTCTAATTGAAACAGCGAGAGCACTCACTTAGGTTTAATCGTAGGATCTGAATCAATAAACACGAGAGTGTAAGAAGAGGGTTTTCAAATAAATACTTCCTACTGAAAATTGTTTTGTTAATCCGAGTTAGGTCAATGAGTTTCTAAATCCCCGAAGTCCGACCATTACATACCGATATTCTCCCTTGAATCTAAACTAGATTATAATCAGTTAGGTTCCTTAAACCCCTATTAATTATATTATTCGCATTAGATTTACGTAGTAACCTAAGATGACAGTAGTTCGACATTTAGTCCCTTGGGATTCAATAATCTTTAAAGCTACACGCGATAGGACTGTATACTCACGGTCTAGATTCTTTAAGACTCACAAAATCACAATCAAGTTTTTGGCGCTGTTGCCGGGGACTAACAAGTTGATATCGTAACTCTTTTAGTTACGTTGTAGTGACTAAGGCACCATTCCCAATTATATGCCAAGCACTCACTCTAAAGGTGAAGGCTTAGTGCTACCAATTTCCGAACATGAGCGCTCTATTACTAGAAGACACCGAGTACGAGTATCTCGTACAGATCAATCCCTCTATCAATCTTCTATTCCTACCGAACCAGTTGAAGGACCAGACATGGGTTATCAGCCACGTCCTCTCAAATCTTATGTTATTCCTTCGCAGGAAGAACCACATAATAACATTGCAGCTCCTCCGATCGAGGCTAATAACTTCGAACTCAAACCTTCCTTGTTGTCTGTTGTACAACAAAACCAGTTTTCTGGAGGGTCAATGGACGACCCTAATCTACATTTATCGACCGTTTCCCTTTTTCCCTAAGAGACAGAGTCCGAGTCTGGCTCCAGTCTCTACCAGCTAACTCGGTTACCTCTTGGGATGAGTTGAAGAAAGTATTTCTTGCAAGATATTTCCCATCAAGTAAGACAGCTATGCTAAGATCCCAAATAAGCGATTTTCGACAAAAGGACAACGACTCTCTTTTTGACGCTTGGGAAAAATACAAAGACATGTTGATGCTCTATTCATATCATGGCTTAGAAGAATGGTTAATCATACATACCTTCTACAATGGTCTCCTCTATAATACAAGATTAACGATAGACTCCGCCGCAGGTGGCGAACTTATGGATAAATCCTACGTTGTTGCTTATGCTCTCATAGAAAGTATGGCTCAAAACCAGTATTAGTGGGGAGTGAAAGAGGTTAAGCAAACAAAGCTCCCGTAGATAAAGCATCAACAAAAGGCGGTATGTACGAGATCAATAGTCTTGATAGCGTCCATTTTAAGGTAGACGCTCTTGTCAAGAAGATAGATAACTTAACCGCAATACCTCCATCCACTGTGGCTGCTATAACTCCGAATTGCGAGATATATGGAGTACCTGGACATGCTGCTGCTGAATGTCAAATATTAGCAGGAACCCCCCCCCCCCCCCCCCCCCCGACCAAGTACATTATGCTCAAGGAAATCCTTACTCAAACACTTACAACCCTGATGGAAAAATCATCCAAATTTCTCATATAAGAACACCAATGCGTTGTATGCTTCTGGCCAAGCACTTGCTGTACCACCAGGATATCAAAAAGCACATGCAGCTGCTCCTAACATGCCTAGAAAGTCTAACCTCGAAATTCTGATGGAAAATTTTATAGCTACCCAACCTCAAACTAACAAGGAATTTCTAAACCAAAATATTCACACTAGTGAGCAAATCAAACAGTTAGTGAACAAAGTAGATGCTTTAGCCACCCATAACAAAATGCTTGAAACCCAGATTTCGCAAGTGGCCCAATAACAAGCACCTACTACTGCACCTGCTGGTACATTTCCAGGTCAACCTCAACCGAATCCAAAAGGACATGATCATGCTATTATATTGCAAAGTGGAACTGAATACGATGGACCAATTGACCCTAGAGCTGAAAACCCAGCCATGTCCCAAAGTTCTAGAAAAAAAACCGAGGAGGAAAGCGAACCAAAAGAGAAGGAGAAGGTAGGTGATGGAGAGACAGAAGAAAAGGAAAAATATTATGTGCCTCCGCCGCCTTACAAACCACCAATCCCGATCCTCAAAGACTTACTCAATCTAGAAGTGCAGGGAAATTTAAGAAATTTGTTGAACTTCTGAAACAATTAAACATCAAGATACCATTCATAGAAGCTATCACTCAAATGCCCTTGTACACTAAGTTTCTCAAGGAAATCTTGTCAAACAAGAAAAAGATAGAGGATAACGAGAGAATTACACTCACTGCTAAGTGTAACGCAATCATTCAGAACAAAATTCCTCAGAAGCTGAAGGATCCCAGAAGTTTTTCTATACCCCGTAATATAGGTAAGTATGTCATAGACAAAGCTCTATGCGACTTGGGCGCTAGTATCAGCATTATGCCCCTGTCCATATCCAAAAAGCTTGACATGGGAGAATTAAGACCAACCAAGATGTCAGTACAACTAGCAGATCGCTCTATCAAATACCCCATGGGAATTCTAGAAAACATTCTAGTACGCATAGGTAAATTATACATGCCTACAGATTTCATCATTATGGATATTAAAGAAGACAGCGTAACCCCTATAATATTGGGAAGACCATTTTTAGCCACTGTTGGAGCTATTATAGATGTTAAAAGAGGAAAGCTAACTTTTGAATTTGGAGAAGAGAAAGTTGAGTTTATCCTGACATAGTTCCTACAGGCCCCGGCTATATATGATACATGCTATATGTTAGATGTAATAGACGAATGTGTCAAAGAGATGGAGTCAAGAGAAGAAACTCATTCCGAAACTATGAAGATTCTGATGCCCCTAATTTTTGAAGATGATGATTGGTGTCCCAAATATCGAGATGACAGTTTAAGCGGATGCCTAGCACTGACACCAAATCATATGCCTTGTCCGAAGAAACCCAACTTGGAACTTAAATTTTTACGCAAAACCCTAAGATACGAATTCCTAGATTCCGAACTTAAAAGACCCGTGATAGTCAACACAGACTTAGGACAAACTGAGACGGAAAAACGATTGCATGTCTTAAGAAAATATCCCTCTGCTTTAGGATATAACATTGTTGATCTTAAAGGAATAAGTCCCTCCATCTGCATGCATCGTATTATGCTGGAAGATGACTGTAAATCTTCTAGAGAGCAATAGAGAAGAATCAACCCGATCTTGAGCAATGTAGTCAAGGATGAAGTAACTAAACTTCTAAATGCATGAATCATTTATCCAATCTCAGATAGCCCATGGGTTAGTCCAGTCCACTGTGTACCCAAGAAAGGAGGAATCACAGTCACGACAAATAAAGCGGGAGAACAAATAGTAGAAAGAGTCCTGAGTGGAGCCAGAATGTACATTGACTACAGAAAACTAAATAAAGTAACTCGAAAAGACCATTTCCCTCTACCTTTTATTGACCAAATGCTTGAGCGATTGGATAAGCATTCTTACTACTTCTATTTAGACGGCTATTCGGGATTCTTTCAAATTCCTATCCACCCTGATGACCAAGAAAAGATAACGTTCACGTGTCCTTATGGTATGTTTGCTTATCGGCGAATGTCGTTCGGACTATGTAATGCGCCTGCAACATTCCAAAGATGTACGATGTCCATCTTTGCCGATTTTATAGATGATATCATGGAAGTGTTCATGGATGACTTCTTTGTATGCGGACAAAGCTTTGAAGGATGCCTGTGAAACCTGCAAAGGCTACTGGAAAGATGTCTACAGGTAAACCTTGTGTTGAATTGGGAGAAATGCCATTTTATGGTAAAACAATGAATTGTACTTGGACACATAGTTTATTAAAAGGGGATCGAAGTAGGCAAAGCTAAGATTGAAGTAATAGAAAGTCTCCAAACCCCAAAAATCGTAAGAGAAATACAAAGTTTCTTAGGCCATGTCGGTTTCTACCGACGCTTCATAAAAGATTTCTCGAAAATTTCTAAACCTCTGACTAACCTCTTAATGAAAGAAGCTGAGTTCATCTTTGATGATGACTTCCTGAAGGCGTTTGAACAGTTAAAAGCATTATGCAGTACATGCAGTCCTAGGATAAAGAAGAGACAAAAAACTCCATGCAATATACTATGCAAGTAGGACTTTGGATTCTGCATAGATAAACTACGTCGCTACAGAAAAGGAACTCTTGGCAGTCATTTTTGCATTAGATAAATTCCATTCATATCTAGTAGGCGCAAAGATTATTATCTACACTGATCATGCAACTATTAGATACCTATTAGCTAAACAGGATGCCAAACCAAGATTATTAAGATGGATCTTACTCTTACAAGAGTTTGATTTGGAAATCAAAGATAAACCAGGATCTAAAAATCTTGTTGCTGACCATCTATCTAGGATGGAAAATCTTAAACCTGAAGAGATACCCATCAATGACGGTTTTCCATATGAACATCTGGTATCCCAGATGAGGTCTGAAAACTTAGCTAAAGAATGCCCTGAATTTTGCAACAATGACAAGACAATTGAAGTATTGGAAGCAGTATCTACTCAAATTTCACTGCCCTGGTATGCTGACTATGTCAACTACTTAGCAGCAAAAGTCCTTCCACCTAATTTAACTTATCAGCAGAAGAAGAAATTCTTTCACGATCTCAAACACTATTATTGGGAAGAGCCCTTACTATTCAAGCGAGGCCCCGATGGTATTTTCCGTCGATGCGTTCCTGAGAGTGAAATAGAGAGTGTAATATCTCATTGTCATGAAGCCCCTTATGGTGGACACGCTAGCACCTCAAAGACTTGCGCAAAAATCCTATAAGTTGGCCTTTATTGGCCCAGTCTATGGAAAGATGTCCATGCTGCAATTACAAAATGCGACCGGTGTCAACACACTGGTAACATATCTAGGCGCGATGAGATGCCTCAAAAGGGTATCCTAGAAGTAGAGATATTTGATGTATGGGGAATTGACTTTATGGGACCTTTCCCATTGTCTTCTGGCAACAATTACATATTAGTGGCAGTAGATTACATATCCAAATGGGTAGAGGTTGTAGCCTCTCCAACAAATGATGCACAAGTAGTGATTAGGTTGTTCAAAAACATAATTTTTCCAAGATTTGATGTTCCGAGATTAGTCATCAGTGATGGTGGCTCTCATTTTATTTCCAAAATTTTCAATAAACTCTTATCAAAGTATGGAGTCTGACACCGCATAACAACACCTTACCACCCACAAACAAGCGGGCAAGTGGAAATCTCTAACAGGGAGATTAAGCAAATACTTGAGAAAACTGTTGCCACATCTAGGAAAGATTGGTCGCCTAAACTACATGAAGCATTATGGGCATACAGAACAACATACAAGACACCCATTGGAACCACACCTTTCAAACTGGTCTATGGTAAATCATGCCATCTACCCGTAGAACTGGAACACAAAGCCTATCGGGCCATCAAAACCCTGAATCTAAGTTACAAAGCCGCTGGAGAAAAGAGAATTCTAGACATCCATGAATTGGAAGAGCTTAGGCTAGACGCATACGAGAATGCCAAAATCTACAAGGAGCGAATTAAGAAATGGCACGACAAACGCATCTCTAGGAAATAATTCAATGAGGGTGATGTAGTACTCCTGTTTAACTCCAGACTTCACCACAAGAATGGCATATCCAAGTTGATGATTGACTTGTGGACCACGTTTGATCAAGTCTGCTAGAATGTTGTAACATGTGATTGGACATGTTAATTATTTCCTTTCTTTTAGCAGGAAGTGATTTCACCATAGACACTCCTTTTTTTTATCATTACCAGCTTAATAGTCACCTTCTAATTCTCCAGTCTCTTTTATGATAGTCGCTCCATCCTACAAGTTCATAGATGAGTGTGACAAGTTATTAATATTGGAATTTAGAAGAGTTAACTCACTTTGAAGATGAGATACAATACATAGAAGTTTTTTCTTCTCACTTTCCAATTCATGTATGGTCTTTCTCTGATCTTCCTTTGTTTCAATATTTGCTTCACAATTGTCACAAGTATCTTGGTAGGATATATCAGGATCTTCATGAAGAACACTATCATCATCAAATTTTAATTCACCTTCCCATCTTCTAGACAAAGCCACCACAAGTTTTACAGACTCATTGTTAGCCTCATCTTCTAATTCATCATCATCAGACCAAGACACAGTAAATCCCTTTTCGGCCTCTTGAGAAAAGTGGGACATTCTAGTTTGATGTGACCAAAACCTTCACACTCATAAAATAAAATGCCTTTGCTTTGATTGGTCTTTTCTTCAAGAATGTTATTCTTATGAAGATTTTCTTCATTATTGATGTCAAATGGGATGTTCCTGACATTCAATCTCCCTCTTCTGTCCAATCTTTTTAATACCCTATTGTATTGCTTCCCAATAAGAAAAATGGTATTAGACAAATCCTCATCAGTAACCAGCTCAACTTGACTTGTATCATCTTCACCATTGTATACAAAAGTTATGCATTTGTTCTTTTTCTCAGCCTTATCACCAATAGACAATACAAATGTTTGAAGTGACCCAATAAGTTCATCAACTCTCATGTTGTTGATGCCCTGAGCTTTTTCAATTGTTGTGACCTTTATGTCAAATCTCCTAGGCAAGGACCTAAGGATCTTTCTGACCAGCTTGGCTTATGACATCCTCTCTCCCAATGCACTTTATGCACTAGCAATTTCAAGAATCTTCATTTGATATTCTTGAATTGTCTCATCATCATTCATATTTAAGTTCTCAAATTTGGAAGTGAAAAGATGAAGTCTTGAAATCTTCACCTTAGAAGTACCTTCATAAGTTGTCTTGAGAATTTCCCCAGCCTCCTTACCCACGGTACACATATTAATCAGCCTAAAGACATTTTTGTCTACTCCATTGAATAGAGCATTAAAAGCCTATGAATTTCCAATAGATTTCTTATCATCATTCTCATCCCAATCTTCTTCAGGTTATATGGTTTTAGCTTCAATCTCTTTCCCATCTTTGTCAATGACATTCACAACATGATGCTTCCATCCTTTAAAAACAACCTTCAAAGCTTTGATGTCCATAGATCTCATAAAAGCTATCATCCTAACTTTCCACCAGTCATAGTTTGAACCATCCAACATAGGTGGTTTATTATCATATCCTTCTTATTTATCCACAGTGCAAGAAAATATATCCCTGAATTTCACCCAGTAAACAAAATCGTGTGCCTGCTATTGATGCCAATTAAAATTCTGACACACAGACAATACTAGAAGTAAATACTGATGTCTCAACAACACACAATGTCACTGCAAATTTTATGACATCTGTTGACAGAAAAACAAACAAGAACAACAATGAAGAAATATAACTTGCAGAAAGTAAAATGACACATAAAATTGTTAACCCAGTTCAGTTCAAACTCGCCTACTCTAGGGGCTACCACACCAGGAAGGAAATCCACTATTAGTAGTACTAGTTCAAAGCTAAACTCTCCCGCTTACAACTTCTCACCTAATCTCTACCCAGTGCAACTTCTACCTAGGCACCTCCTAGATATGAGAAATATTCATCTCACCTCCAATCACGGCAGTGATAAAAAATACTCCTCAGGGAATATCTCAAGAAACCAAAAAGGAAGAACACGCTTCCAAATTACAAAAACTTAGTTTTCTTAAAAGCTTCACTAAGAACAATACTCAACTCTGGCTTACAAGCTTTGAGGAGAACAATAACTTGATGAAACAAGTAACAATCAGTCAACTCAAATTCATTAAAGATACATGAGGACATACAAAAATACATGGAGAACTAAAGGAATTATCAAACCCTAAACCCTTATTTTTCATAAGTATTTACAATAAAAACTATGCGTGAAAGCTAGGTCTCGGAAGACTCCTTATATAGACTTCTGCAGTTGGGCTTGGACTCTTCAATCAGATATAATTTTCAGCTCCAAATCCCTGTAGAATATTTGTGATACGGTGGGAAGAACTGACTGTTTTTTGGAATGTTGGTTTGCGTTTGTTTTTGCAAAATGTCGCGGTAAGCAAGAGTCGCCACCGACTTTTATTTTATCCAACAAGGAAAGGAAAAAAGCACAGAAAAATTCCTTTTTCGAGATGTTTCTCGGGTTCGGGGGGTAGATTATAGAAAGGGAAGGTATTAGCACCCTTTTTATCCGTGGTTATCCACGGGCTCTTAGGTACTTGCTCATATTGTTTTCAAAAATTGATTTCTTTGTGCTTGTGGGTTTGAAAAAAGTTTTTGTTTGAAAACATCGATTTAACTCTTGCTTCTGTCCTCAAGAGTGTATGAAGTGTTTTTGAAAACTTTGTTCGAAAAAGTGTAAGTGTGAAAAAGATTTTGTTTTTTGAAAGAGCAAGTACTTAAGAACCATCTACCTACTCGAAAAAGGAATCTTTCTATGCTATCTTCCTTTAGACAATTCTATCCCACCATGAATGAGTAGGTAGCATCGTCGTTGGAGTTTAAGGGTCAATTCGAATAAGGGACTTATGGTCACTAAAGCAATGTTAGGACGCCTTAGCGGTAACCCTAATGTCTTAGATCATTTGTTTTGAGGCAACAATATCCGAGGGAACCGTTTCGAGGCGACTATGATCTTTAGACAAGAGAGCGACCTCTAAAGTGACCTATACTCAATGACCGTGTACGAAGGCAACCAAGTGGGGTGTATCCTAAGAGTGCGCATGTGCGAGTGTGTCGTTTTCAGTTTATTTTTATCTTTGTACATATCAATGGTGATCTAATTTGATTTTAGGTTAAAACATTCAATCTTGTTATGCATCCCTATTATCAAACATCTAACAGTTATAATTTGCGGAAAATAAAATTGCGGAAATTAAATTATAAGGCGTCACGTATTTACATCGCCAAAAGCAACCCTTTGAAATTTAAATGCGGAAAAATAAACAAAGCGATAAAAATAATTAAATGGTCCTAATTATCTATTACATTTCGGGAACAAGTACAATATTTAATAAATAGATCGCGTGCGGAAAATTAAATCGAGTGCGAGTAGGGTTTTGACCCTTTGTTATTTAAAGAAAAGATTTTTTTGTTGTTTTTATTTTAAGAAAGAAATTGTCTAAGTTAATTATTAAATTAATAAATTAATTAATTAATTAATGAAAATAAATATTTTTGGGTTTTTTTGGTATTTAAAGAAATAAAATAAAATAAATTAATGTTAGTAAAAACCTAATTAAGTCTAATTGATTTTAATTATTTACAAAAAATATATTAAAGTTATTTCTAATTAATGGCCTAAATTAATTAATAGATTTGTTAATAAAAAATAAAATACTAAAATTTAATTTAATAAAGAAAATATTTTTTGGTTTAAATTTTATTAAAGGAAAAAAATTGATTGGTTAGAAAATAATAAAAATAGTTAAATCAAATAAACAAAAATAAATGAAATAGAGAGAGTTAAGGGGTATGGGCCTGATTGGAGTGTTTGGGAAGCAAATTCTATGGCCCAAATGAGTTGGCCCTTTGTTGACTTTGTGAGATCCAGTGAGTGCACGTTGACTTGACTCCATGGTGGACCATCAATCTGAATCACCAGATCTGGCCTTTGGCCATCTGGCTGTTGGACGTGTGAGGGCACATGGTGAGCTGCAAGCCTAGATCTGCATGTGATTACATGAAAAAACAAAGGAAAATACAAAGCGCTGGAGGCAGGGATCGAACCCCTGACCTCCAGCCATCAACGCCTTGGAAATAGACACGCTAACCACTGGGGCACTTTGCTTCAATTGTTAATAAAATACAAACAAAACATAATATGTTAAAACACGTTAATATGCCAGAAAATAAAAAAATGCGCGAAAATTTGAAAAAGGCCAATCAGAGGAGGACACGATGTCGTCCCTGTCCTCAGGCCTGAAACAAAATTACCTACGGATTTGAATCCGCAGCTAAATGCATAGGTCGTTCCTAAAATTTATCTCAGGCTATATAAATTCCTCCCAAGACCATGGTTGCATTCGTCTTCCTCTCCCGGTCACGTCCATAGCCATCATTAAGGCTAATTTTACCTGTAGCAAAAACGCCCAAAAAAGCTCCAAGAACCCTAGCTATGGTGATTCTTGGTACAGGTCATATAAACGAAATTCAATAATACAAAAAGTTTGCAAATGTCTTGGTGATCACAAACATGTAATTATTTTGTCCGAAAGATGCCAGAATGAGGATTTACAAATTGAAGAAAGAAACGGATCCACGTGGTACTTATAGTGGGTTTGGGCGTGTATGGGAGCTTGCTTTGGGTTGGTTTCAACTCAGTGAACCTCTGGGAAATGATTGAGACCCTTCTTGGCTTCTGAGATCGTCTCTAAGTATGAATTCAGATTCAAGCTTTTTCCACACTTTTTCAAGTTTTGTCTTGATTGTTCTTGCAGCCTCTAACCCCTATTTTCGTGCCTTTTCCTTCCTTATGTAATATATTTTGCATTAGGGTAAGAAACTTGGTACAAATCTCTCCATATCAATGCTCATGAATTGGATTTGATTCCACCATTACAACCTTCCAAATTTGGCCTAAATCATATCTTCTTGTAACCAATGCACTTGATACAAATTTGATTCACATAATAGCTATATTCAAAGCCTAAAGCAACCAAAAAATCATGAGTTATAAATACTTTTGATTTTATATGATTTTATTTGATTTAAAGTGAATAAATTTAATTAAAAATCAAATTAAATAATAAAAATAAGATATGGGCTCATGGCTGAATCTAGGACACGTGGGCAATGATGCAAGCCCAAATCAAGTGGAAAAGAATTGACCCATTTGACAAAATTTGAAGTTTTGGGGATAGTTGACTTTTGGCAATTTTGCAAAAATGTCCAACTTCAACAATGCATAACTTCTTCAATTTTGAACTTTTGGAGGTGTTCTTGAACTTTTTAGAAAGATTGAGATGTCCTATAACCAACCCTTTTGGTCTCATCTCATTTTGATATTCCATACTCAAGTTATAAGCTTTGTAAAAAAAATGTGTTTTTGTTGACTTTCAAAAATGACCTATAATATCCAAATTTATAACTTCTTGTGAGTGCATTTTCTGATCTTGGGATATGAAGATGGATTGTAGGAAATTTAATCCTCTTCAAAATTCGATTTGGATGGGTCATTTATCATAAAGTATGAGAAAGTTATGCTTGGTCAAAGTTGAGTTGACCTTTCCTACAAAACCCTAATTTAGCAACTTTTAAATCTGGATGAATTGTGAGCAATCCTTGATGAATCATGATCAAACCTTGATCAAATGATGAAATATCCTTCAAAATTAGAATGTTGACAAAAAATCTTGAAGTTTGACTGTTCATAGGTCACAGTTGACTTTTGCCCTAGCATAGTCGATTTTTGGACCTTTTGAGCAATTGACTGAGCAAACTTCCTCTGCAAGGCTTGAAATTTGACATGGATGGTCTTGAGAGCATATTAGGACATTGGGGAGAACTTGAGCTCATTTGTACTCAAAGATATTGATGCAACACAAAACCTTAATTTGGGGTTGACTACCTTAGGAGATAGCTTGACTGTCCCACTCTTGAGCAAACTTGAGTAACTTGGATATTTTTCTTGCAATGTTTTGAGAAATATGAGAGGGAAAATTTTGGGGTACAACAATTGCCCCTGTTCAATCTTCTTAAACCTGAGGATGTAGATTGACTTTCGTGATCCGAAGATGGAAGATGATTGAACACTAGAGTGCCCAGAAATTTGCACTCGCATGAAGTGGTATCAGCCTTGTGATGTCGGGAATGGACTTACAGATGCCATTTGGAGATTGCTGGCGGGAGGATGGGCTTAAAGATGCCATCTGCAGGAGTGTCGATCGCATAAGAGATTCCTTAGCGAGAACTTGCATACCTGTTGTTGTAGAAGATTCCGCTGGGGAAGTCTAACTTTTATTGAGATTTAGGAACTTGCCTGTACCTCAGCTGAGAGAACATCTTTGCTAAGTTTTAAGAACTTGTCCGTAACTCAACTGGGGGAAAAATCTTCATCAAGATCTAGGAATTGTCTGGTCTTCAACGGTGTATACCGTTGAGATTGTAGAACTCGTCCACACTATGACGGAGGAAAATTGTCGAGATTGAGAACCTTATCTGAAATTCAACCGAGGATAATTTAGTTGAGATTTAAGAACCGGTTAGGTCTTCGACTGAGAGAAACATCTTCATTAAGATTTAGGAACTGTCTGGTCTTCAACGGAGTATACCGTTGAGATTGTAGAACTCGTCCACATTATGACGGAGGAAAATTGTCGAGATTGAGAACCTTATCTGAAATTCAACCGAGGATAATTCAGTTGAGATTTAAGAACCGGTCAGGTCTTCGACTGAGGGAAACATCTTCATCAAGATCTAGGAACTGTCTGGTCTTCAATGGAGTATACCGTTGAGATTGTAGAACTCGTCCACACTATGACGGAGGAAAACATCTTCATCAAGATCTAGGAACTGTCTGGTCTTCAACGTAGTATACCGTTGAGATTGTAGAACTCGTCCACACTATGACGGAGGAAAACATCTTCATCAAGATCTAGGAACTGTCTGGTCTTCAACGTAGTATACCGTTGAGATTGTAGAACTCGTCCACACTATGACAGAGGAAAACATCTTCATCAAGATCTAGTAACTGTCTGGTCTTCAACATAGTATACCATTGAGATTGTAGAACTCGTCCACACTTTGACGGAGGAAAATTGTCGAGATTGAGAACCTTATCTGAAATTCAACCGAGGATAATTCAGTTGAGATTTAAGATCCGGTCAGGTCTTCGACATAGCTGAGAACTTAATTGCCTCCTTTCCTGAAAGGTAAAGGTAAGTCATATGCAATGCATGATATAGATCAAGCAATGATGTTCTCAAAATAAATGAGATTGTGTTGTATGATGCGTATATGTATGTATCATGATATATGGAAATGTAATGTTTTAGATGGGGAAAATAAATCCCGGATAGCTGCTAGAGAATATAGTTGAATTCTTCGTTTCCGCTAGAGATAGCGAACGAAGGTGATTGCGAGAATAAACCTGCAGGAGAGGATAACTCTATTGGAGGATAAACTGATGAGGAGATTACTCTGTGAGGAAGAGATATTCTGCTGAAGATTCTACTGATAAATTCCGTTGGGGACGAATTACCGTTGCTGGTGATACTGAATTCTGTTGGGGATCGAATTCCTGTTTGTGAAAGGAAAGAACTCTGTTGGGGATGATCTTTCAGTTGCGACTTCACTGGGGATAACCTTTTAGACTCTAATGGGGATAATCCTTTGAGCTTTGCTGGGGACAATCTTCCTTTGAACTCGGCTGGGGATATTTATTTTTATACTCCGCCAGGGACGAACTTCCAGAGTCTACTGGGGATGATTCTTCAACTCCACTGGGGAAGATTTTTCAGACTGCGCTGGGAAAATTTTAACTCCACTGGGGATATCTTGTATTTTTCCGGGGAATATTCTTATACTTCGTTGGGGAATATTAAGACTACCGGGGATATTAAGCCCTTTCAGTGTTGATGGTAGATAAATTATGCTTGGGGGGAGAATATTACCGATTCATTCACAGTTGCAAGCCTCAGCTGGGGAGAGCTATCTTTACTGTCTTACTCTGCGGGGAGTGAATGTATCTTAGCCATATTCTTCAGCTGAATTTACCGTCGTACCTGGTGGATAGAGCAACTGTATAGTTTGGACAATTCTCATTGCCCCTGTTTCTGATATTACCAGTAATCGTCTTTTGTTTCGCATGCAAATATTTATGAGCAGCAGTTAATGTCAAGTGCATATATTAAAAATGAACATTGGACGTTCTTTGCAAAACAAAACAGATAAAGGAAAAATAGCTTGAAATTTCTTTGAAAATGAATTGTATTGATTTTGAAGTTTGGCCTATAAATAGGCGTTTTTGTACAAGAGGTTGACGTCCTAGTAAGAGAACGCCGCCGAATAAATATAGAATTTACACAATTTGTGAAAAAGAAACAAAACAGCTATGTGAATAATCCCACTGGGTTCCAACTCTGCTATTGCCCTTATGTCTTCGAGAATCTCATCACTTTGCTACTTGGTTGAAGATGAATCAGATTGATTAGTGTCGTCCGAGCTTGATAGTCGATGCCGAAGTCTGGTTGCAAGGTGATCCAATGAGACATAGTGTTACACTTTGATCCCTAATTTTTTCCTGGACCTCCCTTTTGGGTTTTCAGTCCACCGGGATACCCTTTTTTGCCCAAGCCGCCTTTTCAGGTTTTCGACTTGCCGGGTGTACAGTTTTTTTTCATTTTCATCCCTTACTTTTGCCCGAACCCTTTTGGTTCGCCGAGAAGCCCTTATTTTTGCCTAGGCCAGTCAACCTAGCGGGTCTTTGATTATGCGTAGTATTTTTTCACTATGTCTACATTGAAGGGGTGAGGAAGGTCGTCACCATCCATGGTGGTTAGAATCATAGCCCCTCCTGAGAAAATGTTCTTAACCACAAATGGCCCTTCGTAAGTAGGGGTCCATTTACCCCTGGGATCACCTTGAGGTAGTATGATGCGCTTGATTACCAGATCCCCAACTTGTTACTCTTGTCGTCTGACTTTCTTGTTAAATGCCTTGATCATCCGTTTTTGGTATGTCTGACCATGACAAATAGCAGTAAGTCTCTTCTCGTTAATTAAGTTTAGCTGATCAAGCCGGGTCTGAATCCAGTCATCTTCACTCAAACCTGCATCCTTCATAATCCGAAGAGAGGGTATCTGAACTTCAATGGGCAAGACTTCCTCCATGCCATAAACCAAGGAATAGGGTGTTGCCCCTGTTGACGTCCGTGCTGAGGTACGATACCCATGAAGAGAAAATGGTAACATCTCGTGCCAATCTTTGTATGTCACTGTCATCTTCTGCACAATCTTCTTAATGTTCTTATTAGCCGCTTCAACAGCCCCATTCATCTTCGGTCGGTAAGGAGAAGAGTTGTGATGTTGTATCTTGAACTGCTTGCAGAGCTCAGTGATCATCTTATTGTTGAGATTGGTACCATTGTCCGTAATGATCCTCTCTGGTACACCATATCGACAGATCAGATTATGCCGAATGAACCGTGCCACGACGTTCTTGGTTACAGTAGCAAAGGAAGCTTCTTCAACCCACTTCGTAAAGTAATTGATAGCTACCAGGATGAAATGATGCCCTTTGGACGTTGTAGGTCTGATCTCGCCGATCATATCAATGCCCCACATTGCAAAAGGCCACGGAGCTATCAAGACATTCATAGGTACTGGAGGTATGTGCACTTTATCAGCATAGACTTGGCACTTGTGACATGTTCAAGAATGTTGATAACAGTCGGCTTCCATAGTGGACCAAAAATATCCTGCCCGAAGGATTTTCTTTGCCATGGTATGTCCACTGGAATGGGTTCCGAAAGTACCTTCATGTAACTCTATCATGATCCTTTCTTCTTCGTTCTTATCCATACAATGCAGTAAGGTCGAATCATGGTTACGCTTGTAAAGAATGCCACTGCTGATGAAGAACTTTGTCGCGAACCTCCTTAGAAACTTCTTGTCATTAACAGATGCACCCTCGGGGTATTCCTGAGCCTCAAGGTATCTCTTCACCTCATGAAACCAGGGTTTATCTTCTACCTCTTCAGTCTCAATATCACAGCAATGTGCAGGTTCGTCCAATCTTTCAATGATAATCCAGGGAGCTTTGTTGTCCCAATTGACTTTGAACATAGAAGACATCGTAGCCAGCGCATCCGCCAACTGATTCTCCTCTCTCGGGAAGTGTTCAAAGGTTATCTCTTCGAAGTGCGGAAGCAATGTCAACACATACTCCTTGTAAGGAATGAGATTTGTGTGTTTCGTATCCCACTCGCCTTTGATCTGGATGATCACGAGAGCGGAATCTCCGAAGACACTCAAGAACTTAATCCTTAGGTCCATTGCTGCTCGAAGACCCATGATGCACGCTTCATACTCCGCCATGTTGTTGGTGCATTTGAAACATAGTCGGGCGGTGAACGGAGTATGAGAGCCTTTAGGAGATATGATCACGGCTCCAGTGCCATTACCCAAAGCGTTTGAAGCTCCACCAAAGTACATAGACCATCGGGATCCCTCCTCAGGTCCTTCATCCGGTCCAGGTGTCTCACAATCAGTCACTATCATGATACTCTCATCTGGAAATTCAAAGTTCATAGACTGGTAATCATCCACCGCCTGATGTGCCAAATGATCTGCCAACACACTTCCTTTGATTGAGTTTTGGGTCGTGTACTGGATGTCATACTCAGTCAATATCATATGCCATCTCGCTATTCTTCTAGATAAGGCAGGCTTTTCGAAGATATACTTGATTGGATCCATCTTTGATATCAATAGAGTAGTGTGAGTCAGCATATACTGTCTCAGCCGGCGAGCAGCCCATGCCAAAGCGCAACAAGTTTTCTCAAGTAACGAGTATCGGGTCTCGCAGTCAGTAAACTTTTTGCTAAGGTAATAAATAGCATGCTCTTTTTGGCCAGACTCGTCATGCTGACCCAGCATACACCTCATTGAGTTGTCGAGTACTGTCAAGTATAGGATTAGAGGTCTCCCCTCAACTGGCGGCATCAGAGTAGGTGGCTCTTAGAGATACTCTTTGATCCTTTCGAAAGCGGTCTGACATTCGTCGTTCCATCTTACCACTTGATCTTTCTTCAGTGACTTGAAGATTGGCTCATAAGTAGCAGTCAGGTGTGAGATGAATCGGGCAATATAGTTCATACGTCCCAGAAAGCCTCTGACTTCTTTCTCTGTTTGGGGAACTGGCATTTCCTGTATAGCTTTCACCTTTGCAGGATCCACTTGAATACCCTTATCGCTTACGACGAAACCCAGCAGCTTACCAGATCTCACCCCGAAGGTGCACTTGTTCGGGTTCAACCTCAACTTGTACAACTTCAACCTGTCAAATAGCTTCTGAAGATGGTCCAGATGTTCTTCCTCGGTCTGGGATCTTGCAATCATGTCGTCGACGTATACTTCAATCTCGTGGTGGATCATATCATGGAACAAAGCAACCATGGCACGCTGATACATTGCTCCAGCGTTCTTCAATCCAAAAGGCATGACCTTGTAACAAAAGGTACCCCATTTAGTAACAAAGGTTGTCTTCTCCATGTCTTCAGGAGCCATTTTAATCTAATTATAACCGGAGAAACCATCCATAAAGGAGAAGACTTTATGTTGTGCGGTGTTGTCAACCAGAACGTCGATATGAGGCAAAGGGAAATCATCCTTGGGGCTTGCCCTATTCAGATCCCTATAGTCGACACACATTTGAACCTTACCATCCTTCTTTGGCACGGGAACCACGTTGGAAACCCACTGAGGGTAAGAAGTAACTGCTAGAAAACCGGCGTCAAACTGTTTCATAACTTCAGCCTTGATTTTCTCAGACATATCCGGGCGTATTCGGTGAACTTTCTGTTTCATTGGAGGACAGTCTTCCTTGGTAGGCAGGCGGTGAACCACAATATCAGTATCCAACCCAGGCATATCTTGATAAGACCAGGAAAATATCTCAACATAGTCACGCAACATCTGAATCAACCGTTGCTTGACACTAGGTTCCAAATTTGCACCGATCTTGACCTCTTTCTTGTCTACCTCTGTACCCAGATTCACTGATTCCACTGGCTCTTCGTGCGGCTGTATGACCCTCTCTTCTTGAAGTAGCAGTCTAGCAAGTTCACCGGGAACTTCACAATCCTCTTCATCTTCGTCTTCGGCTAAGTTGATCGGATTTTCGAAGTCATAACTGGCAGTAGCAGAGTCGTTACCAGTGAGATCCAGAGTGGATGTAGACCTGTATATGTGAGTGTGTGTAAAATAGTTGTTTTTCAATATATAATAAAAGAAAAACAAGGAGCGCAAAATTTGAAATGCAAGAAACGTCCAATGCTTTTATTAATGATATATGTAGATGACACACATAAATCCCTCACAAATGAAGCCACGGTGCCCCGGGTAAGACACCGGGCCGTAAAGTTTAAAACATTATTTGTTACAAATACAAAACAAAAGTCTTATTACTGGGTGATAACTGAAACAAGCATAGAATCCTTCGTTGTCCAATTGCTTAATCCACCATCGGCAGTTGGGTATATCCAGCTGTCAATATCAAACTCTTCATCAACGTCATCCCCGATAGCATTCATCCCTGCGTCTTTGTGATCGGTGGAAATAGAACTGACTGTTTTTTAGTGCTGGTTCGCGAAATGTCGAGGTAAGCAAGAGTCACCACCGTCTTGTATGTTCTCCAACAAGGAAAGGACAAAATCACAGCAAAATTCCTTTTCGAGAATGTTTCTCGGTTCGGGAGGTAGATTTATAGAAAGGGAAGGTGTTAGCACCCTTTCTATCCGTGGTTATCCACGGGCTCTTAGGTACTTGCTCACTATGTTTTCAAAAATGTTTGCTTTTCTTTTGTGTTTGTGGGTTTTGAAAAAAGTTTAGTTTGAAAAACTTCTAGGTAACTCTTGTATCAGTCCTCAAGAGTGTATGAAGTGTTTTTTTGAAAACTTTTTGAAAGTGTAGGTGCGAAAAGTTGTTTTTGTTTTTTTTTTGAAGAAAAAAAAAAGAGCAAGTACTTAAAAACCTCTACCTACTCAAAAGGGAATTTAATTGTGCAAATGTCCTTTAGACAATACTATCCTGCTATTGAGGAATAGGTAGCACCATCGTTAGAGTTTTCGGGTCAATTCGATTTTAGGGACGTGTGGTCACTAAAGCAACGTTAGGACGCTTTAGTGGTAATCCTAATGTCTTAGATCATTTTTATCGAGGCGACAATTTCGAGGCAACTTATGATCTTAGGACAAAGGACGACCTCTAAAACATCTTATACTTAATGACCACGTTCGAGGCAACCAAATGAGGTATACCCTAGGAGTGGCGTGTGCAAGTGTGTCAATTTTCAATTATATTATTCTTTCATGTCATGGTGGACTACTGTTGATTTTAAGTTAAGAGTTAATCTTGTCATACAATCCTAGTTAGCATACATCTAAGCAGTTAATATATATACATGAATTTAAAGTGCGGGAATTGAAAATCCTACGCTATTACAAGGCTTTCGGGGAGGGGGATTATTTACATGTCCAAAAATATTGGGGGAAATAAAAACAGTAAAGTAAAAGAAGGTCTTAGTTTAAGCTATTACATCCCAGTAAAATAAACGCGCGTGAATCTAAAAAAAAATCCTAAGAATAAGAACTCTTTTTATTGTTTTTGATTAAGAAGATATTTGAATTAAATACTCCTAAGCCTAGTTTATTTTAAATTGATAAAATGAAGTTAAAATAATTAATTTATTTATTTACAAAATTAATTTGAATAAAAAACTAACCTAATGTTTTTTTTTGTGATTTTTTTTATTTTAATGTTAATTAAAAGATAAAAAGAAGTCTATGAGAATAAAAACAAAAAAATAAAGTGCAGGAGGGATCCTTCGATCCAGGGAAAAAAAGAGTTTCGACCCAGGGAGGGAATGGACTGCTTCGGTCCAGAGAGGGTCCTGGTCCTTTCGATTGGGCCAGAAAGTAAGGCGTGAGTAGCCTTCGATCCAGGGAAGAGGATTTCCCTTCGATCATGAAGGTCATGGCTTTCGATCCAGGGATGAGATGCCTCTTTCGATCCAGCACGCTAATGGGTTCGATCCAGAGAAGGGCTCTCCTTCGATATGGGATGTTATACCTGCAAAAGTATGTGAGCGAAACAAAAATGCAGGGCCTGGGTATTGAATCCCAGGCCCTTCGATCTTGCACTTGTTGGGGTCTCTTCAGGCTAAATCTGCAGCAAATGTTAGCACACGAGAAATGTGACCTGGGTGCCAAACCCAGGCCTTTCGATCCTGTCTAAGATGGCAAGTCAAAGGTAACAACAAGTAATAATGCGTTTACGCAAATGTAAGGTTGGAAAATTTACCCTTTCTTACCTACAGATTGAGTCTTCGATTTGGGCACTGGCTAGATGGGAGCACTTTCAATCTGGGATTTCTGAGCGCAGGCACTTTCGATCTGGGCACTTCTGGGCGCAGGCACTTCTGATCTGGGCACTTCCTGGATGTAGGCACTTTTGATTTGAGGGCTTCTGGGTGTAGGCACCTTCGATCTGAGGGACTGCTTTGGCTTGGAAAATTTTTGGCAGCGTCTCTCCAATGTTTTGTTCTCCTGCAGATTTTTTGAAGAAGTGTGTATAATTTTCGTTCTATGATTTTCGTGTGATTTTTCGTGTATTTTTTTGTGTGTGTTGTAATGTGTCACTGGCCTCCTATTTATAGGAGTGTGGGAGTGCACGAAAATGGAAAGGGACAACCATTAAAATAGGCCTTTAACGCTCTGGACAAAAATCAAACACATTAAATCATTTCCTTTTTTGAAACATTCGTGTCCCTTGAATGAACCTGGACGCTTGGATTTCGAGTGCTTTCAGGCCATGCTCTTCGATTAGTCCTGATTTGCCTCTTTCGAATGGACTCCCTGCGTACCCTTCGAATGGGCCTGGCCCAAATATCAATCGAAGGATTCCAATCGAAATGCTCTGCTAACAGGCCAATCAAAAGGTGTTGTTCATGCCAAATGAAGGACATGGTTGACATGCCTGTCGACATTGCCTTGACATAATTCCAATCGAATGCTTGTCCATAATGCCAATCGAAATACTCCTTCAGAATGCCAATCGAAATACTCCTTCAGAATGCCAACCGAAAGGTATTTGAAGTACCACTCAAAAATCTTCTTTTTCCTTAGGCAAGAGTTTGTGATCAACCAGGCAGGGGGAAGACTTTGGAAAACATGAGAGGGAAAATTTTGGGGTGCAACAGTTGCCCCTGTTCAATTTTCTTAAACCTGAGGATATAGATTGGCTTTCTAGCCTTTCGCGATCCGAAGGTGGAAGATAATTGAACACTAGAGTGCCCAGAAATTTGCACTCGCATGGTGTAGTATCAACATTGTGACGTCGGGAATAGGCTTACAGATGCCATTTGGAGATGGTTGGTAGGAGGATGGGCTTATAGATGCCATCTGCAGGAGAGGTAATGGATAGTCATTGGAGACAGGCTTAAAGCTGCCATCCAGGGGCGATTGCTGGACTGTATTTGAATGAGTGACAGAATAACATCCGAATCTGGATCGTATCTGGACTGTTATTTGAAGGTCTCCGATTGCCGGTCATTAACTGGGAGAAATAAATCTAACCAGAGGAGGTCTTTTTTGATAATGATGTGTGATGAAGGAATCTGAGACGATTGCTACTCCAAACGGGATGGTGAAGGAATTTTGGATGATTACTACCTCAGCAAGATGGTGAAGGAATCTTGGATGACTTCTACCTCAGCAGGATGATGAAGGAATCTTGGATGATTACTACCTCAGCAAGATGGTGAAGGAATCTTGGACGATTACTACCTCAGCAGGATGATGAAGGAATCTTGGACAATTACTACCTCAGCAGGATGATGAAGGAATCTTGGACGGTTACTACCTCAGCAGGATGATGAAGGAATCTTGGACGATTACTACCTCAGCAGGATGATGAAGGAATCTTAGATGACTTCTACCTCAGCAGGATGATGAAGGAATCTTGGATGACTTCTACCTCAGCAGGATGATGAAGGAATCTTGGATGATTACTACCTCAGCAGGATGATGAAGGAATCTTGGATGACTTCTACCTCAGCAGGATGATGAAGGAATCTTGGACGATTACCACCTCAGCAGGATGATGAAGGAATCTTGGACGATTACTACCTCAGCAGGATGATGAAGGAATCTCGGATGACTTCTACCTCAGCAGGATGATGAAGGAATCTTGGACGATTACTACCTCAGCAGGATGATGAAGGAATCTTGGATCACTTCTACCTCAGCAGGATGATGAAGGAATCTTGGACGATTACTACCTCAGCAGGATGATGAAGGAATCTTGGATGATTACTACCTCGGCAGGATGATGAAGGAATCTTGGACGATTACTACCTCAGCAGGATGATGAAGGAATCTTGGATGATTTCTACCTCAGCAGGATGATGAAGGAATCTTGGACGATTACTACCTCAGCAGGATGATGAAGGAATCTTGGACGATTACTACCTCAGCAAGATGGTGAAGGAATCTTGGATGACTTCTACCTCAGCAGGATGATGAAGGAATCTTGGATGATTACTACCTCAGCAAGATGGTGAAGGAATCTTGGACGATTACTACCTCAGCAGGATGATAAAGGAATCTTGGACGATTACTACCTCAGCATGATGATGAAGGAATCTTGGATGACTTCTACCTCAGCAGGATGATGAAGGAATCTTGGACGATTACTACCTCAGCAGGATGATGAAGGAATCTTGGACGATTACTACCTCAGTAAGATGGTGAAGGAATCTTGGATGACTTCTACCTCAGCAGGATGATGAAGGAATCTTGGACGATTACTACCTCAGCAAGATGGTGAAGGAATCTTGGACGATTACTACCTCAGCAGGATGATGAAGGAATCTTAGACGATTACTACCTCAGCAAGATGGTGAAGGAATCTTGGATGACTTCTACCTCAAAAGGTAATGACTTTTATCTGTCGATCGATCTTTCCTGAATAGGTAAAGAGTTAGTTGTATGCAATGTCATGATGTATGCATTGTGTAATGATGTTCTCAAAATAAATGAGATTTATGTTATATGTATTTTGTCATGTATGTAAATAGGATGTATGAAATGTGAAATGTTAATGAATGTATTTTTGTCTGGGAAAATAAATCCTTGACAAGTGTTGGGGAGTTGTTAAATCCCGGATTGTTGTTGAATAGTATGTGTGTCTTCAAATTTTGCTTAGCATGTTTCCACTGAGGATCCTCGTTTTGTCGAGGAGAACTCCGTTGGGGAAAGTTGTGAACTCTGTGGAGAGTATTGATTCGTTCTTGGGGAACAAGTTCAGGAGTCTCGGTTGTCCGTTTCTCTACTGGGGAGTCAAAGTTAAACTGACATCTGGTCGGGTCCAGGTTTCACAGTAACTTGCTGGGGATTGCAGAGTAGTCTACTGGGGAAGAGGAGTTGTGGTCCTTTGATTTGTAGTAGTCGGAGAGGCAAACTCAAGCTGGGGAATCCTGGTGTTGTTGGGGAAATAAACCCTGTCATCAGTCTGCTAGAGAGGTGACATCTTCGTTGGGGGAAGTCCTCGAGGATTCTTGAGGTGGATTCAGTTGGGGAAAGGTTTTCAGAGATTAAACCCTTGCTGGGAGTCATCCTATGAGAAGGATCTGGGGAGATTTGTCATTGCCCCTAGCAGCAGGCGTTTGTGGCACTGCCTGGAAATGTTTGACTGTATGTAACCCTTCACTGAGATTGATGTTCAATGCCCCAAGTGTCGGAGATGGAGATTTGCCCCTGGTTACTCTGCACTTCTTTGAGAGATGTCCTGGAATCTTGATTGGACTGCCCCAGGTGATGGACAATGATCATGCCACGCCCCTTGATTGGAAGTGTCATCCTTTTTGAAGTGATTTTATTCACTGAGAGGGTTTTCGTTCATCGGATATTCATTGTGTGAATTTCTCCGCTGTCAAACAAATAGCCAAATGCAAACAATGATATTCAAATAATGCAAAGTTTATGTTTGTCTCGAAGTTTTGAAAAGTGTGTTTTTTAGCAGAAAACTTTTTTTTTATGAGACAAATTCAACGCAAGATTTAGGGCAAAGCCTTACAAGAGTCAGGATACCTTTTGTAACAGTATGCTTTCGAACTAACCCATGCTTCAGTTAGGACTTTTGGAGGGTTGTAACGTGGCTTGGTTCACGGTTTAAGAAACAAAGGATAAAGGCTCAAAGTATATTTGTACCTAGGAGTGGCGTGTGCAAGTGTGTCAATTTTCAGTTATATTATTCTTGTATGTCATGGTGGACTACTGTTGATTTTAAGTTAAGAGTTAATCTTGTCATACAATCCTAGTTAGCATACATCTAAGCAGTTAATATATGCACATGAATTTAAAGTGCGGGAATTGTAAATCCTACGCTATTACAAGGCTTTCGGGAAGGGGGATTATTTACATGTCCAAAAATATTGGGGGAAATAAAAACAGTAAAGTAAAAGAAGGTCTTAGTTTAAGCTATTACATCCCAGTAAAATAAAAACGCGTGAATCTAAAAAAAAATCCTAAGAATAAGAACTCTTTTTGTTGTTTTTGATTAAGAAGATATTTGAATTAAATACTCCTAAGCCTAGTTTATTTTAAATTGATAAAATGGAGTTAAAATAATTAATTAATTTATTTACAAAATTAATTTGAATAAAAAACTAACCTAATTTTTTTTTTTGTGATTTTTATTTTATTTTAATGTTAATTAAAAGATAAAAAGAAGTCTATGAGAATAAAAACAAAAAAATAAAGTGCAGGAGGGATCCTTCGATCCAGGGAAAAAAGGAGTTTCGACCCAGGGAGGGAATGGACTGCCTCGGTCCAGAGAGGGTCCTGGTCCTTTCGATTGGGCCAGACAGTAAGGCGTGAGTAGCCTTCGATCCAGGGAAGAGGATTGCCCTTCGATCATGGAGGTCATGGCTTTCGATCCAGGGATGAGATGCCTCTTTCGATCCAACACGCTAATGGGTTCGATCCAGAGAAGGGCTCTCCTTCGATCTGGGATGTTATATCTGCAAAAGTATGTGAGCGAAACAAAAATGCAGGGCCTGGGTATTGAATCCCAGGCCCTTCGATCCTGCACTTGTTGGGGTCTCTTCAGGCTAAATCTGCAGCAAATGTTAGCACACGAGAAATGTGACCTGAGTGCCAAACCCATGCCTTTCGATCCTGTCTAAGATGGCAAGTCAAAGGTAACAACAAGTAATAATGCGTTTACGCAAATGTAAGGTTGGACAATTTACCCTTTCTTATCTGCAGATTGAGTCTTCGATTTGGGCACTGGCTGGATGGGAGCACTTTCAATCTGGGATTTATGGGCGCAGGCACTTTCGATCTGGGCACTTCTGGGCGCAGGCACTTCTGATCTGGGCACTTCCTGGATGTAGGCACTTTTGATTTGAGGGCTTCTGGGCGTAGGCACCTTCGATCTGAGGGACTGCTTTGGCTTGGAAAATTCTGGGCAGCGTCTCACCAATGTTTTGTTCTCCTGCAGATTTTTTGAAGAAGTGTGTATAATTTTCGTTCTATGATTTTCGTGTAATTTTTTGTGTGTGTTGTAATGTGTCACTGACCTCCTATTTATAGGAGTGTGGGAGTGCACGAAAATGGCAAGGGACAACCATTAAAATAGGCCTTTAATGCTCTGGACAAAAATCAAACACATTAAATCATTTCCTTTTTTGAAACATTCGTGTCCCTTGAATGAACCTGGACGCTTGGATTTCGAGTGCTTTCAGGCCATGCTCTTCGATTAGTCCTGATTTTCCTCTTTCGAATGGACTCCCTGCGTACCCTTCGAATGGGCCTGGCCCAAATATCAATCGAAGGATTCCAATCGAAATGCTCTGCTAACAGGCCAATCAAAAGGTGTTGTTCATGCCAAATGAAGGACATGGTTGACATGCCTGTCGACATTGCCTTGACATAATTCCAATCGAATGCTTGTCCGTAATGCCAATCGAAATACTCCTTCAGAATGCCAATCGAAATACTCCTTCAGAATGCCAATCGAAAGGTATTTGAAGTACCACTCAAAAATCTTCTTTTTCCTTAGGCAAGAGTTTGTGATCAACCAGGCAGGGGGAAGACTTAGGAAAACATGAGAGGGAAAATTTTGGGGTGCAACAGTCTTGTTTAGGCTTCTCTGGTGCTCCGAACTCGATCTCTTTAGCATCAATTAAGTCCTGCACCTTATTCTTCAAAACCCAACAATCATCCGTATCATGTCCCGGGTTATCAGAGTGAAAAGCACAGCGGGCATTAGGGTTATACTTTGGTGATGTTGTATTTGGATTCTGTGGGGCCTCCCTCAGAGTTACCAGGTTGGTCTTTAATAACTGCAGCAGAATCTGGGATAAAGTCATGTTGAGCTGAGTGAATTGTCTTCGAGGTTTCTCGGCCCTTAGCTGATTGTTATGCTGAGGAGCACCAGCAGGTCTTGAAATAACAACCGCATTAACAGCTTGGCGGCGTTCAGGTCTATTCTGGCTTTTCGAACTGTAAACAACACTGGATTCCTTCTTAAAAGGCTTCTTCTCGGTGCCTGATGAAACACCCTTCTGTATTTTACTAGACTTAATACCAGCCTCAATCCTTTCCCCGGTCATAATAAGCTCCGTAAATCCGGATGATGAACTTCCAATCAGATGGTTGAAATACGGACCGGACAAGGTCCCCGGAAACATATCCACGAGCTCCCTATCAGCCAAGGGTGGTTGCACTCTTCCAGCGAGGTCCCTCCACTTCTGAGCATAGTCTTTGAAACCTTCACCCACACCCATAGACATACCCTGAAGTTGGGTACGCGTGGGAGCGAGGTCGGCGTTGTATTGGTACTGCTTGTAGAAAGCAGCGGCCAAATCCTCCCAATTACAGATGCTAGTTCCTTCCAGCTGGTAAAACCATTCAAGTTGAGTCCTTGAGAGACTGTCTTGAAAGAAGTGGATCCATAGGTTCTTGTCAGTGGTGTACGACTGTATCTTCCTTACATATGACCGAAGGTGCAGTTTCGGACAAGAAACTCTGTCATACTTAGCAAAGGCTGGTGCTTTGAACTTGTGGGGAATCACCACCCCAGATGACAGACCCAGATCACCAAAGTCCAGACCAGGCACCTTCTGAACTTCCATCGCACTCAACCGATCTTCCAGTTACTTGTATCTATCCTCAGCCGGAGGATACTGGTCTTCGTCGAAGTCCGTCTCGTTGTCTGAAACCACAGGGCTAGCAGCCCTCCTTTCTTCCTGACTATCTTTCCCTCCAGATGAGGTGGTAAAATCAACTTCATCTCGTAGCCTGTTTCTAAACCCGTGGCCCATGTTAAATAGGACCGTCTTCTTCTTCTTCTTCTTCTTCTTCTTCTTCTTCTTCTCTTTCAAGATAAGGGCCTTCAGATCTTGCTGACCCTTAGCCAAATTCATGAACAACTCCTAGAATTGGGCGTTTTGAGCCTGTAGAGCCTCGATTGCTTGTTCAGTTGATGGTTCAGAAGACATGATGCTGAAATAAAAAGCGAAGAAGATAAGAGACATGTAAGGGTACCTGTTATGAGGTGTATGGAATGAAATGCGTATGCTATGATTTCAAAGACATCGAGAGATTCAAATCTGTAAACCAAACATGAAACACACTTTTATTAGATAAACTTGAAATTCAATTGTTCAACAAATTCCTTTAAGGCGTTACAAGAAAGGAAATACTGAAAGGTAAATAAAAACTGGAAATAATCAAAGGACATCAGCGCTCCCATGGTCGTTTGCCTTTAGTGCATACATAGTCGTTGATGATCTGCTCCCTCTCCAGCTGCCTAGTCAACTTCTGAATCTTCTGCTCTTGCTCGTGATACTTTTCTCGGTAAGTATCCCGCTCTTCTCTCAGCTGCATCCAGGACCTCTTCAATGTCCCAATGTCAGTAGGCATGCAAGGGTGTAAGATAGTAGGAGGAACCTCTTCCTCATCAGCAACTTCAACAATAATAGGTAAGACGGCTTCATAGGGCATTCCCAGCTTTTGGGCACGTATGCAAACCCATCGGAGATATGGTTCCATTGGTAGAGAAGTCTTCGCACCCAGCTCGTGTGGATCAGATCTGTGTACTCTATCCCAAGCCCTTATGAATCCGCGGCGTTGCTCGTCACTATCCCCTTGGAAATCAAATATTATACTAGGCATTAGCAGCTCATGAGGTTCTTCCCTTCTGGCTCGCCCAAACTGACGTAAGGCCAAGCATGGATTGTAATTAATTCCTCCTTTGGTTCCTATCAATGGAACATTGGGGTATTCCCCACAACGATCGATAATGGCCACCTCGTCCATACCCTTAATAGTCCAAATGATGTCATTGTGAGAGAGAGACATAACCCTATAAGCCCAGCCCATGCCTTCTTTGTTCTTCAGAACTGATTTGGGGAGGTGAGAAATAAACCACCTCGCCAATAATGGAGCACAACACATCAAGGTTCCCCGCTTCCGAGCAGTACGGGCATAAAGCTGATGAAGAATGTCACCCAAGAGAGTGGGTACAGGATTACCAGAGATGAAGATTTTTACCGCATTCACATCAACAAAAGAGTCAGAGTTAGGAAACAATACCAAGCCATATATCAGAAGATCCAGAATATCTTCGAATGCCTGGAAGTCTAGACTATCCCAGAAATGATTAGCCTTACCAACCAAGAACTTAGTCAAAAAGCCCTTTGCTCCACTTCTAGTTTCCCAGTTTGACATTATCTCAGCCTTTTTCACATGAAGGGCTGAAGCAATCTCTTCCAGTCTAAGGATCTTCTCCCAACTTGTAAACGGGGTCTGCTCCAGAATAGAGATACCGAGCAGATCAGAGAACTCCTCTAAGGTGGGGACCAACTGGCAGTCCTGAAAAGTAAAGCAATGGTACAATGGATCAAAGAACTGGACTAGGACACTCATCATCTGCTCGTCCAATTTGGAAGTGACCAAACTAAGAAGATGCCCATGTCTTCTGATGAAGGAGGTAGTATCAGACATCTTTGCAACCAATTCTTTAAGCATAGTGGGAACCTGGACAAAGTTAATCTGGATGGTATTCCTATGCATAAGTGCCATGACCTACAAAACAGAACAAAGATGAATCCCTCCTGTCTTTGAAATAGGTTAGGCCAATGCAAGATGTATGCAATGTTATGATGTCATGATGTCATGATAGAAAGCACACCACAAGTATCCACAAATAGCAAACATGGTAAAGGCACACAAGTCACACAGAGAGCCCTTAGATTTCAGGTTGGCAAGGGGCTTAGGTACTACCCTCTTTCAGTTCAGTTGGTTCAAACCTGTCCTAAAAATAGTAACCGGGTTCTAGAGGATCTCAATATCACTGACTACCCTCAATCGGTCATAATTCCAGTTTAGCAACCTTTTCTTGCGGCCGGAATCATCGTGAGAGTTTAGTCTCAATGAGTGTAGCATATTGCTACTGTTCTATGGCCAAGTTGGTCAATTTAAAGGTTCTAAGGTCAGTTGGTGCTTAATGACCCCTTAGCAGACCCATATTCTCCTCGTTGCGCCACAAGGGATATCGGTACATACTAAAGTGCCACACCAACGTAGCTACTACTTCAACCGTATCGGTCTACGCTGTACAGTTCCCTCACAGTTTATTGCTACTTACCTAAAGGGTATCCCCAGATCCGAGTTAGGATCTATAGTAACTCCGATACAACCCACAAAGATAAAGAATACAAGTCAAGCAATTGAAAACATTATGAACTATTCCTAAGGTACACCCCACTTATAAATGATCCCCAGCAGAGTCGCCAGTTCTATGATACGGTGGGAAGAACTAACTGTTTTTTGGAATGCTGGTTTGCGTTTTGCGTTTGTTTTCGCAAAATGTCGCGGTAAGCAAGAGTCGCCACCGACTTTTATTTTATCCAACAAGGAAAGGAAAAAAGCACAGAAAAATTCCTTTTTCGAGATGTTTCTCGGGTTCGGGGGTAAATTATAGAAAGGGAAGGTATTAACACCCTTTCTATCCGTGGTTATCCATGGGCTCTTAGGTACTTGCTCATATTGTTTTCAAAAATTTCTTTCTTTGTGCTTGTGGGTTTGAAAAAAGTTTTTGTTTGAAAACTTCGATTTAACTCTTGCTTCTGTCCTCAAGAGTATATGAAGTGTTTTTGAAAACTTTGTTCGAAAAAGTGTAAGTGTGAAAAAGATTTTGTTTTTTGAAAGAGCAAGTACTTAAGAACCATCTACCTACTCAAAAAAGGAATCATTCTATGCTATCTTCCTTTAGAAAATGCTATCCCACCATGAATGAGTAGGTAGCATTATCGTTGGAGTTTAAGGGTCAATTCGAATAAGGGACTTACGGTCACTAAAGCAATGTTATGACGCCTTAGCGGTAACCCTAATGTCTTAGATCATTTGTTTTGAGGCAACAATATCCAAGGCAACCGTTTCGAGGTGACTATGATCTTTAGACAAGAGAGCGACCTCTAAAGTAATCTATACTCAATGACCGTGTACGAAGGCAACCAAGTGGGGTGTACCCTAAGAGTGCGCATGTTCAAGTGTGTCGTTTTCAGTTTATTTTTATCTTTGTACATGTCAATGGTGATCTAATTTGATTTTAGGTTAAAACATTCAATCTTGTCATGCATCCCTATTATCAAACATCTAACAGTTATAATTTGTGGAAAATAAAATTGCAGAAATTAAATTACAAGGCATCGGGTATTTACATCGCCAAAAGCAACCCTTTGAAATTTAAATGCGGAAAAATAAACAAAGCGATAAAAATAATTAAATGGTCCTAATTATCTATTACATTCCGGGAACAAGTACAATATTGAATAAATAGATCGCGTGCGGAAAATTAAATCGAGTGCGAGTAGGGTTTTGACCCTTTGTTATTTAAAGAAAAGATTTTTTTGTTGTTTTTATTTTAAGAAAGAAATTATCTAAGTTAATTATTAAATTAATAAATTAATTAATTAATGAAAATAAATATTTTTGGGTTTTTTGGTATTTAAAGAAATAAAATAAAATAAATTAATGTTAGTCAAAACCTAATTAAGTCTAATTGATTTTAATTATTTACAAAAAATATATTAAAGTTATTTCTAATTAATGGCCTAAATTAATTAATAGATTTGTTAATAAAAAATAAAATACTAAAATTTAATTTAATAAAGAAAATATTTTTTGGTTTAAATTTTATTAAAGGAAAAAAATTGATTGGTTAGAAAATAATAAAAATAATTAAATCAAATAAACAAAAATAAATGAAATAGAGAGAGTTAGGGGGTATGGGCCTGATTGGAGTGTTTGGGAAGCAAATTCTATGGCCCAAACGAGCTGGCCCTTTTCTGACTTTGTGAGATCCAGTGAGTGCACCTTGACTTGACTCCATAGTGGACCATCAATCTGAATCACCAGATCTGGCCTTTGGCCATCTGGCTATTGGACGTGTGAGGGCACATGGTGAGCTGCAAGCCTAGATCTGCATGTGATTACATGAAAAAACAAAGGAAAATACAAAGCGCTGGAGGCAGGGATCGAACCCCTGACCTCCAGCCATCAACGCCTTGGAAATAGACACGCTAACCACTGGGGCACTTCGCTTCAATTGTTAATAAAATACAAACAAAACATAATATGTTAAAACACGTTAATATGTCAGAAAATAAAAAAATGCGCGAAAATTTGAAAAGGGCCAATCAGAGGAGGACACGATGTCGTCCCTGTCCTCAGGCCTGAAACAAAATTACCTGCGGATTTGAATCCACAGATAAATGCATAGGTCGTTCCTAAGATTCATCTCAGGCTATATAAATTCCTCCCAAGACCATGGTTGCATTTGTCTTCCTCTCCCGGTCACGTCCATAGCCATCATTAAGGCTAATTTTACCTGTAGCAAAAACGCCCAAAAAAGCTCCAAGAACCCTAGCTATGGTGATTCTTGGTACAGGTCATATAAACGAAATTCAATAATACAAAAATTTTGCAAATGTCTTGGTGATCACAAACATGTAATTATTTTTTCCGAAAGATGCCAGAATGAGGATTTACGAATTCAAGAAAGAAACTGATCCGCGTGGTACTTACAGTGCGTTTGGGCGTGTATGGGAGCTTGCTTTGGGTTGGTTTCAACTCAGTGAACCTCCAGGAATTGGTTGAGACCCTTCTTGGCTTCTGAGATCGTCTCTAAGTATGAATTCAGATTCAAGCTTTTTCCACACTTTTTCAAGTTTTGTCTTGATTGTTCTTGCAGCCTCTAACCCCTATTTTCGTGCCTTTGCCTTCCTTATGTAATGTATATTGCATTAGGGTAAGAAACTTGGTACAAATCTCTCCATATCAATGCTCATGAATTGGATTTGATTCCACCATTACAACCTTCCAAATTTGGCCTAAATCATATCTTCTTGTAACCAATGCACTTGATGCGAATTTGATTCACATAATAGCTGTATTCAAAGCCTAAATCAACCAAAAAATCATGAGTTATAAATACTTTTGATTTTATATGATTTTATTTGATTTAAAGTGAATAAATTCAATTAAAAATCAAATTAAATAATAAAAATAAGATATGGGCTCATGGCTGAAGCTAGGACACGTGGGAAATGATGCAAGCCCAAATCAAGTGGAAAAGAATGGGCCCATTTGACAAAATTTGAAGTTTTGGGGATAGTTGACTTTTGGCAATTTTGCAAAAATGTCCAACTTCAACAATGCATAACTTCTTCAATTTTGAACTTTTGGAGGTGTTCTTGAACTTTTTAGAAGTCTTGAGATGTCCTATAACCAACCCTTTTGGTCTCATCTCATTTTTATATTCCATTCTCAAGTTATAAGCTTTGGCAAAAAAAGGTGTTTTTGTTGACTTTCAAAAATGACCTATAATGTCCAAATTTATAACTTCTTGTGAGTGCATTTTCTGATATTTGGATATGAAGATGGATTTTAGGAAATTGCATCCTCTTCAAAATGAGATTTGGATGGGTCATTTCTAATAAAGTATGAGAAAGTTATGATTGGTTAAAGTTTAGTTGACCTTTCCTGCAAAACCCTAATTTAGCAACTTTTGAATATGGATGAATTGTGAGCAATCCTTGATGAATCATGATCAAAACTTGATCAAATGATGAAATATCCTTCAAAATGAGAATGTTGACAAAAAATATTGAAGTTTGACTGTTCATAGGTCACAGTTGACTTTTGCCTTAGCACAGTCGATTTTTGGACCTTTTGAGCAATTGACTGAGCAAACATCCTCTGCAAGGCTTGAAATTTGACATGGATGGACTTGAGAGAATATTAGGACATTGTGGAGAACTTGAGGTCATTTGTACTCAAAGATCTTGATGCAACACAAAACCCTAATTTGGGGTTGACTTCCTTAGGAGATAGCTTAACTGTCCAACTCTTGAGCAAACTTGAGTAACTTGGAGATTTTTCTTGCAATGTTTTGAGAAATATGAGAGGGAAAATTTTGGGGTACAACAATATTCTCCATGAAAATAGAAACAAAAACAAATCTTTCAAATATTTCCTAAAATGTCTCAAAGATCCTTTTTATGAAATAAATCAAATATGCAATTATTCCTAACAATCATTGATTGGCTGCACCTGTTATGAGTATTAGAAACCTCCATAATATCTTTTTTTCAATCAAATCTTCAAGGATAAATATCCAACTGTACTGATATGATGTTCTATTGCAACATGTTACAACACTCGATAGAGCATCTGACAAATAAGCACCTGCATACACTGTTATACCACTTGATCAAGATGTTATGACATCTTGTTTAACATTAGGCTGCAATACACGTTCTTCCCAAACATAACATGTTGATAGAATTTTTGTCAACTCTTTGTTATACCAAATTTGTTGCCAACCATAAAAGCTTAGACCTAGCACTTTCTTATTCAGTGCCTTCTATCCCTTTAGCATCTTTCACAATCTATAGAGTAACAAAGTATTGTGATGATGTTTCAACATCTGGTTAAACATCAGTATCTTTCTCAATAAACACATCACTAATTTTGATCCTGAGGCTAACATCACTAAAAGCACCTCTCTCAATAGAGTAACTCAGAAACATGCATTGTTCTCATTCAAGGACTAGACAAGAACCTTTGAAGACTTTACAAATACTATATTTTTATTTGCTATAGATCACAACAGAAAATCATATATGTATGTCTCTATCCTTCAGGACACTCATCCTGCATTGAACTAATCAGATCCATAGAACAGGTTCTTGAGCTTTTGTAACTATCTGATGTTGCACCTTCTGGCGTGACATCTTGACTTCATCTTCCTTGAACATCAAACAAAAGGATAAGCAATCAAATACTTGTGGAGTTCACAAATATAAATTGTTTTTAAATCCTCATAAGAACTTCTTACATCTCATAAGAGACAAAACATTCTTCCTTGATGACATATACCTTCAGACCTTGATCACACAATTGACTTTTGTGAAACACACTAGCCATCAGTCCTTTAGTAAGAAGAAAAAAATTACCAAAACTTAGAGAATCCATCCTTAATTCTTTAGTTATCCAATTCTCTTAATCTTCCCTTTCATAATCAACAACACACGAAATAGTTGATAGAATCAAACTAAACACACAACCAAAAACACTTTTACTGCAGTCAAGTGTTTGGAGCAGTTAGTGCCAAAATACAAATCATATTAGTTGAAGTTATAATAAAGGTATGAGAGATAAGTAAATTATCACCTTCTATGAGTATTAACCCCTTCTTGGTTAACATATGTTGATTTTGACCTTTGAGGAAGCCAAAGAAAACAAAGATAACTTTTAAGATCAACTTTTCACAAAAGATACGTCTTCAGTGGAAGTATCCACTTCTAGCATGAGTGTTCTAATTCCTAGCACAATGTTGAGACATTAAGATTGACATCCTTGACCCGACTTGCCTTTTGATACAAACAACCTTTTGTCACTTGAGTTTTCTCTTTGCTAGTTATAGCTTGAAAACTCCATCTTCCTTAGCCTTCCAATCATCTTTCCACTAGAAGAAACCTCTCCAACTGTTTTGAACATATCCTTAAAGACTTGATCAAGATATCAACTTTTTAGGAATAATATATTCACCTTACCTTGTAAGTCATAGATGGTAGACAATCCCTCATTCTCTTAAGACATAAGATCATAAATACATAACCTCATATTTCTTCATGGTTGATAACACTTTTTATTCTAGATACACAAACCTTTGAATAAAAACCTCCAGCACATCATGAGATAATTCTTCAAAACAAAAATCTTCATCAAATGTCGATCTTCGAGTCTAACCAGTAAAATCCTTGGAACATTCATAATCAGGATCCCTTTCCTAATTAAGCCAAGAAACAGAAAACTCATACAGTTAATCTTGAGATAAGTTTGGGATTCTACTTCACAAAGATCCAAGGTCTTCATACTCATATGAATGCTTTGACATTGATTTATCTATACTTAGTTACAACCTTTCCTTTAGCATCACAGACTTGCTGAAGTCAATACAAATGTTCTGACATTTGGTTTAGACATTCTGTCCAATCTCTTCAACACCTGATTAGATTGCCTTCCAAGGAACACAATAGTAATAAGAAACCCTTCATCAGAGACCAGAGTACAATTTTCTAAAGGTTGGAAACAAAAATAATGCTCTTATTGTTCTTCAATGACTTGTCACTTTCATGTCAAACCACTTGATTAGAAACGTGGGAAACCTTCTTCTTGATCATTCTCACATCTAAATTATTTTCTTCCAACCACACTTAGATGTGCCTTTA
Organism: Vicia faba; assembly: GCA_948472305.1. NCBI lineage: Eukaryota > Viridiplantae > Streptophyta > Magnoliopsida > Fabales > Fabaceae > Vicia > Vicia faba. The sequence goes on along the minus strand of OX451741.1, from coordinate 265,284,099 downwards.
TGAGTGGACTTGAGAAATTCCCAAGTATCTTTGGCTATAACAAAAATGATGTAGAGAACCTACCAATTTTATATACCATGAAGTTGATAATTTCAGAGTGACAAAGAGCCAACTCAAATTCTTTCCTTCCATCTCTTCAGTACCAGGATTCTCCTATCCTGATAATTCTTCAAGATCTGATGTCCATAGATAACCATAATACTATCATTCTAGCCTTCCAATAAGAACAATAGTACCAGAAAAATACTCCCTGAAGCTTACCCAATAGACCAGGGTGCCTTCTCTGATACTAATTGAAATTTTCGGGTACATGCAACACATGTTAATACTGACATCCTAAGATCAAAACAATGTCATAACAGATGTTACGACATCCGTTTTGACATATTGGACATATTTATCAAGATTCAAGTGATACTGAAATTAAATTGCAGAATGATAAATAACACATAAAGTTGTTAATCTAGTTCAATGCAAACTCACCAACTCTGAGGGCTACCAAGCCAGGAAGGAAATCCACTATCAGTAGTATTAATTCAAAGCCTAAACAGTCCCTATTTACAACTTCTCGCTTAATCCTTATCCAGTGCAACTTCTACCTAGGAACCTTCTAGATATGAGAAATCACAATCTCACTCCCTAAATCACCTCAATGTTATCTAACAGTCTCAATCCCAATGACTGTATAAAAAACAACTCAATAATAAGATTACACTTCTAATAAACAATACTTAGTTAAGACTCTTAACTAAGAACAATACTTGGTTTTACTTAAAAGCTTCAACCAAGAACAATACTCAACTCATTACCTGAAGGCTTCTGAGTGAGAACATTACGTCTACCACAAGTATCAAAAGATACAAGGATGACTTACAACTACACAAGAGACTCTCAAAACCTAAGACTCTAAGCTTCTCCTAATTTACAAATTATGAAAAACTTAATTGAAAGACTTGATACGTTAGGTTTAGGTTTTCTCCTTTAAATACACCTCTGCAGTCCATGGGCTTCGAATTTTGTGTCCAGAAGTTTCTTAATCCATAAGCTGAATGATGCACTAATTGTGTAGATAAATTTTCTTATATCTTAGAACAACCAATACAAGGTTCCCTAAATTATCTAAAGGCCCAATTAGAAACTAATGTACAACTGGAGATATAAAACTTGTTCCAGATTAAATCTTCTTGGCCTGCAAAATTTACTGAGATATATCTAAAAGGAATATCATAGAATCAAATCAAATCTGCCAAGATTTAAAAACGACAACACTTGTTGTACTAGAACAAGATATCAAGACATCTGCTTTGACATTTGGCTGAAAAACTCATAACAACAAACATGTTATGACAGTTGATAAAAATGCTGCAACATCTTGATCAACAATAATATAGAACCATGTTTTAGCAAAATTATGCCAATCCTAAAACTATGGAAATACAAATTTGACTTCTTTCCCTTATGTAGCAGCTTTATTACCTTCTACGACTAAATAGGTAATCTTCAGATCTGCAAACAATTTAATTTGGTATGACTTTTCAAGGTCAAGCTTATTATTAAATGTAACAAGAATTAATTCTTCAACACTAAGTGTTATATTATTGTATACTCTGTAGTCTTTTGGGCGTTCAAATTATCTTAACATGATACAATCTTGAGTTTTTTTAGAATCAAGCTTCTTAAGAATCTCTTTTTCGTTTAAGACACAAGAGCATAAGAGAAACATAGTAAGAAAATTTAGGCTTCTTGTTCTTCCAATATTCATAGGGAGTCTTTTGAAGAGACTCTGTTCTAAATGGAATGCAGAAAAAACACTTATCCTTGACTTTATGATACTTTTACTAATGTCCAATAGTTCTGAAGCCTATGTACTTCCCTTCTGATCACCTTTGTTTCCATAATACCTCCAACCTTAAGTTCTGGGCTTTGGAATATATGCCTTCTTCTCGCCATGTATTGCAAGAAGCCACAGTCTAGGTACCATAACAAGTGTTTTAACCGTGCTACTAAGAATATCTGCAACATATATTATTTGTTTCTTGGGTACCCATAATTTCTTGGGTCCTCTCTTGCCAGTTTCCCCAAATTTTTTAACAACTTTGGGTTTAGCAACATAATAATCATATTTGCAAGAATTAAACCTACATGATTTTTCCAAAGGTTTTACCTTAGGTTCAGAAATAGATTTCTCTTTTTCTTTTCCCTTATCATTAGGAATAAACCCAAAAGATACAAAATGGGAGTGAAGAATATTAGGTTTGTCTTCCTTATCAGAATTTGATTCGTCATATAAGTTATAACCAATACCATTGGTTCCATTTTTGCTCACGTCATAGAACATAGAAGCCGTCACACTCTCCTTATGCTTCTAGCTAAGAACTTTTGGAAAGCTTTGTCATATTTCATAATAACATCACCAGTACTCTCAAAAGCTTTAGGAAGTGTTCTCATGCCTTTGAGGGAAAAGTTCTCATCTTTAAAAAAAAGTTTTCTTTATTTGAAATGGAGAGATCTTCCTTAAGCCTGCTATTTTTAGAAGATATGGATTCATGGGACTTTTTAAGTTCTTTGAATTCAATATTGAGTAACTCATGTTTTTCCAGAATTTCAACTAAAGAAAAAGTTAATTCAGAATGACTAAGGTCAGAAAATACCTTTTTGGATAATATCTCTTTTGTGTCTGATTTTGGTTCTGCTTCATCTTCTAGAGGGATCTTTTCAATAAACATTCTAACTTGAGCCATCAGTGCCACATTAGCACGTTCTCCTTCTGAGTCATCTTCCGAAGAGTCAGAATCCTCTTAGGTTTCCATCAACCATTTCTTCTTATTCTTGAGAGATTTCTTCTAGAACTTGTCTTTCTGCAGTTCAGGACAATCATTCATGTAGTGTCCTGGATCATTACACTCATAACAATTGACTTCTTTTCCACTAGAATTCCTTTAAACAGAAGTAGACTCGAAGAAACCACCTTTCCTTCTAGTACTTCTGAACTTATTGCCTTGATTTCTCTTCTAGAGACAATTTACCCTTCTGGATAGCAGAGACAACTCATCTTCATCTTCATTAGAATCTTCTTCTGAATCTTCAATCTCTTTAGCTTGAAGAGATTTGGACTTCTTAGATCTTTTGGAAGATTTGAGTGCAATAAACTTTCCTCTCTTCTGAGGTTCATCTTGTTCTAGCTCAATCTTGTTACTTATTAGAGAACTCACCAGTTCTTCTAGAGAAGTGTTGTTGAGATCCTTTGCAATCTTGAATGTAGTTACCATAGGCCTCCATTTGGATGAGAAGCTTATGATAATCTTCTTCACATGATCTGACGTAGAATAACTTTTATTAAAACTCTCAGTCCTACAACTAAGGGTTTGAAACTTTGATAACATCGTCTCAACTGTTTCATCATCCTCCATATTGAAGGCTTCATACTTATGAATGAAGGCGAGAGCCTTGGTCTCCTTGACTTGATCATTTCCTTCATGAGTCATTCTAAGAGAGTCAAATATAGGCTTGGTTGAGTCTCTATTTATGATCTTCTCATACTCAATGTAAGAAATAACATTCATCAAATTGGTTCTTGCTTTATGATAATTCTTACAATTCTTCTTTTGTTGATCAGTCAAAGCTTTCTTTTCAAGTCGATTTCCATCCTCATCTGTAGGATGTTCATCTGGATCTTTATCTGACACAGTTAAGTGTTTGATAGAAATAAATACCAAAACTGGAGCTCTGGTTCCAATTAAAGGTGCGAGAAACACAACAAAGGGGAGTTTGAATTGGTTTGCACCAAATTTAATCTTTTTGCAACTCAATTAGGAAGATAAAAAGTGAACAAAAATAGATGAACACAATTAATTTTATCCTGGTTCATTATTAACTAAGTTACTCCAGTCCACCTTGCAAAGTGATTTGCCTTATACACAAGGACTTAAGTTGTTATAATCAACCAGATTATAAACAATCAGAATAAGTCTGATCAACCCTATTGGTACCCCTCAGTAAGACTGTTGATCCTTATTGCAAACTGTGATACGGTGGGAGAACTGACTTGGGTGTTTTGCGTTTTATCGTAAATGTTGTGGTTAGCAAGAGTCGCCACCGACTTTTCTTTTATCCAAAAGGAAAGGTGAAAAAGCACAGGAAATACCTTTGAGATTATTTCTTGAGTTCGGGGGGTAGATTATGAAAAGGGAAGGTATTAACACCCTTTTCATCCATGGTTTTCCATGGGCTCTTAGTTACTTGCTAGATCACTTGCTTTTGTTTGAAATTGTGCTTTGTGTGGTTTTTGAAAGTATTTTGTAAAGAGGCCATTGTTTAGGCAGACTTTGTAATGATTCTCGTTCGTAAGAATATATACAAAGATGTTGATCTTTTGAAAATGTTTTCAAGTTTGCAAGATGTTTTGAAAGTGTAGGTGTTTGTTTTTGAAAATAGTAAGGATGTTTTGTTTTGAAATTGAGCAAGTAATTAGGAGCATTATACCTACTCAAAAGTATTTCATGTTCATTTCCTCTTTCCTTTGACATTGTCATCTTACCATTGATTGGGTAAGTAACCCTATCTTTGAATGTAAACGGGACAGGCATGGGTCATCGTATAACCATGATTAGCAATGTTGCAAGGTATCTTAGCATTCTCTTTTAGGGACTAAGATCATTTGAAAGGAAACATGGATAGCGTCATCGAGGGGCTATGATCTTGTATTTTGCTTGTTTTTACTAAGATACCTCACATGCGTAATATGACCATTTAGTAAGGCAGCCAAGTGGATTTACCCTAGGGAGTGCTTGTGTGCAAGTGTATTATTTTCATGCTTGGTTTTGTCTTTGATTAGGGTTTTCTAATTGATTGGTTTTAGTCTTCCCATACAAACCCTAATTACTAGCATTTGTATATAAAGCGAAAAATTGCGGAATTTAAAATTACTATGCTATTACAATACTTGTGGGAGGGGGATACAAATTATACATGGGGATTGCAAGAAAATAAAGCCTAATTATCTATTACAACCATATTGAATTTGTACAAAAATTGAAATAAATAATGTACCAAATGAATAAATATAGAAGGATGTGAATGTAAAGAAAATGGATCTTTGTTTGGTTTTTTTATGAAAGGGTTTATAACCTAAACCTAATTAAGAAAATAATTAATGAAAATTTAAATAAAATAACTTAAACTAATTAAGAAAAGAAATTAACTTAAAAAAGGATTTTTTAGGGTTTTTTATGAAAAGGTTTTAAATAATAGAAATAATAGGAAATTTAATTAAAATAAACCTAAGTTCTAAATTAATTTTAATTTAAAAGAAAATAATATAATATAATAATTAAATCTAATTATCTAAATATTAATCAAGAAAGAGAAATTAATTTATTAAGAAAATTGTTTTTGTTCTTTTTTAGTTTTTTATAATGAAAAATAAAATATAAATGAGTGTAAGAATAATAAAATAAATATTTTTGGATTTTTTATTAATAATAATAATATTAATAATAATAATAATAATAATAATAATAAAGATGATAAAAGAAAGTGAAATAAGTTAAAAAAATAAAAATAAAATAAAATAAGAAATAAATGATCAGGGGGGTGCTGAAACAGGGTCAGGGGTTAGAAGCCATAAAAAATACCAAGGCCCACTGCATTGAGGCCCAGGCGTGTGTGTTTGTGACAAAAAAGTAGGAAAATGTGAGAAATGGAAAAAAGGTAGCGCGTTAGGTGTTGAATACACATCCTCATGGTTACCAGCGTGCTACCTTACCATTGGGGTGATTATACATCCGTTAACATTGACACAAAAATAAATACCTAACATCAATCCAGTCTTGAAAATGACTTCATTTTCACCCTCCAATCATGGATCATGTAACTTGCTCATTTCTCAACAAAAATGAAATATGCAAACATGAAAGTTGCTCCATTTTTCCATAGGAATCCAACCATATAAAAATCATAAGTTATAAATCAAATATGAATGAGAATTTCTAAAAGTACCAAATTCTGACCTAAATATTTCAGAAAGTTCAAACTCAAAATTCTCCTAGCTCAATCAAAATAAATGAAATCTATGGACATGTATAGTTTCAGGGAAGTGATGTCTACATTTTATATTCACAAATGCAAGCCTAATAATGCCTAAATATGAAGATAGAAGTTCAAGAAAAATACCTCAAAACTGGAATTCATGAAATGGATTTGAGCTTGTTTCAGGCAGTGGTGATGATCAGACTAGCTTCCTCAAGTCCCTAGGAAGCTAATGCAATGGTTTGCTTGAGTTGAGAGTGGCTGAAATGGCCTGGAGAAGTCAAGTTGCAGACTCTATTTTTTGGTTATGGAGGTTATGGTAAATGGTGTTACAGTTCTGGAATAAGGATGGGGATGAGTTGTATTTGATGTAAGGAAGCTTTAGAAATGAATTTGATGGAAAACGCACGAGGGAAATGAGAGATACAAGTTTAAGGTCAGAACTGTGTACCAATGGAGTTTTTTGTGAAAGTTCTGGCTAGATGGAATTTGGGAGTGTTTCAGTGTGCTAAAACTCGTCCCTTAGCTCACAAATAGTGACTCTATTTATAAGCAACAAGTTTGGAGTGCTCTAGTTGATCAAAATTCAAATTTACATGTTTAAGTTCAACATGTGATTTTTTGACAAAACAAGTTTCCATGCCTTGTACTTGTTTTATAGAGTGGTTATGCTTTAAACAAGCTTGCTTCTGACTTTGTGGATAGAGTGTGATCATAGAGAACAAGTTAGAGGCTCAAGAATGGACTTTATGCAAAAAGCTTGTTTTACAAGAATGGCAATGTTAACTTTGTGCCATTAACGGAAATGCAACTTGGATAATAGCTCAATTGCTTGGATTAAAGCCCTAACAGCTGTGTAAACATTTAATTATGGAGTGGAAAACAAGTTTTAGTCCTGCAAAGCAAAGATTATGCAGCCTAGCATGGATTTGGTTCATGTGTTCATCAAAAAATGACTTTTAATTCAAGTGATGAAACCCTAACTTCATCTCTTCGATTCTCCCTACTCAAAAATGATCCCAAGGAGTTCTTGGACATTTTTGAAATCTTGAAATGTGCTCTACAACCCATCTTTGAATCACTTTTGAAAATTCCCCTTGGAACTATATGAAAAAGTGCCATAAAGTTAAGTCAAAATCCTGACCAAAACTAGGGCAAAATTTCACTAAGTGTTCAATTTCATGACCATGACTTTATGAATTAATAAATTAAGATCCAAGCATTTTTTGAAGGAGTTGTATGAAGAAAAGTTGTAGATTTCATGGAGATCTACAACTTTCATGTTGGAAGTTTCTTTTGAGTCATCTTGCATCATGGTGAAAAATTGGCCCAAAGTTAAGAAAAACATGAAGTTTAAACACTTAGAAAAATTTCTAAGTTAGAAAACTTTGACTTTTCAAAATGAAATCTTGACTTTTTGATTTCTTGATGAATAAGTTTCATATTTTGACATGCTTTGATGAATTGTGATCTTTGACATTGAATTTTGACCAAAAAGTCAAAGTTTGACTTTTTAGTATACAATTGACTTTTGATCAGTTGACTGAAAATTCATCTGTCAATCCTTTGAACTTAAGAAATGTTTTGAGCCATGTCATTAGGTAAAAATGATGAAATTTGTATCTTGAGGTCATGTCTTAAACCAATTGATCATTTTCTAGGTCAAAAATCAGAAATTGCCCTTTCCCAGTCAAAACCCTAATTTTGACCATTTTGCCCTTTTGAAGATTTGATCAAATTTCTTGGGGAATTATGGTCCAATATTGATCAAATGATACATATGAGTTTATAACATTGATGTGGATAAAAAATCATGAAGTTTGACTTTAAATTGACCATAGTTGACTTTTCCCAATACAGTTGATTTTTAGGTCAACTGCTCAATTGACTGAGCAAAAGTGTGATCCAAAGCTTGAAACTTGACATGAGCAATATTGAGGGTACATAATTATCCATGAAAGTCATATGGGGCATTGTAAGTTCAAATATCCTTGTGCAATCTCAAACCCTAATTTTGGTCATTAGTGCTTAAGGAGGTGTCTTGAGTTGATCAACCCTAATGCAGTCTTGAGTCAAAGGAGATCTTGTGAGCAAATTCTTGATAAATGAGAGGGAAAATTTTGGGGTACAACAGCTGCCCCTATCAATCTTCTTAAGCCTAAAGAGTTAGATTGGCGAGTTTTTGTCATTCGTGACTCAAAGGTGGAAGATGATTGGACACTAGAGTGCCCAGAAATTTGCACTCGAGGATGTGATGGTTGATGGTGTAGGGAATGGGCTTAAAAGACTCCATTTGGAGAGATGATGTAAAGTCGTTGGAGATGGGATTACAAATGCCATCCAAAAATAATTGTTTGACTGCATCTGAAAGAAAATCTGAATGAGTATCAGAATAGCGTCCGTGTCTAGAGCGTATCTGAAAGAAAATATAAATGAGTATCAGAATGGAATCCGTGTCTGGAGCATCTGAAATAAAATCTGAATGAGTATCATAATGGCGTCCATGTCTGGAGCGTATGTGAACTGTATCTGAGAGTTGAATCTGAATGAGTATCAGAATGGCATCCGTGTCTGGAGCGTATCTGCACTGTATCTGAGAGCTGAATCTAAATGAGTATCAGAATGGCATCCGTGTCTGGAGTGTATCTGAACTATATCTGAAGATTGAATCTGAATGAGTATCAGGATGGCATCCGTGTCTGGAGCGTATCTGAACTGTATCTGAAAAAGCCTTTGAACTTTGTTAATGGTATCTATTGATTAACCTTATCCTAAAAAGGGTAAAATGTTAGCTAATATGCAATGTCATGTTGTATGAAATGCATGGTATAATGAGATTGTGATACATGCATTCGTGTTATCAATGTTTATGATATATGGATGCGATGTATGCGTATGTGAGCTAATCTATTGTATTGCTTGTTGGATTGGGAAAATAAATCCCTGACCGCAGCTGAGGATGCGGAGTGCAAGTCTTCATGTTTTTGAAGTGTTGATGACTTTCCACTTAGAGAAATAAACTTTGTCGTAAGGGAAATGCCGTGTACTGCTTGTAAAAATCCTGTTGGGAAATCCTGAGAAATTTGACGATTTCTACTGGGGATTGATAACTGGAAGTTTTGTTCCGCTGGGGATTAAACTACACACTGCGGGGGATTTTATGGAATAGCTTAAAGATATTGCCCTATATCTTAAAGCCATTTGTGATTGTCTTTCTATTTTGTTCATTTGTAAATGGTAGTTACGTTCAAATGCATATGTTCAAAAATAAATCATTGGACGTTTTCGTAAACAAACACAAGAGTAAAGAAAAATAGAGAGTTTTTCACTTTCAAAGGGATATCTTTGTATTGACTTTGAGTAATTATTTTTGTACAATGAGACAACCATTCTAGTAAGAGAACACCGTCATAAAAAAATGAAAATTTGATACAAAGAAAAGATAGCTATGTGAAATAATCCCATGGGGTTACCATTCTGCTATAGCCTTCGTGTCTCTGAGCATATTATTTATTTGTTGCCTTGTCCGAAGCTGATTGAATTGATCAGAACCGTCGAGTTTGCAGGTTGTCCGTAAGGTGATCCAATGGGACATACTCGTACGCTTTAATTCCCTAACTTTTTCCTGGATCGTCCTTTCAGATTTTCAGTCCACCGGGATACCCTTTTTTGCCCAACCCTTTCGGGTTTTCAACTTTCCGGGTGTACAATTTTTTTGTTTCATCCCTAATTTTTGCTCGAACCTTTTTGGTTTGCCGGGATGCCCTTGTTTTTCCTAGGTGTGTCAACCTAGCGGGTCTCTTATGCGTATTATCTTTTGACTATGTCCGCATTCACGGGGCGCGGCAGGTCATCGCCATCCATAGTGGTCAAGATCATTGCTCCACCAGAGAATATGCTTTTGATTACAAACGGTCCTTCATATGTAGGAGTCCATTTGCCCCTGGGACCACCTTGCGGCAGTATGATATGTTTCATCACCAAATCCCCAACTTGATACACTTGGCGTCTGACCTTTTTGTTGAAAGCTTTGATCATCCGTTTTTGATACATCTGACAATGACAGACAACAGTAAGCCTTTTCTCATCAATCAAGTTTAGTTGATCAAGTCGAGTCTGGATCCACTCTTCTTCATCCAGCCCTGCCTCCTTCATGATTCTAAGATAGAGGATATAGACCTCAATAGGCAAGACAACTTCCATGCCATATACCAAAGAGTAAGGTGTTGCCCCGGTTGATGTGTGCGTTGTGGTACGATAACCATGGATAGCGAATGGTAACATCTCATTCCAGTCTTTATATGTGACTGTCATTTTTTGTATGATCTTTTTGATGTTCTTATTTGCAGCTTCGACAACACCATTCATCTTCGGTCGATAAGGGGAAAAATTGTGATGTTGGATCTTGAATTGCTTGCACAAGGCGGTGATCATAGTATTGTTTAGATTCGTACCATTGTCTATGATGATCCTCTCGGGGATACCGTACCGATAGATGAGATTTTGCTTGATGAGCCGGGCTACAACATTCTTCGTAACAGAAGCGAAAGAAGCTGCCTTAACCCACTTTGTGAAATAGTCAATGGCCACCAAGATGAAGCAGTGTCCATTTGAGGATGTTGGCTTGATTTCCCCAATCATATCGATGCCCCACATAGCAAAGGGCCAAGGAGCCGTCAGGACATTCAGAGGAACCAGAGGTACATGCACTTTGCCAGCATAGATCTGACACTTGTGGCAGGTTCGAGAGTGTTGATAGCAATATGCTTCCATGGTAGACCAGTAATAGCCTGCCCGTAGGATCTTCTTTGCCATCCTATGCCCACTGGAATGGGTGACAAAAGTGCCCTCATGTAGATCAGCCATGATCTTTTTCGCTTCAACCTTGTCTATGCACCGAAGTAACACAAAGTCATGGTTGCGTTTGTAGAGAATGCCATTACTAAGGACGAATTTAGTAGAGAATCTCCTTAAGAACTTCTTATCATTGACTGAAGCTCCTTCCGGATATTCTTGAGCTTCGAGATACCTCTTGACTTCGTGAAACCAAGGCCGGTTCACTACTTCTTCAGTATTAATCTCGTGACAGTGAGCTGTTTCATCCATTCGTTCAATGGTGACCTGGGGAGCCTCATTATCTCATTTAATTTTAAACATGGATGACATTGTGGCTAGTGCGTCTGCTAGCTGATTTTCTTCTCGGGGGAAATGCTCGAAGGTAATCTTCTCAAAATGTGGGATCAATGTCAGCACATGTTCTTTGTAGGGATAAGGTTAGGGTGTTTGGTGTCCCATTCTCCTTTGATCTGGCTGATGACCAAAGCTGAATCTCTGAATACATTTAAGGATTTGATCCCCAAGTCTATGGTAGCTTTGAGACCAAAAATGCACACTTCGTATTCTACCATATTATTTGTACAATTGAAGCAGAGTCTTGCCGTAAAGGGAGTATGACATCCTTCAGGAGATATGAGTACAACACCAATACCATTGTCGAGTGTGTTAGATGCCCCATCAAAAACCAGGGTCCATCGGGATCCTTGTTCAGGTTCGTCATATGGTCTGAATTCTTCACAATTGTTTACCATCATGATGTCTTCATCTCAGAATTCGAACTTCATGGACTAGAAGTCATCCACAACTTACTGAACAAGGTGATCAGCTAGTACACTGCCCTTTATTTCTTTCTGGGTAGTATATTGTATGTCATATTCTGTCAAGATCATCTTCCATCTCGCTATTCTCTCAGAGAGGGCAGGTTTTTAAAAGATGTATTTTATTGGATCCATTTTAGATATCAATAAGGTAGTATGGGTCAGTATATAATTTCTTAGCTGGTGAGCAGCCCATGCTAGAGCACAGCAAGTTTTCTCGAGCAGTGAATATCTTGTTTCACAGTCGGTAAACTTTTTTCTCAGGTAATAAATAGCATTTTCTTTTCGTCCAGACTCGTCATGCTGCCCCAACACACACCCCATTGAATTTTCTAAACTAGTTAGATACATGATCAAGGGTCTTCCCTCGACTGGTGGCATCAAAACTGGAGGCTCTTGCGGGTATTCTTTGATCTTGTCGAGAGCAGTTTGGCATTCGTCATTCCATTTGACTACTTGATCTTTCTTCAGTAATTTGAAGATTGGTTCACAAGTAGTTGTTAGGTGAGAAATGAATCTGACAATGTAGTTTAACCGCCCCAAGAATCCTCTGACTTCCTTCTCAGTACGAGGAGCAGGCATCTCTTGTATTGCTTTCGCCTTGGCAGGATCCACTTCAATACCTTTATTGCTGACAACAAAGCCTAGGAGTTTACCGGATCTCACCCCAAATGTGCATTTATTTGGGTTCAACCTTAGCTTGTATTTCTTTAGCCTCTCAAATAGTTTCTGTAAATGATTAATATGCTCTTCTTCTGTTTGAGATCTAACTATCATGTCGTCCATACAGACCTCTATTTTGTGATGTATCATGTCGTGAAATAGAGCTACCATGGCACGTTGATAGGTTTCCCCAGCATTCTTCAGCCGGAATGGCATAACCTTGTAGCAGAATGTGCCCCACTGTGTGACAAAGGTTATTTTCTCCATGTTTTCAGGCGCCATTTTGATTTGGTTGTAGCCTGAGAAACCGTCCATGAAGGAAAATACTTTGTGCTGTACCGTATTGTCAACTAGAATATCAATGTGGGGAAGTGGCAAATCATCCTTTGGGCTCGCCCGTTTCAAATTTCTGTAGTCCATGCACATTTGTACCTTGCCGTCCTTTTTAGGCACGGGAACACCATTGGCAACCCATTGCGGATAGGAGGCGACGACCAAGAATCCGACGTTGAATTGTTTCATGACTTCTGCTTTGATCTTCTCTGACATGTCTGGTCGCATGCGACAAACCTTTTTCTTTACCGGTGGGTAGTCCTCTTTTGTAGGTAGACGATGTACCAGGATATCTGCATCAAGTCCTGGCATGTCTTCATATGACCAGGCAAAGACCTCAACATAATCGTGTAGCAATTGAATCAAACACTCTTTGACACCGGGTTCCAGATTGGCACCCATCTTGACTTCTCTTTTGTCTTCTTCGATACCTATATTAATTGTGTCCGCTGGTTCTTCGTGAGGTTGAATGGTCCTCTCTTCTTGTTGTAGTAACCTAGCGAATCCCCTCGGCACTTCACAATATTTCTCACCTTCATCTTCGGCTTGGTAGATTAGATTTTCAGAGTCACAAAAGGCCATAGCAGAACCGTTACCCATGGGATCTTGAGTGGATGTAGACCTGCATTGTGAGTGTGAGTGTGTGTAAGAGTATAGCTATCTTTGAAAGAAATGAAAATGTAAAAAAGAAAAACAATGAGCGCAAAGGTTGTATGCAAAAAACTTCCATGATTCATTGATGTCATATGGAAATGAGATAGTAACCCTTACAAATGGACCATTGTGCCTCGGGTAAGACACAAGGTTTTAAGATTCTGAATTATTTTAATATTACAGATCCGACAAAATTTAAAGACAAATTATTGTTGGATAAATGTGATCGAGATAAAATCTCTAGCCTCCCAGTTGCTGAGCCCTCCACTGAGAGTTGGGAAAATCCAATCCTCCAGGTTATGGTTGTCTTCATCATCCTCCACGATGCTGACTTGGTGGTTGCTGATCTTCAAGGGTTTCCTCCGGCACGAGCGCGGCGTACAGCCTTCCGGTCTCCTGAAGTGAAACCCAAACCAAATTTGTCAGATTTGTATGGGATATCTGGAAGTTGGCCCCAAATAGTGCACCCACCTTCTTCTATCACTGCCTTGGCATCTTTCAAAGATGACATCTTGAGCGGAGGCCTTGTAATCTTGGGGACTTGAGACACAACCTTGGTTACTGCCACAGTCTGCGGGACTTCTTCAAAGTGCTGGAATGGAGTTTCAATAAATTCACCATCTAATTCCATATACCTGAAGGAATTTAGATGACTGACCATATACTCTTCTTCTCCATGAACAGTGATGATTTTCCCTTGAATCGGATATTTCAACATTTGATGCAACGTAGAGGTAACAACACCAACATTGTGAATCCACAGACGGCCTAATAAGCAGGAATATGAAGGGAGAATATCCATTACATAAAAAGTTAAATCAAAAGTTTGGGTTCCAACTTTTATGGGGATGTCCACTTCCCCATGCACCATCCTTTTTGAGCTGTCGAAGGCCCTCACTACTATGTTACTAGGTTTCAACATCAATCCTTCACAGTCAAGCCTATCGAGAGCCTTTTTAGGCAACACATTCAGAGATGAACCAGTGTCAACCAAGACATGAGCCAAAGTCGTGCCTCTGCATTCGACTGAGACATGCAATGCCTCATTATGCTTCCTCCCCCTTGGCGTTAAATCAGCATCTCAAAAACCTAAACCATTATCTGCGATCAAGCTGGCTACGCAGTTTTGAAACTGATCGGCATATGTTTCTTGGGGTACATAGGCAGTTTTAAGGAACTTTTACCAAGGCCTTTGCATGAGCCTCGGAACATAATAATAAAGACAACATGGAAATTTTTGATGGAGTTTTCCCCAGTTGCTCGACTATGTTGTAGTCGCTTCTTTTTATGATCTTTAGAATTTCCTCTATCTCTTTTCGGGAGGTCTCAGGGATAGCTACTGATTGTGCCTTCGTCCGGACAGGCTCAACCTGAATACCTTTACCTCGAGTCTCGGTTGACTCGGCAGCAGGAATGTTAGTAGGGGTGATAACATGGATTGTAACAGTTTTGTTAACAGGAGTATTAGTAGAGATGATTGCAGGACTGGGAATAGCTTTTGGAGGAGAAACAACAACAAGAATGATTACGGGGTCCAGAAATAGCTTTTGGAGGAGCAATTTCTAGAGAGAATACCCTTCCAATACGGGTTATCTTGCTAGTCCCTGCGATGTTACTGATATCAGAGTCAACTTTCTCAGAACTTGAATCTTTAGCAGTTGGCCAATCTTGCTTGATACCGTGATAGTAGACATCACATCCATAATTCCATGGGACGGTTTTGTCTGACGAATATGGGATTAATTCAGGCATTGTAATTATCAACGGAGCTACTTTAGGAACTGATGTAATTCTAACGGGTCTTTTGGTGGAGACCCTGGAAGAATTGGCGGAAATGGTCACGATGGAAACATCATTATAAGAAACAGTTGGAATAGAAGTCTTTTCGAACAAAATATCCTTGTTATCTATTAGGCATTGAACGCATGCTTTTAACAAATGACAGTTTGTTGGTGAGGATAAACAGAAATGACAACTTTCATCACAGCCTGGGAATACACCAGTGTTCAACAAGTTCTTTTTGATAGTCAGGAGTGGGGTCATAAGTTCATCAACCAAAGTGACAAACATATCTTCCTCAACGGTGTTGACATTACGACCGTGCTTGGGCATAGGGGCAGTGATTACATTGGGAATTTCTGGCGCGTCGAATTTAATCTCCTTGGATTCAAGAAGGTCTTGTACTTTGTTTTTTAGAGCCCAACAGTTGTTAGTGTCGTGGCCGGGACTCTCAGAATTGTATGTACAACATAAATTAGGATGATAATAAGGAGAGGTTGTGTTAGGATTCTTTGGATCTTCTTTCAAAGTCACTAGATTGGATCTCAACAAATGTGGCAATACTTGAGATAGTGTCATGTTAATTCGGGTGAACTGTCTGACTGGTCTTTCCGTTTTTGGCTGGTTGCTTCTTTGCTGAGCAGGCGCGAGTTTAGGAATCATGATAGCTCCCACCATTGGACGTCGTTCAGCCCTATCTTGATTTCTCTAAGGATATACAACAACAACTTCTTTTTTCCCAATGAATGGTTTCCTTACAGCAGCAGAGGATGCATCTTTTTGAATCTTCTCATTCTTTATCCGGTCAGTATCAACCCAGTAAAGCCTGCCGATGAACTCCCAATTAAGTGATTAAAGAAAGGACCAGACAAGGTGCCCAAAAACATATCTACTAACTCTCTTTCAGATAGGGGAGGCTGGACTCTTCCAGCTAAGTCCCTCCATTTTTTTGCGTAGTCTTTAAAGCCTTCACTTGAAACCATGGCCATACTCTGAAGTTGAGTACAGGTGGGAGCAAGATCAGTGTTGTATTGGTATTGTTTGTAAAAGGCGGCAGCAAGATCTTCCCAGTTATGAATATTGACTCTTTCTAACTGATAAAACCAATCAAGTTGAGTCCCATACAGGCTATCTTGAAAGAAATGTACCCATAAATCCTTATCGGCAGTGTGAGGCTGTATTTTCCTCACATAGGACCGGAGATGCATTTTGGGACATGAAACTCCTTCATATTTGGCGAACACCGATGCTTTGATTTTAGGGGAATGACAATCCCAAATACTAGACCCAACTCCTAAAAGTCCAATCTAGGCACTTTTTGAATTTCTATTGCGCTTAACCGTTTTTCCAAATGCTTATACTTATCGTCGACTGGAGGATATTGTTTTTCAGAATAATCTTCTTCTTCCTCTTCCTCTTCTAAATCTGGTTGGACATCTGCTTCCTTGCCTTTCCCATCTTGATTGTCTTTCTCACCAAATGACGTCGCAAAATCCAGGGTCCTTCTTGCTTGTCCTTGGAATCTTCTTCCCATGTTTAGAACTCCAGTTATTTTCTATGCTTTCTTTTTCTTCTCTTCAACCAGCAAGGTCTTCAACTCTTCTTGTCCTTTGGCTAGAGTTAAGAACATCTGTTGAAACTGAGCATTTTGTGCTTGGAGGTCCTTCACCGCTTGCTCGAGATCAATCTTACTAAAATAAATAGTAGAAATATGAGGAGACTTGTTGCAAGAAACCTGTTTATGTTATGATGAATGGAAAATGCATATGCAATGATTTTAAGGATTTTAAAGATTCAAATTTGTTTCAGACAAAAAGGAAACACACATTATATTAATAAATTAAAGCTTGAGTACATCAATGCCTCTTTGGGCAAAATAATACAAAAACTCTAAGATAAAAAGGTAGTATGCATCGTCTTTGGGGAGATGTAGGCATTCAGGTTCCTCTCCTCATGAAGTTGCTTAGTGAGTTCCAAAACCTTCTTCTCACTGGCGTAAAATTGGGCTTCGAAAGTGTCTCACTCCCCCTTGAGTTGTATCCAATCTCTTTGTAAGTCTTCAACAGAGGTGGGTATGTCAGGATGTAGGATAGTGTATGTAGTTGTTTAGTTATTGGCATGCATTTTTGGTAAAACTAGGTGTGTGAATGTCATGACTAATTTCATAACATTCTGATTTATTAGGTACTGGTTTATTAGGTACCTTTGCAGAAAAATAGTGGCATACAGGTACTGGTGTTTATGAGTGTGTATCTGAGCATTTTGCAAAATGATCACATTTACCAAAATCAGTAAACATGAATTCAGATGTCATAACAAATGTTAAGACATCCTGTTCTGATCTAACAGTTATGCAGTTTGGTTAATTCTGAGATTTTTCAGGAAGATGACTCAGTCTTTCCAGAACAGAATCTCTCGTGGACTTTGGGTTTAACCTAGCTCAACCCTAACCTGGTTGATAAAGTCTTGTGACCAAGTCTTAAGGTCAATCAGAATTAACCCTAGCTTTTTGTGGAAACCCTAACTGAAGAAGCAGCTGCTATATATTCAACAGGGCTGCTGTTTGGAATTTATCCTTTTAACATAGAAGATCATTTAGGAGTTGTATAGTTTTAACTATTGTAATCCAAGCAAGTATCATTGTGATAAGTGACTTGGAATAGGTTTTAATTGTAAGGGTTTTTGTACCACTCAAAGCTTTGAAGCAAGAGTGTTTTGTGTCTCTTGACTAAAGCTTTGAAGCAAAGTCAAGTTAGGTTTATGTATCACTCAAAGCTGTGAAGCAAGAGTGTTTGTGTTACTTGATTAAAAAGCTGTGAAGCATAATCAAGTGTATATTTTGAAGAGTGTCTTCATCAATTCATTAGTCAATTGTTTTAAGTATCACTGTTGTGATTGAGGGGGAGTGAGTAGGAACTCAGGTTTAAGTTGTACTTAGATTGAAGTTGCATTGGGTAGGTCTTAAGTGAAGGAGATAAACTGGTTGGTTTATTCCTGAATTAATATCTCTTATAGTGGATTTCCTCCCTGGCTTGGTAGCCCCCAGAGTAGGTGTTGTTGCACACTGAACTGGGTAAACAATTGACTGTGTTCTTTACTGTTTTTGTATTTACTGTCTTATAGAAAGTCAGATATGGTGTCATAATATTGAACGTGACATTGAGTATCTGCAGCCAAAATTTCAATTGGCATCAGAGCAGGCACCCTGCCTGTATTACTGGGTGAGATCTAGGGATATCACTTTCTGGCACTATGGACAAAGAAGGAGTTTTTGGAAATAGACCACCCATTCTGGATGGAACAAATTATGACTACTGGAAACCTCGTATGATTGCCTTCTTAAAATCTCTGGACAAAAAGGCTTGGAGAGCTGCTGATAAAGGATGGAACCATCCCACCATAACTGAGAAAGATGGGACAATCAGTCTGAAGCCTTAGGAAGAATGGAGTAAAGAAGAAGATGAGTTAGCCCTGGGTAATTCCAAAGCTTTAAATGCCTTGTTCAATGGAATTGATAGAAACATATTCAGACTAGTACATCAATATGAACTGGCCAAGGAAGTTTGGGACACTCTCAAAACTACCCATGAGGGCACTTCCAAAGTAAAAATGTCAAGGCTTCAGATGCTGACTACCAAGTTTGAGAATCTAAAAATGATGGAAGATGAAACCATTCATGAGTTTCACATGAACATCTTGGAGATTGCCAACACCTCAGGAGCATTGGGAGAAAAGATGTCAGAAGAAAAACTGGTGAGAAAGATTCTCAGATCCTTGCCTAAAAGATTTGCAATGAAGGTAACTGCTATAGAGGAAGCCCAGGATATCAGCAAGTTGAAAGTGGATGAACTCATTGGGTCTCTTCAGACTTTTGAGATGGGGATCACTGACAATGTTGACAAGAAGAACAAGAGCATAGCACTTGTATCCAACACTGAAGATGAAAACAAGGAGGATGAAGAAGAAAATATTTCAGAAGCTATAGCCATGCTTGGAAGACAATTCAACAAACTCATCAAAAGAATAGATCCAAAGTCAAGGTCTAATGTTCATAACATTCCCTCTGACATTGACAGTTCCAGCAGAAGACCAAGGTCAGAAGAGAAGGGAAATCAAGGCAGAGGAATTCAATTCCATGGTTGTGAAGGATATGGGCATATTCGAGCTGAATGTCCTACCTTTCTTAAGAAACAAAAGAAAGGAATGACTGTTACTTGGTCTGACTGTGATTCAGAAAGTAATTCTGAAGAAGAATCTGCCAAACTAGTTACTGCTCTAACTGGTGTTTGTACCTCTGAAAGTGACACTAGTGATGAGGAAGTGACATTTGAAGAATTGGCTGATACTTACAAGAAATTGTGTATCAGAAGTGCTGAAGTCTGTGTGCAGAATGAGAAACAAACAAAACTCATCATAAAACTGGAGGCTGAAAAAAGGGCAGACCTTGAAACTATAAGTCATCTAGAAGGGGAAGTTCAATTGCTGAACTCACAACTGAACCAGATGACCAAATCTGTCAAGATGCTGGCAAATGGAACAGACAAATTGGAAGAAATCCTTCAGGTTGGACAAAATGTGGGAAACAAATCTGGACTAGGATTTGTGGAAGCAAAGAAATCTGGTGCAGACAAGAAGATCAGGCCTGTTAAACAAATGTCAAAGCAGATGTCTCAACACAACTCTCAACATCAGGAACAGAGATATATGAAGAAAAAGTACCAAAGATGGAGATGTCATCATTGTGGGAGGTATGGTCACATTAAGCCTTTCTGCTTCAGATTGTATGGATACCCTAATCAGAGCCCAGGTGTTAAACCTAAGTCTAAAAGGGTACCACATACTCCTCAATGGAAGAAAAAGGCTACTGCCCTGATAGCCCACACTTCCCTGAGAGTCTCTACAAAGGAAGGCTGGTACTTTGACAGTGGGTGCTCTAAGCACATGACTGGAATAAAGAACATTCTCAATCATGTTAAACCTCACACCACTAGTTATGTGACCTTTGGAGATGGTGCTAAAGGTGAAATCAAAGGAGTTGGTAATTTGGACTGCCCTGAAGTTCCAAATCTGAATGAAGTACTATTGGTAAAAGGCCTGACTGCTAATCTCATTAGTATCAGTCAATTGTGTGATCTAGGATTCAAGGTCAACTTCTCAAAATCGGAATGTCTTGTAATTAATGAAAAACTAGAATTTGTAATGAAAGGAATCAGATCTAAATATAACTGTTACTTGTGGAAGCCTGAGAACACTAATAACTCCACTATGTGTTCTATTACCAAAGAAGAAAAAGAGGTGAAACTGTGGCACCAAAAACTTGGCCATCTTCATCTAAAAAGAATGAAAAGAACTATCTCTATGGAAGCAGTCAGAAGGATTCCAAGACTGAAAATTGATAAAAGGAGGGTTTGTGGTGAACATCAAATGGAAAGGCTTGGTAAAAAGAGATATGTCTATGATGTGGTGAATAACCTTGAAGTTTTTAGAGAACTGTGCAAAAGAACTAAAAAAGAAGGATGTATTGTCAGAATCAGAAGTGATCATGACAAGGAATTTGGAAACAATAAGTTTAATAAGTTCTGTTTCTCAGAAGGAATGAGTCATGAATTCTCTTCTCCTATAACTCCTCAATAAAATGGAGTTGACCGAAGGAAAAATAGGATCATACAGGAATCTTCCAGAGCTATGATTCATATCAAAAGAATGCCTTTTCAACTCTGTGCTGAAATAGTTGCAGCTGGTAGTAGCTGTTCTCAAATTATCTGGACAAAACAGATGCTCGATGAGTATAATGTCTCACAAGATGTTGTGACATTGTATTGTGACAATCTGAATACAATCAATATTTCCAAGAACCCTATTCAGCATAGCAGGACCAAGCACACTGACCTTAAAAATTACTTTATCAGAGACCTTGTAGAGAAGAAGACAATTAAACTGGAACATGGTGTCATTAAGCTATAGCTGGCTGACTTTTTTACCAAGGCTCTTGATGGAAATCAACTTGAAAACTTGAGGGGAAAGATGGGTATTTGCCAACATGAGAAATTATAGCAATTAATTTTGCTCAAAACAAGGGTTGAAGGAGTTATTTGTGTTAAGTCTATTTTAAGTGGGTTAATCATATATTTCCCAAATTCTTTCAAAATTACTAAGAAGTTGAATAGACACACATTTGCCTCCTTCCACTCTCGACTTTGCAACATCTCTTTTTGACTCATTCAAAGTTTTCTCCCTAGTTGCTACTGGTTTTCCAAGTCAATCAAAATGTCTCAAACTTCATCCTCATCCAAGACAACCGTTTCATCTTCATCATCTGATCAAGATTCTCGAGCAATCACCACATGCATAGATTCCGAAGTCCTGGAGATTACTCCTCTTAGAGAAATTGCAACTAACCCTTCCAAGGTCAAAAATCTGAGAACAAGGTATGCAGGAAGGTCTCAGGCGACGTCTTCCGGTAATCCCTCTCAACCTTCATCTTCTGTACCTAATAGGGAAGGATCAGCTCATGTACACCAAGCAATAGCTAGGCTTGTTACAAGAATCCTGAGTGAGAACCACTCTGTACCGGGGATTTCTGTTCCATTAAATCAAGAATCAGCAAGCCCAAATGTTGAAGAAAATCCAGATGTCTCTGAGAATGTTGAGACACCAGATGACAACATTCAAAAACCATCTAAAAACCTGGATGACATTCAGAACCCTTCAGAGAAGAATGTTGAACCACCTGTTATTGACGTGGATGAGGAATACTCAGACAATGACCTGATTGCAAATATCAACCCTAGCATAGCTAGGAGAATGATGAACAAGAAGGGCAATCAAGATCCTGCAAAAGGTCTGAACAAAGAAAAACCTACTGACAAGAAAACCAGGTCTGAAAGGAAGACTGGTACTGTGAAGACTGGAATGTCCAAAGGGAAGGTGAAAGCTCAAGTGCATACTGGGAGTGTCTCAAAACCTGCTAGACAACCAATTACAAAGAAGAGAAAAGAACCTGAGACTTCTGATTCTGATGAGGAATCAGAGTTTGAAATTAATGCTGAAGAGATTCCTATCAGAAGGAAACTCCCTTCCAGCAAAATGGCTAGAGTTCCTGAAGTCCCAACAGACAACATCTCTTTTCACCACCCTGACAATGCCAACAGATGGAAGTATGTTTGCTTAAAGAGAATAGCTTTAGAAAGAGAACTAAACAATGGTGCCATGGATTGCAAGGAAATCATGGACCTGATCAAAGCTGCTGGACTGATGAAGACTGTGGTAAAATTTACCAAGTGCTATGAAAATCTGGTCAAGGAATTTATAGTGAACTTGTCTGATGAATGTGCTGATGGAAGGTCAGCTGACTTTGAATGTGTTTATGTTAGAGGAAGAAGGGTTAATTTCTCTCCATCAGAAATTAACAAATTTCTTGGAAGATCAAATGAGGATTGCCCTGAACTGGAAGTCACTGACAATGAAGTATGCCAAACCATCACAGCAAGACAAGTCAAGTGCTGGCCCTTGAAAGGCAAGCTGAATGCCAGCAAACTAAGCATGAAATTTGCCATCCTGCACAAGATTGGTGCAGCCAACTGGGTCCCTACCAACCACAAATCAACTATCTCCACAGGATTGGGGAGATTCATTTATGTTGTGGGAACCAAGGCTGAATTTGACTATGGCAGGTATATTTTTGAACAAACTTTAAAGCATGCTGGTAGCTTTGCTGTCAAAGGCCCTATTGCCTTTCCCTCCCTCCTTTGTGGAATTATCCTTGCACAGTACCCTGATATCATGGTGGCAAGAGATACTGCTTGCAAAAGAGCTCCTGCTCTTGGGTTACACTACAAGCTTTTTCAGGGATCTCATGTTCCTGATATTGTCATAACATCAGCTGAGACATCATCTGTAAAAACTCAGTCCAAAACATCTGATGTTATAGATATATTGAAAGAGACCTGTAAAGAGCTGGAGACTAGGAAAAAGACTCTAGAAAACCTAATTGCCAGGTTAGAACAGGAGGAGGCTGAAGGAAACAGAAGGGAAGAGGGTGCTGCTGAAGATCAACTCAATACTGAAGAAAGTAGCTCCTCTGAAGGGAACAGTGCCTAAAGGTTGGTGGAGTTGATGCTGGTTCCTGGTGGAGTTTGCAAGTGTGTTCAGATTTTAGTTGTTGGTTCTATTACTTTTTCTGGATGACTGTATAAACATTTAAGTACTTGTCTCTTTGGCCTATTTGTGGCTAAAGAGGGGGAGATATATTTTGGTAGACATTATTAGACTCTATTTTTCTGCAGTCATATTTATTCTGCTGCTATCTATTCTCTGATTGCTTAGGGACTTTAGCCAAAAATCTGCCAAAGGGGGAGTTTGTAGTTGTTTAGTTATTGACATGCATTTTTGGTAAAACTAGGTGTGTGAATGTCATGACTAATGTCATAACATTCTGATTTATTAGGTACTGGTTTATTAGGTACCTTTGTAGAAAAATAGTGGCATACAGGTACTGATGTTTATGAGTGTGTATCTGAGCATTTTGCAAAATGATCACATTTACCAAAATCAGTAAACAGGAATTCAGATGTCATAACAAATGTTAAGACATCCTGCTCTGATCTAACAGTTATGCAGTTTGGTTAATTCTGAGATTTTTCAGGAAGATAACTCAGTCTTTCCAGAACAGAATCTCTCGTGGACTTTGGGTTTAACCTAGCTCAACCCTAACCTGGTTGATAAAGTCTTGTGACCAAGTCTTAAGGTCAATCGGAATTAACCCTAGCTTTTTGTGGAAACCCTAACTGAAGAAGTAGCTGCTATATATTCAACAGGGCTGCTGTTTGGAATTTATCCTTTTAACATAGAAGATCATTTAGGAGCTGTATAGTTTTAACTATTGTAATCCAAGCAAGTATCATTGTGATAAGTGACTTGGAATAGGTTTTAATTGTAAGGGTTTTTGTACCACTCAAAGCTTTGAAGCAAGAGTGTTTTGTGTCTCTTGACTAAAGCTTTGAAGCAAAGTCAAGTTAGGTTTATGTATCACTCAAAGTTGTGAAGCAAGAGTGTTTGTGTTACTTGATTAAAAAGCTGTGAAGCATAATCAAGTGTATGTTTTGAAGAGTGTCTTCATCAATTCATTAGTCAATTGTTTTAAGTATCACTGCTATGATTGAGGGGGAGTGAGTAGGAACTCAGGTTTAAGTTGTACTTAGATTGAAGTTGCATTGGGTAGGTCTTAAGTGAAGGAGATAAACTGGTTGGTTTATTCCTGAATTAATATCTCTTATAGTGGATTTCCTCCCTGGCTTGGTAGCCCCCAGAGTAGGTGTTGTTGCACACTGAACTAGGTAAACAATTGACTGTGTTCTTTACTGTTTTTGTATTTATTGTCTTATAGAAAGTCAGATACGGTGTCATAATATTGAACGTGACATTGAGTATCTGCATCCAGAATTTCAGTGTATGGAACATCTCCTTCCATAACAGACTCAATGATTACCGGGAGAATGGAGGGATAAGACATCATAAGACTCTGAGCACGAGTTCGTATCTGTTGTACCCCAAAATTTGCCCTCTTTTCATACACGCATTTTATTGGTTTTATGGTTATGGAATAAATGTATATTTATCAAGCTTCTTCAAGTTACAAGTGACGTTTATTTCGTCAATGGATATTCTTAGAGTATTTTCCGTGTTGAAGATCAGTTCGCTGTTTTGCAACGATTCGGGGTTCAAAGATTCACAAGTCTAACCCGGCGTGTCATATTCAGGTGTTCTTTCGCAAAGATATCTCTGATAACATATTCTCAAATTCAGGTTCGGCTGAAGAGTCAATTCTTTAAATAAGGTATCTGAATGTGTGACTTTTCTCGAAGAAATGTGGTGAAAAAGTGTGTTGAAAGTGCAGTTTTTATGCGCTAAAAAATTCATAACTTGAAGATCGTTGCTCGTTTTGAATCCGTTTTGGTGGCCAAAATTCCGCCTTGACGTTATCTACATTTTCATCTCTCATGGATGGAAGCCAATTTCGATCAGAAGGTCTTCAAAAATGCGGATTTATCAAGTATTTTCGTACAGAAAATTTGTGACAGAAGTTTATTTGCGTCATGTTCAGAAAATTATAACTTGGTCGATTTTCATCGTATCGAGCTGGTTCCAGCGCCAAAATTTCAAAAATTGAGTTGGATACGTTTTCACAGGAGGTATCGAGTTTGAACGGTATTCAAAAGGCCTTCGTTTTTTGCTCAGAGTGGGTGTGACGCGCCAAAAATCCTGAATGCTGAATATTATTTCATCTGGGCCGAAACTTCAAAAATTCATAACTCGGTCAATTTTTATCGGATTGGGCCCATATTTTTACACAAGGTTACTGACTCAGATATCTACAACTTTGCTTCAAAAGTCGAGACCGAATTATGCTCCAATCAATACCATTTTTTTATTGAAGAACGTGTCAGAGTCAACAATGGAGCCCAAAATAAGTTTGTCTGAGCTGAAACTTCAAAAATTCATAACTAATTCACCGTTTATCCGATTAAGCCCATTTTTAGACAGGAGTTAATTCTCGATGTCGGCTACATTTTTTTTTTCACATTTCAACTTCAAAAATTACACTTAAGCCCTTTTGATTTAGCCTGGAATGTGACGGACTCAAGTGAACATTGGAGACCAAATTACACATTCAAAGCCCATATTTTTACTCTAATTTTTTATTATATAATCTCATTCTTTTCACACAAACAAGAAAAAGAGGAGACAAAAAAAAACCTTTGCCACAACGCTGTCAGAATATCAAATTCTTTCAAGAATCCTAAAACCTTGAAATCTTTATTACAAACCCCATCTCACTACAAACAAGTCATCCCTGTTACAAACCCACATCTCACTACTTCTTCAGTAAGGGTAAGGCTGACTTGATCTTCATTATCAAAAAGGCATAGAAGCATTCATCTCACTATTTCTCCAGTAAGGGTAAGGCTGGCTTGATCTCCATGATCAAAAGGACATAGAAGCATTCATCTCACTACTTCTCCAGTAAGGGTAAGGCTTGTTTGATCTCCATGATCAAAATGGTATAATCATTCATACATGTCATATCGGTTTTAACATTAAATTTTTTTCATATATTAGCTTTATTTGTATTTCATGATATATAGTAATTTATTTAATGTGTTCATGAGATTCAACACTGCAGATTTAGACAGGGTCCCATGCAGGTTCATTACAGAACGTTGAGGTCAAAACACAAATGGCCAAAACAGAACAGCCAACGCGTGAGACCAACACATGGCGAGGCAGATATTCTGAGAAGGTTAAGGGTGTGGGTTCGACAACCACCCCTATTGGTATTGGTTTTCTTCCTTTCTATTTATCCTTTTACTTATTTTCATTCTTTCTGTTTAAAACTTTTTTTTCTCCATAAAACTTAACATTTTTCATAAACCTTTGATTTTTCCTCCTAAACTCGAATAATTAATTTTAGGTTTTAATTTAATTCTACGTTTTTAATTTCATTATTTGTTTTTGGTTTCTAACCAATTTGTCTTTTTCAATCTTAAATTCACTTAACCACAAAACTTTTTTCACAAACCTTTTTTTTTTACAAAAAAAAACTAATTTGATTTTTAGGTTAATTAATTTTATATTTTTTTAACTTTTTTTTTCAAAATTAACTTTTTTTTATTAATTAAAATTAATTAGGATTTAGTTATTTTAATTAACTTTTTTTCAAAATTAACATTTTTTACTAATTAAAATTAATTAGGTTTTTTTTAGGTTTATTTAATTAATTATCCTAAATCACTTTTTCATTAAAAAAAATCACCAAAAATATTAACTTAGAATTTTAGGTTTTAATTTTTCCTTATTTTCTTTTTATTTATTCTTTTACATTTTAATTTCTAGAAAAATTGTATAGGTCGCATTATCAATGTAATAGCGTAGATTTATCTTTTCTCGCATTTTTTCTTCTAATTATGTAATTGTTGTCGGGTTGTAATAGTAATTAGGGTTTAAATTCCGTATTTTTATTTTCAGTCCAAAATGATTATGTATCTGTAAAAGCCTTGTAATAGCTAGGACTTTAAACTTTCTACATTTTATTTTTGCAAACTATAAACTGCTTAGATGTATATTAATAGGATTGTATGGAAAGACTAATTGAAAATTAAAAACAGTAGATTACCTTAATTGTGCAAAGATTAAATAACTGAAAATAAACACATGCACATGCTCACTCTTAGGGTATGCCTCACTTGGTTGCCTCGGAAAACAATGGTCATGTCCCTCGAACGTAATATCTTAGCAAAAGACCCTCAATCTAAAAGTCATCATAAAGATCATAGTCCCTTAACGTCCCTCGAAGTTGCCTACGGTATATGATCTTGTCCTTCGATGTTGCCTACGAATATATGATGACAGTCCCTTCAAAATGCTAAGGTATCCTTACACGTTGCCTTCAATGACCATCACGTCCCTTTCGATAGTCCCTCAAATTCCAACGATAGTGCTACCTACTCACTAATAGTGGGATAGCGTTGTCTAAAGGAAACAAGAACATAAATATTCATTTTTCGAGTAGGTAGATGCTAGTAGGTACTTACTCAAAATAAAACTTTTCCACACTTACACACTTTTCAAACAAAGTTTTCAAAAACACTTTGTAACACTCTTGAGGACTGATACAAGGGTTAAAACGAAGTAAAACAAAAACTTTTCAAAACACACAAACACGGAAGCAATTTTTAAAATGATGAGCAAGTACCTAAGAGCCCGTAGAAAAATACGGATAGAAAGGGTGCTAATACCTTCCCTTTCTATAATCTACCCCTCGTACTCAAAATCTCGAAAAAGGAATTTTTTTGTGCTTTTTTCCTTTCCAGTTGGATAAAATAAAAGTCGATGGAGACTCTTGCTTACCACGACATTTGTGAATATAAAACGCAAACCAATATTAACAGTCGGTTCTGCCACCGCATCACAATACCCATTTGAGGTAAGGCTCAAGAGGGATGGAATTCTTATACCCCAATGTCTTGCTATCTACCTTATTGAACATCCTTCAAGCTCGGATGAATCTCTGGAGAAGACCTTGATCATCGTTCTCATAGTCAAATACCAAACCTTGAATGAGCATCTCATATGGGCCATCCCTTCGGGCGTAACCAAACTGTCTTAAGGCTAAGCAGGGGTTGTAGGTGATACCTCACCTAATTCCAAGTAAAGGGACATTATGGAATTCTCCACAACGGTCGATAATAGTAACATTCTCTATGGATCAGGAACACCAATAATGTCTGAATGTTTGAGTGTCATCAACCTTTGTGACTACCTTGAACCTTGCTCGTTCTTCAATACAGATTGGGGAAGATGTGAAATAAACCATCTTGCCAAGAGAGGAGTGTAACACATAAGGATACCTCTTTTCCTCATGGTGCGAGTGTGAAAATAATGTAGGATGTCTCCTAGCAAAGTAGGCACCCGGTTACGAGACATGAAGATTTTGACGGCGTTCACATCTATGAGTTGGTCAGGATTTGGAAACAAAATCATCCCATAGATGAGGAGAGCCACAATTTCTTCAAAAGCTTGAAAATCCAAAGAGTTCCAACAATTTTGGGCTTTCTCAAATAAGAACTTTGCTAGGAAACCCTTGACACCACTCCTTGTTTCCCAATTGGTTGTGACATCAGATGATTGCAAGTGTAGAGCTTGAGAAATATCTTCCAGCTTTGGATCTCTTTTTGTACCGTTGAAAGGTAGTTGATTGATAATGGGAATCCTCAAGAGTTGGGAGAATTCTTCCAAAGTTGGCACAAGTTGATAATCGAGAAATATGAAGCAATGGTGTAAAGGATCAAAGAACTGAAAGAGCACCTTCATCATGTCTTCATCAGTGTTTGAGGTGACCAAGTTTAGTAGGCGACCATGTCTTTCGGTAAATGGAGAGTTTTCAGGAATCCTTGATGCTAGCTCCTTAAGTTGAGGAGGGATCTTTACAAGATTGACTTGAATGGTTTTCCTGCGGATAGAATCCATAGCCTACAAAACAGAACAAAGAAAAATCCCCAGATCCTTGAAATGGTTAGTGAATGAATATGATGTTATGATGTTTATGATGTTATGTACAAGTATGTATACACAAACAAAGCAAACAATTCCTTAGGTTTAGGCTTGCATGGAGTCTCATAGGTAAGTACCCTCTTGAAGTTTAGTTGGCTCAAACCTGTCCTAACAATAGTAACCGGGTTCTAAGGAGCTCAATATCACTGGGTTGTTTCCTTGAGCATTGTTTCAGTACAAGCCTCTTTAACAGCGACCGAAATATCCCAAAAAACCAAACCTCAATGAGTATAGTATGGAGTATCTACCAACTTCGGACTGCACCAAAGTCGGTCATCTCAGTACGTCCTAAAGGCCGAGTTGGTCAAGTAAAGGTTCCAAAAGTTCATTAATGCTTCATGACATCACTCAGCGGCCCCATATTCTCCTTGATTAACTCAAGGGCTACCGGTACCCACAAATATGTCGCACTAACGTAGCTATTGCTTAGACCATGTCAGTATACCCCACACAATTTCCATAACGTATTGCTACTTACCTATAAGGTATCCTAAATCCGGGTAGAGGATTCAAACCCAAATAAAGAACTATAATGTAAAGCATACAAGCCAAACAATGAAAGCAAGTAAATGTGATCTAACCCTAAGGTAACCCCACTTTTAGAATTGTCCCCAGCAGAGTCGCCAGTTCGGTGATACGGTGAAAGAACTGACTTGAGTGTTTTGCATTTTATCCCAAATTTTGCGGTTAGTAAGAGTCGTCACCGACTTTTCTTTTATCCAAAAGGAAAGGTGAAAAAGCACAGGAAATACCTTTGAGATTATTTCTTGAGTTCTGGGGGTTGATTATATAAAGGGGAGGTATTATCACCCTTTTCATCCATGGTTTTCCATGGGCTCTTAGTTACTTGCTAGATCACTTGCTTTTGCTTGAAATTGTGCTTTGTGTGGTTTTTGAAAGTATTTTGTAAAGAGGTCATTGTTTAGGCAGACTTTGTAATGATTCTCGTTCGTAAGAATGTATACAAAGATGTTGATCTTTTGAAAATATTTTCAAGTTTGCAAGATGTTTTGAAAGTGTAGGTGTTTGTTTTTGAAAATAGAAAGGATGTTTTGTTTTGAAATTTAGCAAGTAATTAGGAGCGTTCTACCTACTCAAAAGTCTTTCATGTTCATTTCCTCTTTCCTTTGACATTGTCATGTTACCATTGATTTGGTAAGTAACCATATCTTTGGATGTAAACGGGACGGGCGTGGGCCAGCATATAACCATGATTAGAAATGTTGCAAGGCATCTTAACATTCTCTTTTAGGGACTAATATCATTTGAAAGGCAACATGGATAGCATCATCGAGGGACTATGATCTTGTATTTTGCTTGTTTTTGCTAAGATACCTCACATGCGTAATATGGCCATTTAGTAAGGCAACCAAGTGGATTTACCCTAGGGAGTGCTTGTGTGCAAGTATATTGTTTTCATGCTTGGTTTTGTCTTTGATTAGGGTTTTCTAATTGATTGGTTTTAGTCTTCCCATACAAACCCCAATTATTAGCATTTGTATATAAAGCAAAAAATTGTGGAATTTAAAATTACTATGCTATTACAATACTTGTGGGAGGGGGATACAAATTATAAACAGAGATTGCAAGAAAATAAAGCCTAATTACCTATTACAACCATATTGAATTTGTACAAGAATTAAAATAAATAATGTACCAAATGAATAAATATAGAAGGATGTGAATGTAAAGAAAATGGATATTTGTTTGGTTTTTTTATGAAAGGGTTTATAACCTAAACCTAATTAAGAAAATAATTAATGAAAATAAAAATAAAATAACTTAAACTAATTAAGAAAAGAAATTAACTTAAAAAATATTTTTTAGGGTTTTTTATGAAAAGGTTTTAAATAATAGAAATAATAGGAAATTTAATTAAAATAAACCTAAGTTCTAAATTAATTTTAATTTACAAGAAAATAATATAATATAATAATTAAACCTAATTATCTAAATATTAATCAAGAAAGAGAAATTAATTTATTAAGAAAATTGTTTTTGTTCTTTTTTAGTTTTTTATAATGAAAAATAAAACATAAATGAGTGTAAAAATAATAAAATAAATATTTTTGGATTTTTTATTAATAATAATATTATTATTAATAATAATAATAAAGATGATAAAAGAAAGTGAAATAAGCTAAAAAAATAAAAATAAAATAAAATAAGAAATAAATGATCAGGGGGGGTGCTGAAACAGGGCCAGGGGTTAGAAGCCATCAAAAATACCAAGGCCCACTGCATTGAGGCCCAGGAGTGTGTGTTTGTAACAAAAAAGTATGAAAATGTGAGAAATGGAAAAAAGGTAGTGCGCTGGGTGTTGAACTCACACCCTCCTGGTTACCAGCGCGCTGCCTTACCACTGGGGTGGCTATACATCCGTTAACATTGGTACAAAAATAAATACATAACATCAATTCAGTCTTGAAAATGACTTCATCTTCAACCTCCAGTCATGGATCCTGTAACTTGCTCATTTCTCAGCAAAAATGAAATATGCAAAAATGAAAGTTGCTCCATTTTTCCATACGAATCCAACCATATAAAAATCATAAGCTATAAATCAAAGATGAATGAGAATTTCTAAAAGTACCAAATTCTGACCTAAATATTTCAGAAAGTTCAAACTCAAAATTCTCCTAGCTCAATCAAAATAAATGAAATCTTTGGACATGTATAGTTTTAGGGCAGTGATGTCTACATTTTATCTTCACAAATGCAAGCCTAACAATGCCTAAATATTAAGATAGAAGTTCAAGAAAAATACCTCAAAACTGGAAATCGTGAAATGGATTTGAGCTTGTTTTAGGAAGTGGTGATGACCAGGCTAGCTTCCTCAAGGTCCTAGGAAGCTAATGCAATGGTTTGCTTGAGTTGAGATTGGCTGAAATGGCTTGGAGAAGTCAAGTTGCAGACTCTGTTTTTTGGTTATGGAGGTTATGGTAAATGGTGTTACAGTTCTGGAATAACGATGGAGATGAGTTATATTTGATGTAAGGAAGCTTTATGAATGAATTTGAGGGAAAACGCACGAGGGAAATGAGAGATACAAGTTTAAGGTCAGAACTGTGTATCAATGGAGTTTTTTGTGCAATTTCTGGCTAGAGGGAATTTGGGAGTGTTTCAGTATGCTAAAACTCGTCCCTTAGCTCACAAATAGTGACTCTATTTATAAGCAACAAGTTTGGAGTGCTCTAGTTGATCAGAATTCAAATTTACATGTTTAAGTTCAACATGTGATTTTTTGACAAAACAAGTTTCCATGCCTTGTACTTGTTTTATAGAGTGGATATGCTTTAAACAAGCTTGCTTCTGACTTGTGGATGGAGTGTGATCAGAGGGAACAAGTTAGAGGCTCAAGAATGGACTTTATGCAAAAAGCATGCTTTACAAGAATGACAATGTTAACTTTGTGCCATTAATGGAAATGCAACTTGGATAATAGCTCAATTGCTTGGATCAAAGCCCTAACAGTTGTGTAAACATTTAATTATGTAGTCACAAACAAGTTTGAGGCCTGCAAAGCAAAGATTATGCAGCCTAGCATGGATTTGGTTCATGTGTTCATCAAAAAATGACTTGTAATTCAAGTGATGAAACCCTAACTTCATCTCTTCGATTATCCCTACTCAAAAATGATCTCAAGGAGTTATTGGACATTTTGGAAAACTTGTAATGTGATATAAAATCCATATTTGAATCACTATTGAAAATTCCCCTTGGAACTATATGAAAAAGTTCCATGAAGTTAGGTCAAAATCCTGACCAAAACTAGGGCAAAATTTCACTAAGTGTTCAATTTCATGACCATGACTTTATGAATAAATAACTTAAGATCAAAGCATTTTTGGAAGGAGTTGTGTGAAGAAAAGTTGTATATTTCATGGAGATCTACAAATTTTGTTTTGGAAGTTTCTTTTGAATCATCTTGCATCATGGTTAAAAATTGGCCCAAAGTTAAGAAAAACATGAAGTTTAAACACTTAGAAAAATTTCTAAGTTAGAAAACTTTGACTTTTCAAAATGAAATCTTGACTTTTTGATTTCTTGATGAATAAGTTTCATATTTTGACATGTTTTGATGAATTGTTATCTTTGACATTGAATTTTGACCAAAAAGTCAAAGTTTGACTTTTCAGTATACATTTGACTTTTGATCAGTTGATTGAAAATTCATTTGTCAATCCTTTAAACTTGAGCAATGTTTTGAGCCATGTCATTAGGTCAAAATGATGCAATTGGGCTCTTGAAGTCATGCCTTAAACCAATTGATCATTTTCTAGGTCAAAAATCAGAAATTTCCCTTTCCCAGTCATAACCCTAATTTTGACCATTTTGCCCTTTTGAAGATTTGATCAAATTTCTTAGGGAATTATGGTCCAATCTTGATCAAATGATACATATGAGTTTATAACATTTATGTGGATCAAAAATTATGAAGTTTGACTGTAAATTGGCCATAGTTGACTTTTCCCCAATACAACTGATTTTTAGGTCAACTGCTCAATTGACTGAGCAAAAGTGTGATCCAAAGCTTGAAACTTGACATGAGCAATATTAAGGGTCCATAATGATCCATGAAAGTCATATGGGGCATTGGAAGTTCAAATATCCTTGTGCAATCTCAAACCCTAATTTTGGTCATCAGTGCTTAAGGAGGTGTCTTGAGCTGATCAACCCTAATGCAGTCTTGAGTCAAAGGAGATCTTGTGAGAAAATTCTTGATAAATGAGAGGGAAAATTTTGGGCTACAAAACAAACCATTATGACTGCAGCCAAAGTCTTCTTGAGAATCTAGACTACACAGAGTCTCTCAAGGAACCTGTCAACAACAGTTGATTACAAATATATGTATATAAAGATGATTCTACACAAGCATATTACACAATGTTTAAGTACAACAACCTAAAAGTGTTGATAGCAAGATACAAATAAAATCTCCTTGCTTATTTACAAAACTATACAAAGAATTGCTCTAAAGAGTTTTTGTGTTGCATTTTAGTGTAGTTTTGTAGAACTGCGTCATTGATTTCAAATTCTTCCAAGTACTTCTTTTATAGATGAAAAGAAGAGATTTATTGGAGGGTAGAATAGGAAATACAGATAAAGTTGTATTGTTCTCAAGGGTCATGGTGAGACTGATAAACAATAAAAAGGTTTGTGATTGCGCCAATCTAGGGAGTAGGGTCACATGGTACTTTTGTACATTTATAATCACCATCACACGTAATCCCTTAGTCTTGAGATTCATCTTTTATGTATTCAGAGGATTTTGATTTGATTGTTGATGAAGCATGTTGTAGAAGGATAGAACTATGTATCTTCAAAACCTAAGTCTTTAGAACCTGTTAGGGCTTGTTTAGAGAACCTTTTCCTTTATAGTCTTTAGCACTTGGTCTCCAGAAGAATGTATTTAGATCATTAGAACTCATTCAACATAACCTTGTCTTCAGCATCTTTAGAACTTGGAACTTCAGAAGTAAAGCCTCAAAAGGCCTCTAAAGCTTCCTTGTACAAGTCGCTATTATAAGCTCTTTTACCAACGTTCCTTAGAACTGTTGCATAAGATTCATTCCTTAATATTGACTTAACTTGTAACGCACCAAATGTATTCTTCCAAAGTGTTGAGTTCAGAACCTGATAACGTCATACACCTTCTTACATAAGTCAGAACCTGTATAGAAAAAGCCACACACTAGACAGAAACAACTAGAGTGCACAATTTTTATCATCAGATCATAAGGCCAGATGTAGAACCAATCTTGTTCTTATAGTTAAAACTTTATTCCAGGAGGGAAATATATGTCAATTAAAATATATAATGAATTTCTCGTAGACTCAATAACTCAATTAAAATTTTCAAAAGTGCATATAAAACATGTAAGTAAAACATATCAAGTTAGTGGTGAAGAACAATGTAAAATCTATAAGAAAACCATTCACCTTAGGCGGTACAAGTGTATATGGAAGGAAGAGCTTCCACTTGAGGGGGAGTATTATGGATATGCTCACACTTGACGGGGAGTGTTGAAAAAGAATTACAAGTGTTAGTAGTGTGGAAAAGTCTCGCATTAGTTAGGAATATGAAAACTTGAGTATTTATAAGTGGAAGAATTTACAGACCTATCACCTTAAGGTTTTGGGTGAATATGCAGTGTGTATCTGATAAAGGTGTGTTCCTCAAAATAAATAAAGTCTCCAAAGTAAAAAATGCTCCTTGCTTGACCCCCCGAATTGCGCCAACACTTCCAAGTGTCAATACTTTTCTACTTCTCATGGAAATTATCCCATTAGATAAATATAAAGCTTGCACAATTAGATTTTAGTAGGAAACTAATATATGAACTGTTTGTTTTGGATTTTTTTAAAATGATTTTTATAATGTAACATAATTTAGTTTACAAAAATTTACAATGAAACTTTTCATAAAAGCTTCAAATGAAAATTTTGTTTGAATAGTTATTCTTAAAATGTTATTTTAGATATTTCATCATTTAATTGAAACTTTTTTTGGATATCAAAAATTCAAAAAATCACCTAATTTTGAAGCTATTTCAAATAGCTTTTCATAAAAATTATTTTTGAAATACAACTTGCTGAAAATATTGCAATTTCGACAATATTTTGATCTTCAATAATGTATGTTTATGTTATAAGATGTCAAAATTAGTCTTTCAATTTAAAAATATGAATATAAAAAATTTTGTAATATTTTAAAAAACAGTTTTAAAAAATTCATTTTTGAAAATATAAAAAAAATCTTTTTTTTTCTAAAGCTAAAACAAACAGGTTCATCATATTGTCTCGGAAAAATCCCTTTTTTCCTTCTTATTTTCTACTTCCATCTTTTCTACTTGAATTGAAGTTGTATGAATTTGGGCTAAGTATTAATGTGCGATACTACCCCGACAAACCTTAAAGAATCTAACCTGTCACCCCCACAGTTATACCTGGCACCCCTCAAAGGGTATGAAAAGATCAAAATAGCTCAACTTAGCTTTTTCACCATTTCATGAAATTTCTAGTAGAGAATCGTATTTTTCGAAATTCCATGGCAATATCAGAGATTTGCAAGCGATACCAGAAATTTTCACACAAAAGTAAGAAATTCTCGTATATTTGAGAAATTTCTGGTAGAATTTCATGAAAATTTCAAAACTTTCGGGAGAAATTCACGGAAATTTCAGTATTTCTTACTGGAAATTTCAAAATTTCTGGTGTTGTTGTAGCATTTTTACCGGAAATTTTGAAATTTTCGATAGTTCATTTTTTAACTAATTTTCTGTTTACCTTTTTTTTCATTTTTCCGGTGAGGACCAGGGGTAAAAACGGTTCCATTAGGGGCAAGTTGATTGATAGAGTGGAAGCTCATGCCAGGGTTGATGAGGAAGAGGCTTCCCATCTACGAACTGGATGACATCCTCCATCCGGTTCTCACCAGAAATGAATGGCTGTGATTTTTTTGTTATTGTTATTGAGGAGGTACCTACTCTTGGGGATGTTGTTGTGGAGGTACCTGTGCATGTAGATGAAGAGGTACGTGTACCCGTTGTGGCTGAGGAGGTTGTTGTGGAGGAGGTTCCTATGGAGGAGGTAATTGTTAAGGAAGTTTTATGTGGTGGCCGAGCAAGTTATTATGGATGAGGTATTTGATGAGGTGTCTCCTACTGATATAGACACCACAATCGGTACGTCTACAGAGCTATCAATTCACATTGATGGAGCATTTCCAAGAGGACCTACTAACAAGTATATGCTCACAGGGTATGCTGACCATGTCACATAAAGAGTATGGCAGGGCGAGCAGGTATATATGTTATATTTTTTATTGCAAATTTACTATGGCTCGATCAAGTGTTGAAAGTTTATTGATACTTTTTAACTTTGTTTCTTACATGAACGTTCTATGTTGAAGGTTGCATCACATGGTTCAAAGTTAAAGAACCTTCCAAAGGTCCTGATGCGTGAGCAGGTCAGGCGTATTGTTTATGATTTTAGCCTGCAAGATTTCACCGAGTGCTTACTGCCCATGCTCGACGCCTCCCTCCTGTCAGCTTTTGTTGAGTAGTGACATCCGAAGACATCATCCTTTTATCTTCCATTTGAGGATATTACTACCACATTGGATGATGTCTCCTCGTTGTTTCATCTCCCCATCGCTTGTACATTCTTCACAGGTCCTCATATTAATTAGACGACGATGCTGATACAGGTTGTAGAGGAGTTAGAGGTCAGTGAGGTTGTGGTGCTTGAGGAGTTTGCCTTTAACAGGGGACTTCACCTTTGGATGTCTTGGTTGAGGGAAATGTACGAGGAGTAGGTGACAACAAAGAGGTATGAGGTTATTGTTAAGGCTACATGCTACATCTAATGACATGTACTCTCTTTAAGGACAAATTTGGTGTTTACATTAATGTTCAATACTTATCGTTGTTCTGTAGCCTAGACATTCAATGTTGGGCTTGGGGAGTGGCATCGTTGACCATGTTGTACACGACACTCGAAGTTGCTTCCCAGCCTCAGACCATACATCTAGCTGGTTATTTGAGCCTATTACAGATATACTAGCATTTATTTTTTGGTTTTTATTTATTTATTTGAGTCAATTAGTTATTTGTTAGATGGCATATTAATCAATATTTATTTATCCAGTGCTGGATATACCAGTGTGTCCCAGCGAGTGCTCAACGGGCGAGGAGATAGAAGGGAAGGCAAGTAATTCATGGTGTTGCAGGGTACAAGAGGAGGCTTGACGCTCTGAGTAGATGATGTCATTTGGACACCATATATAGCTCACCGGCCTATCGTCCATTTGGCGATGCTTCCTTGTATTTAGGGTATATGAGGTTGGAGAACCATGTGGCTAGACACTTGGCTGAGAGGTGTCTGCGACAATATGGTTATATTCAGGGCATCCCTCGTCCAGTTCCAAAGGCTCCACCTGGTGGCATTAATAGATGGTTTCAGAGTCATATCATTAGCTTTGCCAGTGATATCAGGGATAATGCAGTTACGATTCAGTACCTTCACAATGCGAGGATAGTTACTTGGAGTGATATCATTGTATATCACACCCTCACCTCATATCATCGACCGCATGGTCTTCTGATGCTTCGGGGCCAGGGTTTATGATGCTGAGGTACATGATGACGACGTGCCGCCACCACCACCTCCACCTACCAAAAGTGACCAGGATAGTCGCCTCGAGTTGATTGCAGTTACTGCAGCTAACCTCACGGGTTTGGTAAACCCGGATGGTGAGGTTTTCACATGTTTATATAGGCTAGCAGACATAAGCTATGAGGGCCTATTTAGATATATTATATTTTTCTTGTATTATATGTATATTTTGTGACACAGACTTCTTATCACGATACTTATTTATTGCATTAATATTTTGACGATTACATGTTTCGATTCGAAGATGAACATAATATAAAACAGTATAGCAAACATAAATTAAAAAAAACTATGAAAGCCTAGATACTACCAGATGATTATGGATATTTCAACATCTTGATTATGTCTTCAAAGGATCTTGTTATCTGTGCACCCAACTCGATCGGACCCTTAGTTATCCTACGGTGAAATAATTTATGTATGGCCTTCACATCTTTGCCGGTCTTCAACTCAATTAGGTTGTATTTCACCCTTCCATTTGTATCAATCCAATCTTCCCAAAAATCGAATTTTCTCACCCTTCTGTTATCAGTATCAGACATCAATTCATTCAATTTGTCTTTCAAGTTGGCGAGAGATGTGGTGCCATATGGAAGCTTGAATTCAACAGGAGGGTTGTTTCCGTTGAAATACACTTCTGCCTTAATCATAAATTGAAGAAGAGACATTTTTTGAGATGTCTTTCTCTATAACATATGTCCATATTTATACAAATGGCGGTTCATTCTAGAACATATAAAATTTTTGGTGCGATCAGAATCCTCCAAAGATGTCTACAAAATCCTGATCATTAAAAAATTATGAATCAATACACTACCAAAAATTTCAGCATACAACTAAATTTCTGGTACAACATGATAAATTTGAAATTTCTGGGAAAAATTTAACCTTATCAGAAATTTCAAATGAACTACCAGAAATTTTAACATACTAGAAATTTCATATGAGCTACCGAAAATTTTGTACATACCGAAAATTTGCACTATTTTATCGAAAATTTAGTTCAAAAAAAATTATTCCCATTTCACCAAAGACATTTCGAAAATAATGAAAAATAGAAGGTGTCAGATATAATTTGGGAGTGACAAGTAAAATGCTACCAACCATATAACTACTTTAATTTGGGCCAACCCTATAACTAAAGAGAATTTTTTATTTCACTCGATACCGAAAAGAAAGACACTTTGCAATTTCGAAATTTCCCTTCATAAACTGAAAATATATTTCTGGTGTATATCTTTTTTAAGTTGTACTTATGTAAAACCGGAAATGGACTTCTGATATAAACCAGAAGTATATTTTCGGTTCCTTAAAGCAAAAGTATTTTTCTTCCCGTTAACAAGACCACCCTCATTTCGATTTCGAATGATAAGGATCTTCAACGAACGGTTAAGTTTCATTACGATTTGAACACTGTCGAAATCTATGTCTTTATTAAGAGGTACTTGCCCTTGAGGTCTCAACAATGTCTGCCAGTAGGTAGTTTCTTTGTTTCTGTGATGATATATGTATTTGTTATTTCATGGTGATTTTCTGGAATTTGATTTTGATATTTGGGTTTTGTGTTTTAGGTCAAGTAGAAC
This sequence comes from Vicia faba, assembly GCA_948472305.1. Classification (NCBI taxonomy): domain Eukaryota; kingdom Viridiplantae; phylum Streptophyta; class Magnoliopsida; order Fabales; family Fabaceae; genus Vicia; species Vicia faba. The sequence continues at coordinate 265,244,117 of OX451741.1, read as the reverse complement.
AACTTTGTCTGAAACAATGTTGGCGATCAATACCATTTTGAATGATGATGCTGATTATGCTCCACCTGTTGCTTCTCCTGATACCATTCAAACAAATTTTTTCTCCTTTTAAGAACTAGAAATACATTTCTAATTTATACCGAAAATGTATTTTTGATATCAATTTTACCATAAAATAAAATAGATCTTAAAAATAAATGAATTATATGTGTGGAAGTGTACATCAAAAATATATTTTTAGTTTTCAAAAGCATTTTTGAAATTTCACGTGATGAATTAGAAAAATCTGGATGGAATAAGAAATCCCATTTTCGTAATCAAATCTTCTATTTTCAAAAGGCAATAATATATGTTGTCATTGAAATATTAAACCATTTTTAAGTTCAAATAGCTATCATAGAAATTGCATTCAGAATAATTTCATCTTTTGAATAACGTCAAAGCAGTACCTGATATATGATTGAATCAAAAGAAAAAAAAGTAACTCCACTATTAAAAAATCGGTTGTAAATACATAAAGCCAAAAGCTTTTTCATTATGGCCTCAATGTCTTGATTCTATGATCATTACCAATATGTAAAATATAAAAAATTACTGTTGTTTTCCATAGTCGTATCAAACATGATGTAGACCTCGCTCTTTTCCTGAGAAAATTTGCTTATGGATCATTGTGGTAATATGCTTTCAATTATTAGACTCATGAAATCTCTAAGTAGCACTTATTGTGTAATATCTTCAGGATTTGAGGGAGTAAAGTGGAATTCAATATTTAATTGAGTTTTTATTTTGTTTTTTTTAAATGATTTTAATTATGTTACGTGATTTTATATTTAAAAAAATTACAAAGAAATTTTTCATAAAAATTTCAAATAAAAATTTGATTTGAATAATTATTTTTAAAATATTATTTCAGATATTTTATTATTTTATTGAAATTTTTTTAAATATTAAAATTTTAAAAAATTACTTAATTTTAAAACTATTTAAATAAATTTAAAATTTGTTTTTAAAATATAATTTTTAAAAAAATTAAAATTTTAAATATATTTTGATTTTCAATAATATATATTTATCTTATAAGATGTTAAAATGAATATTTCAATTAAAAAAACAAATATAAAAAAGTTTATAATATTTAAAAAACAGTTTTATAAAATCTATTTTTTAAAAATATAAAAAAAAAAAATTTTAAAAGCTGAAATAAACCAACTTAATATTTTTTATACTATCGTTTTACGCGTATTTTGCATGTGCTAAAGAATAAATTAGTCATATATGAGATAGTGTTATGTGACTGCCAAATTTTAAGATTATTATTAAAAGTCAATGAGGTAGAATAAAGAGTTGTTTATTTGGACCAAGTGAGAATAAAGAGTTGTTTTCTGCATTGCATGGTTCATGACATATTCAATTTTCTTAACTTAAAAATTGTTAAACAATATTACAATTATCTCTTCGTCCAAATGTGAAAGTTAGTTTATGGACAGGTAATTATGGGCCCATTAAAATAAAATTCATCTTATCCATCTATTCAAAAATATATTTAATTTATTTACCACATGATCGTATCTGTACCTAACTAGAATGATTTTCAGTGGTCTACAACAATTGACTCGTACGACTGTTAAAGTGAATGAAGTACTTATAAAATACTCCGATGTCAAAGTAAAGTTCAGACATAATGTAAGAAAGAGTGAGAGAGTGAATCAATGAATACCTGACCCTCTAGTGGAAGAGGGTATTTATAGCCCCAAACGCTAGGCCAAGGTCCCCATACTGGGCTGACTAGGCAGACCTAAAATGGAGACTGTCAGGACCTACGTATGTAGTGGAGAACAACACGTGGTCTCTATCCTTGGTGAAGTGTCCCGAAATATCAGGGAGGTGATGAACGCAGTCTTTTCGGGGTCAAGAGGACTCCGGTATATTCGAAAGGACGTTGGATGTGTGCCCTACGAGAAGGACGCGCCTTGGCGGGCACCAGGGGCAAGTGTCCTCGACTGTTATGTGACGAGGATTCCCCTGAAGGCCATGTGGCGGATAGGTCCTCAATGTGAGCGCGAAAGTGGCGTCTGTCCCACGATCATGGTCGCGTAAGGCGCGTAGTGGACCTTCCTAGTAGTCGAGCAGGTAAGAATCCTGCCCGACGGATGGTGAAGGGCGAGTCTAGTCTTATTGGGCTTCCTCTGCGTCATAGTTGGATTAGGCCTTGTGTGACGTTTGAGCTAAGTGTGGGCCCAGTCCAGAACAAGATCCCCTCAAGTAATTGCTCCTAAGTGGAGGAGTTATGACTTTAAGGTTGGCTCGTGCGCTCGATGGGGGCGTGGCTCGTCGGGCGTTAGCTTTAGCTCAGCGCCCACGAGGACAACATGGTCGTGTGGAGCGTGGACGACTTTATATGGATATATCTTTGGATGGGAGTTGGAGCATGCTCTCGGGGAGCATTCCTATGTTCTTCGACTGACGGGGAGCCGAAAAGATTGTGGGGTGTTTACTTCATAGGCCACGTGGCGTAGCATTTAAGGTGAAATGATAACCTAGGGACTAGGGGTCATCATGACTTAAGTGCATGGACGGTGGATATGCGAAACGCTGACACGTTACCTGACGCGACGCTTCATCTTACACGCATGGTTTATAAATAGGGTTCAAGGGATCATTTTCAACGTTTTACACTTTGCTCTCACCCCTTTTCTCTCTACTTGTGATTTCCTCTCGGCCGTAAGCACCGCTGTGTCCACCGTTGCAAACTCCGTTTCAACTCTAATCAAGTAAGTGCTCCTTCCTTCTTCCCACAACTACTCCTGTTTTCAGATGGTTTCATATCTTAGGGAAGTTTTCCCCGTGAAATTCACGTGTTTAAGATGAATTTCACGCTTTGGGAGCAATATTCTCCATGAAATTCATGGAGTTCATGGTGAAATTCACGTTTGGGAGGTTTTTTTCCTCGGGACATTCATGCGTCTCCTTGTGAGGTTCATGAATTTGGATGGACTATGTGTTCTGGGATGATATCTCCCCATAATCTTCGTGAACACTCCCGTGAGATTCATTTGTTCCTCGTGGAATTCGTGAGTTTACTCGCGAGAGTAATGGGCTTCCTCGCGGGATTCGTCGGTTTGATCGCGGCCTTCATGAGGTTCCCTACTGAACGAGGGCTTATCTAATGTTTTCTTTGAGAAATGGTTTGATCGCAGACACCCCTTTCACTTGATTTGCGGTGGAAGGGTGGATTTTATTTGGTCATCGAATTCACTGGTTTCCTCTACTTTTCAAGTGATATGACCAAACCCGTCGAGGTGTCCGAGACAGCCGATCAGGTCCAGGTACCTTCTGAACTTCCATGGCCTTGAGACGGTCTTCCAGCTGTTTGTACTTATCATCAGCAGGAGGGTATTGTTCTTTGGTGTAATTAGCTTCATCTTCTTCAGACCCAGAGTTATTGTCTCCTTCCTTGGGCTCTCCATCTTGATTGTCCCCTTCTTCCGACGTGGTTGCGAAATCTAGAGCTTGCTTAACCGGTCATTTGATCCTTCTTCCCAAATTTACTACACCAGCTGGTTTCTTTTTCTTCTTCTTGTCCTTGAGAATCAGAGTTTTCAAATCTTCTTGTCCCTTAGCCAGATTCAGGAACATTTCTTGGAATTGGGCATTCTGTGCCTGAAGCTCCCTAACTGTTTGTTCAAGAGCCATTGCTGAAATAAACAGCGAAGAAGATAAGAAGCCTGTCCTGAAACATGTTTATGCAATGATATGTATGATATATGTATGTAATATTTTCAAGGATTTCTAAGACTTAAATTTGCTTAGCCAAAGGGAAAACAAACGTTAATTGTATTAAGAATTTTGAGCGGTTACAATGATGCCTCTTGGGCTTACAAAGAAAGTAACAAAGCAAAAATGAACTCTCAAAGCAAAAAGGGACTCAAGCTTCCCACGGGCGCATCCTATTTGGTGCAATGTAGGCATTTATACTCTTCTCTTCGTGAAGTAGCCTGGTGAGCTCTACAAATTTCTTCTCGCTGGCGTAGAATTGGGTTTCAAAGGTATCCCGTTCCTCTTTAAGTTAAATCCAGGATTTTTGTAACTCCTCAAAATTAGTCGGCATGTCAGGATGAAGAACAATGTAAGGAGTGTCTCCCTTAGCAACAAGCTCCATGATGATGGGTAGAATGTCATCATAAGGCATCCTGAGACTTTGATCATGGGATCGTACCCATTTAAGATAAGGCTCCAAAGGAATGGAGTTCTTATGCCCCAGTGTTTTGATATCAACTTTGTTCACCATGCCCCAAGCTCTTATGAACCTCTGACGATAACCCTGAACATCATTCTCATAGTTGAATACGATTCTTTGGACAAGTGTATCGTGAGGACCATACCTCCTAGCTTAGCCAAACTGTCGCAACACCAAACAAGGATTATAAGTTATTCCTCCCCTAATGCCTAGGAGAGGGACATTAGGGAATTCTCCACAGCGGTCAATGATGGTAACATTCCCCAAGGATCGATGACACCAATGAATGTCAGAATGTGTGAGGGACATCAACCTATTAGACCATCTCAATCCCTGTTCATTCTTCAACACAGATCGAGGCAGGTGAGAAATAAACCACCTAGCCAACAGAGGAGTGCAACACAGAAGGGTCACTCTTCTCTTTACAGTGTGGGGTATGCAGAGAGTGTAGGATATCTCCAAGTAAGGTAGGCACTGGATTATGAGACAGAAAAACCTTGACCGTATTCACATCTATGAGTTGGTCCGGATTACGAAATAGTACCATCCCATAGATGAGAAGGGCCAACACTTCTTCAAAAGCTTGTAAATCCAAGGTATCCCAAAAATGATGAGCCTTCTCAAATAGAAACTTAGCTAGAAACCCTTTGACGCCTCTTCTCGTTTCCCAATTTTCCACTACATCAGTCTGTTGTAAAGACAAAGCATGTGCAATCTCTTCAGGTTTTGGGTCTCTTTCCATACCATTAAAGGGTAACTGATCAAGAATGGGCACCCTCAATAACTGAGAAAACTCCTCCATGGTAGGCACCAATTGGTAATCAGGAGAGGTGAAACAGTGATGTAAAGGGTCGAAGAACTGAAAGAGCACCTTCAACATTTCTTCATTAGGGTTTGAGGTGACCAGATTGAGAAGTCGACCATGTCTTTCAGTGAACGAAGAGCTCTCAGGAACCCTTGATGCTAATTCCTTGAGTTGAGGAGGTACCCTTATGAGGTTGACTTAGATAGTGTTCCTTCGAGTGGATGTCATGTCCTACAAAACAACTCAAAGATAAGTCCTAAAAATCCTTGAAATGGTTAGTATGATATGCCATGTTATGATGTTATGATATCACGATTATACAAATATAGCAAGCACAAGAAAATCACATAAAGACCTAGGTTTAAGGCTTGCATGGGTTTTAAGGTACGTACCCTCTTGAAGTTTAGTTGGTTTAACCTGTCTTAGAAAGTAATCGGGTTCTAAGGGATCTCAATATCACTGATTTTTCCCACAAGTTTCATTCCGATCGACAACTGACTTGCCACCAAACAAAACTCGGGAGTCAAATCTCAATGAGTATGGTATCAAGTATCAACTAACTTTGGGATACACCAAATACGGCTATCTCACTACTTCCTAATGGCCAAGTTGTTCAATTAAAGGTTCTAAGGTCAGTTGATGCTTTATTACACTATACAGCAGCCCCGTATTCTCCTTGACTACTCAAGGGCTACCGATACCAATCAAAGTGTCACATCAATATAGCTATCGCTTTAACCGTGTCGGTATACCCTGCATAGTTTCCACAGTCTATTGCTACTTACCTAAAAGGTGCCCCAGATCTGGGTGTAGGATCTATAGTAACCCAAACAAAGCCCTCAAAAATAAAGCAAATAAAGCATACAAGGCAGTTAAATAATGAACTAACTCTAAGGTAACCTCACTTTTTATAGATTCCCCATCAGAGTCGCCAGTTCTGTGATACGGTGGCAGAACCGAGTGTTAATACTGTTTTTTCATTTTGTGTTTGCAAATGTTACGGTAAGAAAGAGTCGCCACCGACTTTTCTTTTATCCAAATTAAGGAAAGGGTGAAAAGAACAGAAAAAGACCTTTTCGAGGATTTTCTGAGTAAGGGGGGTAGATTATGGAAAGGGAAGGTGTTAGCACCCTTTCCATCCGTAGTTCTCTACGGGCTCTTAGATGCTAGCTCATGTTTTGAAAATTGCTTGTGCTTTGTGCTTTTGAAAAGTATTTGAAAATGCCTTAGTGCAGTGATTCGCTTTGCGTTAACTCTTGTTCAGTCCTCAAGAGTGTTGACAAAATAAATGTTTTTGAAGGTTGTTTTTGAAATGTGTAAGTGTAGAAAGTTTGTTTTATTTTGAGCAAGCATCTAATAGCTATCTACTTGTACTCAAAAAGGTTTGTTCTTTTCCTCCTTATCCTTTAGACAGTGCTATCCTACTATTAGTGAGTAGGTAGCTCTATCGTCGGATGTATGAGGGACAATCGAAGGGACGTTACGGTCCTGAAGGAAACTTGGAAAGGGATTTTAGTAACTGTCCTAAAGTTCTAAGATCACTTTTAATCGAGGCAACATCGAGAGGGTCATTGAGGGACTTGTGATCTTTCAAACTAGAGGACAGTCACTAAAACTCCTCACGTTTCGAGAATCGTGACCGTTTTCCGAAGGCAACCGAAGTGGGATACCCTAGAGGTGCGTATGTGCAATTGTGTTCAATTCAGTTATTTATCTTGCATCATTAGGTTTTCTAACGCTTTGTTTTTCAGTCTTGTCATGCAATCCTAATTACTAGCAGTTAATATATGCAGAAGAATGTAAAGTGCGAAAATAAACCCTACGCTATTACATGGCTTTGAGGAGGGGGATATTTACAATTATAAAACTTGGGGGAAGAAAAATAAGGAAAGCAGTAAAAATCTTAATTAGTCTATTACATCAGTATACAGGTATCGTAATGTAAAAATGCGAAAAATCAATAACGCGCGAAAGGTAAAGACGTCTAAAAACCTAGTAAGTAAGAGTTTCTTTTTTTTGTTGTTTTTGATTTAAGAAAATAATTAAATTAAAATTATCCTAAAACTTATTTAGAAAATAAAATTAATTTAAGAAAATAGTCCAAGTTTTTTTATATTATTTTTGTTATGAAAATAAAATAATTAAAAACTAAATTAGATCCTAAATTCTAATTCATTTTAAATTAATAAAAATGGTTAAAATAATTAATTAATTAATTAAAGAAATTAATTATTTAATAAAAAAATCTAAACCTAATTTTTGGTGAGCTTTTTTTATTATTTGGTTAATTAAATAAGTAAATGATAAAAGGTAAATTAAAAAGGATGATAAAACAAAAATTAAATGGGCCTAAATGCTGAAAGGAAAAGGGGTGTTTGTTTGGAAATTTCGTTGGGCCTAATAGAGAGCCCAGACTTGCTTTTAGATTCAGTGAGGACTGGCTTTGATGGCATATGCTGGATCTGCATGTTCAAACCCTTGGATATAGATTAATTATGATCTAGTGGTTGCAATTTGAAGGCGTATAGTATGCTCTTGACCATTGAGGTATAGAATCAAAACGATGATATACGATCCGACCGTTTGAGAGTGCTACAGGCTTGGAAACTGGCAGGGATAGGCTCCTGGAGTCTTCAGGAACGGGTTTGAGTCCTTAGTTTGGACTGAAAGGGGATGGAATTGGGTGTTTGAAATTTGGCAACTTTGAATTATTTTTGCGGGATAACCACTCCATAAACCAATCCTAGCTCTTCGAAATTTAGGCCAGGTACCTTCTGAACTTCCATGGCCTTGAGACGGTCCTCCAGCTGTTTGTACTTATCATCAGCAGGAGGGTACTGTTCCTTGGTGTAATCAGCTTCATCTTCTTCAGACCCAAGTTTGTTGTCTCCTTCCTTGGGCTCCCCATCTTGATTGTCCCCTTCTTCCGACGTGGTTGGGAAATCTAGAGCTTGCTTAACCGGTCCTCTGATCCTTCTTCCTAAATTCACTACACCAGCTGGTTTCTTTTTCTTCTTCTTGTCCATGAGAATTAGAGTTTTCAAATCTTCTTGTCCCTTAGCCAGGTTCAGGAACATTTCTTGGAATTGGGCATTCTGTGCCTGAAGCTCACTAACTGTTTGTTCAAGAGCCATTGCTGAAATAAACAGCGAAGAAGATAAGAAACCTGTCCTGAAACCTGTTTATGCAATGATATGTATGATATATGTATGCAATGTTTTCAAGGATTTCTAAGACTTAAATTTGCTTAGCCAAAGGGAAAACAAACGTTAATTGTATTAAGAATTTTGAGCGGTTACAATGATGCCTCTTGGACTTACAAAGGAAGTAACAAAGCAAAAATGAACTCTCGAAGCAAAAAGGGACTCAAGCTTCCCACGGGCGCATCCTCTTTGGTGCAATGTATGCATTTATACTCTTCTCTTCGTGAAGTAGCCTGGTGAGCTCTAAATTTTTTTTCTCGCTGGCGTAGAATTGGGTTTCAAAGGTATCCCGTTCCTCTTTGAGTTGAATCTAGGATTTTTGTAACTCCTAAAAATTAGTCGGCATGTCAGGATGAAGAACAATGTAAGGAGTGTCTCCCTTAGCAACGGGCTCCATGATGATAGGTAGAATGGCCTAATAAGGCATCCTTAGACTTTGAGCATGAGATCGTACCCACTTAAGATAAGGCTTCAAAGGAATAGAGTTCTTATGCCCAGTGTTTTGCTATCAACTTTGTTCACCATGCCCCAAGCTCTTATGAACCTCTGACAATAATCCTGAACATCATTCTCATAGTCGAATATGTTTCCTTGGACAAGTGTATCATGAGGACCATCCCTCCTAGCATATCCAAACTGTCGCAACGTCAAACAAGGATTATAAGTGATTCCTCCCCTAATGCCTATGAGAGGGACATTAGGGAATTCTCCACAGCGGTCAATGATGGTAACATTCCCCAAGGATCGAGGACACCAATGAATTTCGGAATGTGTGAGGGACATCAACCTATTAGACTATCTCAAGCCATGTTCATTCTTCAACACAGATCGAGTCAGGTGCGAAATAAACCACCTAGCCAACAGAGGAGTGCAACAAAGAAGGGCCCCTCTTCTCTTTATAGTGCGGGTATGCAGAGAGTGTAGGATGTCTCCAAGTAAGGTAGGCACTGGATTATGAGATAGAAAAACCTTGACCGCATTCATATCTATGAGTTGGTCCAGATTAGGAAATAGTACCATCCCATTCTTCAAAAGCTTGTAAATCAAGGGTATCCCAAAAATCACGAGCCTTCTCAAATAGAAACTTAGCTGGAAACCCTTTGACGCCTCTTCTCGTTTCCTAATTTTCCACTACATCGGACCGTTGTAAAGACAGAGCATGAGCAATCTCTTCAAGTTTTGGGTCTCTTTCCATACCATTGAAGGTTAACTGATCAAGAATGGGCACCCCCAATAACTAAGAAAACTCCTCCATGGTAGGCACCAATTGGTAATTAGGAAAGGTGAAGCAGTGATGTAAAGGGTCGAAGAACTGAAAGAGCACCTTCAACATTTCTTCATTAGGGCTTGAGGTGACCAGATTGAGAAGTCGACCATGTCTTTCAGTGAACGAAGAGCTCTCAGGAACCCTTGATGCTAATTCCTTGAGTTGAGGAGGTAACCTTATGAGGTTGACTTGGATAGTGTTCCTGCGAGTGGATGCCATGTCCTATAAAACAACACAAAGATAAGTCCTAAAAATCCTTGAAATGGTTAGTATGATATGCCATGTTATGATGTTATGATATCATGATTATACAAATATAGCAAGCACAAGCAAATCACATAAATACCTAGGTTTAAGGCTTGCATGGGTTTTAAGGTAAGTACCCTCTTGAAGTTTAGTTGGTTCAACATGTCCTAGAAAGTAATCGGGTTCTAAGGGATCTCAATATCACTAATTTTTCCCACAAGTTTTGTTCCGATCGACAACTGACTTGCCACCAAACAAAACTCGGGAGTCAAATCTCAATGAGTGTAGTAACGAGTATCAACTAACTTTGGGCTACACCAAAGACAACTATCTCACTACTTCCTAATGGCCAAGTTGTTCAATTAAAGGTTCTAAGGTTAGTTGATGCTTCATGACACCATGCAGCAACCCCGTATTCTCCTTGACTACTCAAGGGCTACCAGTACCAACCAAAGTGTCACATCAATGTAGCTATCGTTTAACCGTGTCGGTATACCCCGCACAATTTCCACGATCTATTTCTACTTACCTAAAAGGTGCCCCAGATCTGGGTGTAGGATCTATAGTAACCCAAACAAATCCCTTAAAAGTAAAGCAACCAAAGCATACAAGGCAGTTAAATAATGAACTAACTCTAAGGTAACCCCACTTTTTATAGATTCCCCAGCAGAGTCGTCTGTTCTGTGATACGGTGGCAGAACAGACTGTTAATACTGGTTTTGAGTTTTGTGTTTGCAAATGTTGCGGTAAGAAAGAGTCGCCACCGACTTTTCTTTTATCCAAATTAAGGAAAGGGTGAAAAGAACAGAAAAGACCTTTTCGAGAATTTTCTGAGTAAGGGGGTAGATTATGGAAAGGGAAGGTGTTAGCACCCTTTCCATCCGTAGTTCTCTATGGGCTCTTAGATGCTAGCTCATGTTTTGGAAATTGCTTGTACTTTGTGCTTTTGAAAAGTATTTGAAAATGCCTTAGTGCGGCGATTCGCTTTGCGTTAACTCTTGTATCAGTCCTCAAGAGTGTTGAGAAAACAAATGTTTTTGAAGGTTGTTTTTGAAATGTGTAAGTGTAGAAAGTTTGTTTTATTTGAGCAAGCATCTAATAGCTATCTACTTGTACTCGAAAAGGTTTTTTCTTTTCCTCCTTATCCTTTAGACAGTGTTATCCTATTATTAGTGAGTAGGTAGCTTTATCGTTGGATGTATGAGGGACAATCGAAGGGACGTTACGGTTACGAAGGCAACTTGGCAAGGAATTTTAGTAACTATCCTAAAGTTCTAAGATCACTTTTAACCGAGACAACATCGAGAGGGTCATCGAGGGACTTGTGATCTTTCAAACTAGAGGACAGTCACTAGAACTCCTCACGTTTCGAGAATTGTGTCAGTTTTATGAAGGAAACCTGTGATACAGTGGGAGAACTGTCTTGAGGTTTTTTGCGTTTTATCACAAATGTTGCGGTTTAGCAAGAGTCGCCACCGACTTATCTTTTATCCAATAAGGAAAGATGAAAAAGCACAGGAAAGACCTTTAGAGATGTTTTCTTGAGTTCAGGGGGTAGATTATGAAAAGGGAAGGTATTAACACCCTTTTCATCCATGGTTTTCCATGGGCTCTTAGTTACCTTCTATATCATTTGCTTTTGTTTGAAAAATGTGCTTTGTGTGGTTTTTGAAATATTTTGAAAAGGCGCCATCATTTAGGCAAACTTTGTAATAGTTCTCGTTCGTAAGAACGTATACCAAGTGTTGAGCTTTTGGAAATATTTCACGTTTGGAAAGTGTTTTGAAAGTGTTTTGAAAGTGTATGTGATTGTTTTTGAAAATAGCAAGGATGTTTGTTTTGAAATTGAGCAAGCAACTAAAAGTAATCTACCTACTCAAAAGGTCTTAGATGTTCTTTTCCTCCTCCTTTAGACGTTGCTATCTTACCATTGTTTTGGTAAGAAGCTCCATCGTTGGATGTGAAGGGACGGGTATTGGGTCATCGTATGACCCTGATACCAATGTTGTGAGATGACTTAGCACTTTCCTTTTAGGGACTAAGATCATTACGAAAGGAAACTTTGATAGCATCATCGAGGGACTATGATCTTGTATTTTTCGATTGTTTTTTGCTAAGATACCCCACATGCATAACATGATCATTTTTGTAAGGCAACAAGTGGAATTACCCTAAGGGTGTAAGTGTGCGAGTGTATTTTGATTGCATGCATAACTTGTCTTGAATTAGGGTTTTCTAAGCATTGATTTTAGTCTTACCATACACACCCTAATTACTAACAATATATGAAAGCAATGAAAGTACAGAAAATAAAGATTCTACGCTATTACAATCATTAGGGGATGGGGTGTACAAATTTCAAATGGGGATTGCAAATTAAATCCTATGTTACTATTACAACCATATTGAAATAGATAAGAATGTACAGGAAATGTAAAATGCTTATTTATTAAAAAAAAGAAATAAGTTTTATTTAAGAAAATATTTTTTTGTCTTTTTATGTTAAAAGAAAATATAATATGTGAATATGAAATATTTTTGGTGTTTTTTTTTATTAGTGAAAAATAAAAGTGATGAAAAAATAATAAAGGAAATAAAATCAGCGTAAATGCTGAAAATAGAAGAGGTCAAAAGTTCTGACTCTGACTTGTTGCACAAACAAAAACAACGTTAGTAGAAATATGGAGGTTCAGAAGTTCTGGATCTTCTGAGGATTTAGAAGTTTTCAGAAGCTCTGATGCAAATTTCAGAACTTTGTCTCTCTCCTTGTTAGTCAGAACATCTGCAACTTAGTCATTTCTTAACAGAACAAAAGTTGCACATATAACAGTTATGACAAATTTCAAGAAATATCATAAACGAAAATCAGAAGCAGCATGAATTTGCTAATCCTAATTCTTAGTCCTAATTTATTTATGAAACTCTGAACTGGAATTCCCTCTATTTAGGCAGGCAGATGCATGAAATCTCAAAATATGTACATCATCAGGATCAGAATATCTACGTTGTGTTAAATATGCAAGATCTGACAATGCCTAAATAACATGATGAGAGTCAGCAGAAAACTTACCTTGCAGCTGGGAAAGATTCTGTGAACTGGAGGTTGATCCTGAACTCTGGTGATGTTCTGAGCAACTTCTTCACGTAATCAGCAGGATGGAAGTTTGCACCTTCTGGAACAGCCTAGGGGTGATATTCTGACTTCTTTGAGGTGGAGGTGGATGAAGAGTGTATGGCAGTAGCAATACAAAGGTTAGGGTAACTTCTAATATGTGAATCAGCAACTGCATGGATGGCTTTAGTCAAGAAACATTTGAGGAAAAATGGAGTTTGAATGCAAGAATCAAATGCTAAGGTTTTGTATTTTTGTGTTTATAGTTTTGTGGATTCTTGGAATTTTTGCAGGAGTTCAAGACTTTTCTTTCTCAATTTTCCCACCTTTCTCTTAAATTTTTCCGACCCCTTTTCAATGGCCAAAGTTGTTCTATTTATAGGCAAACGTTTTGTAGTTTGGAGGGGTCAAGTGGCACCAACATCATATGCTAGATGCTGACTTACTCTTGAAGTAAGCTTAAACAAGTGTGGTTTAATGCATCAAGTTGGATGGTTAACAACGCCTAAGCTGGATTTGGCAGTGTGAATTAAGGAAAAGCAGAAGCAACGCATGTGCCTAGCATACTTTTGCACAACAATTAGTCTTCCCAAGACAGTAGGGGTACACGTGGGGGAAATCCTTTGGATAACAACTCACAAGTGGTTGTGAGCATTAAATGATGATGAGATTTATCAAATCAGAAATCCTGCCATGTGAAACTCTGCATCCTTGCTTGACTCTGGATTAGAAGTTTTGTTTCAACGTAGCATCTAACCTTCTGATCCTCTTATCTTCTGACTCCAGCATATTCTGAAGGAACTTTCAGACTTTCTAGAAAGCTTACATCATGCTTCTTAACCTTCTTTGAATTATCCTGGCAAACTCTGACTGAAGCTTTTTATGAAAACTTGCCCAGAAGTTCTGACCAAACTCTGTCTTGAGAATATCCAGAATTTGCTGAGTGCTTTAGTGATAATCTTGTTAGAAGTTCTGAAATTGTCATAATCCTTAAACACTTAGAAAAATTTCTAAGTACCTTAGAATTTGACTTTTCCAAAGTAAAATTTTGACTTTTGAAATTCTTGATGAAACAAACTTCATATTCCAACACGTCTTGATGAAATATGATTTTTTTGAGATTTGATTTTGATCCAAAAGTCAAAGTTAGACTTCTCGGTGTGCAAATGACCATTTTGCCGTTGTGAATAGTTTGCTTGGAAAAATTGATAATTCAAGGCTTGGAATTGGATGAGAGAAAATTTGAGGATCCAGGGTAATTCCTTGAGAAATGAGAGGGCAAATTTTGGGGTACAACAGCTGCCCCTGTTCAAACTTTTTGAACCTGAAGAGTTAGATTGGCAGATTTGCCATTCGTGACTTGAAGGTGAAAGATGATTTGAACACTAAAGTGCCCAGAAATTTGCACTCGAAGATGGATGGTGAATGGGCTTATAGATGCCATTTAGAGGAATGTTGGTAAACGCTGGAAGAAGTATCAGCACAAATCTTCTTGTCGATTTATACTAAAACTTGATGTTCTACTTGTGAGAAAAGGGTTAGTAAAATGTAGATGTTTGCATGATGTTCACCAGATGTGGTATCATGCCAAATGCGTATGGTATGTACATGCTATGATGTATGAATGTGAAGTGTATGTTTTTGTCTGGAAAAATAAATCCCTGACTACTGCTGAGGAAATTCTGGGAGATTGAATCCCTAATTGCCTGTTGGAGATGAAGAATATGCATATCTTCAAATTTTGTTGAAAGGATGCTTTTGCTGGGGAAGATCACTCCAATGTCAGTTGTTATCTGGTCGGATCCAGGCTTCACAGTTGCTGAGGATGAAGTAGTTGACTGCTATATGGTCGGGTCCAGGCTTCACAACCACTTACTGGAGGATGAGACGAATTAACTGTTATCTGGTCGGATCCCAGGCTTTACAGAAAATTCCTTGAAATTGAATAGTTATCCGGTCGGATCCAGGCGTCACAACAACTTCCCGGGGATACGGAAGTTAACTGTTATCTGGTCGAATCCAGGCTTCGCAGTAACTTGAAATGGTAACTATTATCTGGTCAGATCCAGGCTTCATGGTTTTTGGAAAGCTGTGCCATTATCTGGTCGAGTTCAGGCTTCATAGTGTCTTTCTGGGGATCATAGTTAATTGTTATCTGGTCGGGTCCAGGTTTCACAATAAACTGCTTGAAAACTGTTATCTAGTCGGGTCCAGGCTTCGCAGATTTCTGAGGTCGATGCGGTCGATTGTTATCTGGTCTGGTCCAGGTTTCACAATAAACTGCTTGAAAACTGTTATCTGGTCGGGTCCAGGCTTTGCATATTTTTGAGGTCGATGCGATCGATTGTTATCTGGTCGGGTCCAGGTTTCACAATAAACTGCTTGGGGATTTAGTTGTCATCTGGTCGGTTTCTAGGTTTCACAACGAATCTCTGAGGGTGATTTCTATCTGGTCGGATCCAAGCTTCACAACGGCCTTTTTTGAAAGGATGGAAATGAAAACTGATATCTGGTCGGGTCCAGGTTTCTCAGCCATTTGTTGGGGATATGGAGGCAACTCTATTGGGGAAAAGAAGTTAAACCTTGGTCAGATTGAGTTCAGGCTCTTCTATATGTTTGAAGAGATAGGCTACTATCTGGTTGGGTCCAGGTTTCATAGCATCTTTAAGATCAACTGTTATCCGGTCGGGTCCAGGCTTCAGTTATAACTTGAAAATTGTGCTAATATCTGGTCGGATCCAGGTCTTATAGCATCTTGGAGTTGAGATCAACTGTTATCTAGTCGGGTCCAGGTTTCAGTAATTGGAGAAGTCAAACTGTTATCTGGTCGGGTCCAGGTTTCAGTAACTCAAACTGTTATCTGGTCAGAAGCTCAAGTACCCGGTCAGGGGGAAGATTGTAACAGTGCAAGGGGAAGAGGAATACATGGTCAGCCACCTCAACTCCTTCAGGTACGTGGAAATGGATGGGGAATTCATTGAGACCCCCTTTCAACATTTTGAGGAGATGCCACAAACGTTGGCAGCAGCAGAAGCAGTGGTCGAAGAGATTTCTCCTTTAAAGATGGCCTCCTTAAAGGACGCCCAGACTGTGATTGAAAGAGGCGAATGTGCAAACTGGGGAAAGGTCCCTGACTTTACTCCTAAGACTAACAAGTTTGGGCTGGGTTTCACCACAGAAGCTCAGAAGGCAGTGCGCACGGCAAGAATTGGAAGACCTCCTGTGCTCATCACCTACTCAGGAGTGAATGCTATCGGAGAGGAAGACGAAGTGGAGGAGTCAGAGTTCGATAGCTGGATCTACCCGACGACTGTTGGTGGATTGACCAATTGGACTGCTAAAGACTTTACACCCATAACTTTTGTTCCCCAGTAATGAACTTCTTTGTTTTGGATTTGTAATAAACAATAACTTGAAACTGTATGGCCCGGTGTCTTACCCGGGGCACCTTGGTCTTATTTATGAGGGCTTTTGTTTGTCACTGTCATATATCATAAATAAAAGCATTGGACGTTTTTCACATTTCAAATTTTGCGCTCCTTTTCTTTCCTTTCTTTACATATTGCAAAACAGCTGTATTTACACACACTCACTCATACAGGTTTCAATCCACTCTGGATCTCACTGGTAACGACTCTGCTACTTCCAATTATGACTTCGAAAATCCGATCAACTTAGCCGAAGACGAAGGTGAAGATGATTGCGAAGTACCTGGCGAGCTCGCAAGACTGTTACTTCAAGAGGAAAGGGCAATTCAACCCCATGAAGAGCCAGTGGAAACAATAAACTTGGGTACTGAGGCAGACAGGAAAGAGGTAAAGATTGGTGCCAACCTAGAGCTCAGCGTGAAGCAACGGTTGACTCAAATGCTGCATGATTATATGGAGATCTTTGCTTGGTCCTACGAAGACATGCCCGGGTTGGATACCGATATTGTGGTCCATCACTTGCCAACTAAGGAAGATTGCCCTCCGGTTAAGCAAAAGGTCCGCCGTATGCGTCCAGAGATGTCTGAGAAAATTAAAGCCGAGGTTATGAAGCAGTTCGATGCCGGGTTTCTTGCAGTGACTTCTTACCCTCAGTGGGTTGCTAATGTGGTGCCGGTACCTAAGAAGGACGGCAAGGTCAGAATGTGTGTCGATTACAGGGATCTGAACAGGGCCAGCCCCAAAGATGACTTCCCTTTACCTCACATTGATGTCCTTGTTGATAATACAGCTCAGCATAAGGTGTTCTCTTTCATGGATGGTTTTTCAGGCTACAATCAGATCAAGATGGCTCCTGAAGACATGGAAAAGACTACATTTGTTACTCAGTGGGGCACCTTCTGCTACAAGGTCATGCCTTTTGGACTAAAGAACGCTGGGGCAACCTACCAACGTGCCATGGTTGCTTTATTTCATGATATGATCCATCATGAGATAGAAGTGTATGTTGACGACATGATCGCAAGGTCCCAAACTGAGGAAGAACACCTTGATCATCTGCAGAAACTGTTTGACCGTCTGAAATTGTACAAGCTGAGGTTGAACCCGAACAAGTGCACCTTCGGGGTAAGATCTGGGAAGTTGCTAGGCTTCGTTGTAAGCGACAAGGGTATTCAAGTGGACCCTGCCAAGGTTAAAGCTATTCAAGAGATGCCATTTCCCAGAACAGAGAAGGAAGTCAGAGGCTTTTTAGGACGCCTGAATTACATTGCTCGATTCATCTCACACCTGACTGCTACCTGTGAGCCAATCTTCAAGCTGCTGAAGAAAGATCAGGTAGTATGTTGGAATGATGAATGTCAGGCTGCTTTTGACAGAATCAAAGAGTATCTCCAAGAACCACCCATCCTTATGCCACCGGTTGAAGGGAGACCTCTGATACTATACCTGACAGTACTTGATAACTCGATGGGGTGTGTGCTGGGGCAGCATGACGAGTCTGGCCGAAAAGAGCATGCCATTTATTACCTTAGCAAAAAGTTTACCGACTGTGAGACTCGATACTCACTGCTTGAGAAAACTTGCTGCGCTTTGGTATGGGCTGCTCGCCGGCTGAGACAGTATATGCTGACTCACACTACCTTATTAATCTCAAAGATGGATCCTATAAAGTATATATTCGAAAAGCCTGCTCTGTCTGGGAGAATTGCAAGATGGCAAATGATCTTGACGGAATACGACATTCAGTACACGACCCAGAAAGCCATCAAGGGAAGTGTATTGGCAGACCACTTGGCACATCAGGCCGTAGATGACTATCAGTCAATGAACTTCGAGTTTCCGGATGAAAGCATCATGATAGTGACTGATTGTGAAGTACCTGGACCGGATGAAGGACCTGAGGAAGGATCCCGATGGGCTATGCACTTTGACGGAGCCTCCAATGCGTTGGGTAATGGTATCGGCGCTGTGATCATATCCCCTCAAGGCACTCATACTCCACTCACTGCCCGGCTATGTTTCAACTGCACCAACAACATGGCGGAGTATGAGGCGTGCATCATGGGACTCAAAGCTGCAATTGACTTAAGGATCAAGTTTCTGAGTGTCTTCGGAGATTCCGCTCTCGTGATCAACCAAATCAAAGGCGAGTGGGATACGAAACATTCGAATCTTATTCCTTATAAAGAATGTGTGTTGACAATGATCCCCCACTTCACAGAGATAACCTTTGAACATTTCCCGAGAGAGGAGAATCAGTTAGCGGATGCGTTAGCTACAATGTCTTCTATGTTCAAAGTCAAGTGGGACAATGAGGCTCCCCGGATCATCATTTGGAAATTGGACGAACCGGCATACTGTTGTGATCTCGAGACTGAGATGGTGACTGAGAAGCCTTGGTACCATGAGGTGAAGAGATATCTGGAAACTCAGGAATACCCTGAAGGTGCCTCTGTCAACGATAAGAAGTTCCTGAGGAGGTTCGCGGCGAAATTCTTCCTTAGCAACGGCATCTTGTACAAGCGAAACCATGATTCAACCTTACTGCGTTGTGTGGATAAGACTGAAGCAGAAAGGATCATGGAAGAGCTGCATGAAGGGACCTTTGGTACACATTCCAGTGGGCACACTATGGCGAAGAAGATCCTTCGGGCAGGATATTACTGGTCCACAATGGAAGCTGATTGTTACCAACATTCCAGGACATGCCATAAGTGCCAGATTTATGCAGACAAGGTGCATGTTCCTCCAGTTCCCCTGAATGTTCTGACCGCACCTTGGCCTTTTGCAATGTGGGGCATTGACATGATTGGTGAGATCAGACCTACGGCATCTAACGGGCATCGCTTCATCCTTGTAGCAATTGATTACTTTACAAAGTGGGTTGAAGCAGCTTCCTATGCTACAGTGACCAAGACTGTTGTGGCACGGTTCATTCGGCATAACCTGATCTGTCGATACGGCGTCCCTGAGAGAATTATTACAGATAACGGTACCAATCTGAATAACAAGATGATCACTGAGCTCTGCGAACAGTTCAAAATACAGCACCACAATTCTTCTCCTTACAGACCGAAGATGAATGGGGCTGTAGAAGCAGCAAATAAAAATATCAAGAAAATCATGTAGAAAATGACAGTGACTTACAAAGATTGGCACGAGATGTTACCGTTCGCTCTACATGGGTACCGTACCTCAGCTAGGACGTCAACCGGGGCAACTCCTTTCTCTTTGGTTTATGGTATGGAGGCAGTCTTACCGATCGAAGTGCAGATACCCTCTCTCTGGATAATGAAGGATGCAAATCTGAACGAAGATGATTGGATCCAGACACGGCTTGATCAATTAAATCTTATTGATGAAAAGAGACTTGCTGCTATCTGTCATGGTCAGACGTATCAGAAACGGATGATCAGGGCATTTAACAAAAAGGTTAGACCACAGGAATATCAAGTTGGGGATTTGGTAATCAAGCGAATCATCCTTCCTCAGAGTGATCCAAGGGGCAAATGGACCCCTACGTACGAAGGGCCATTTGTGGTTAAACATGTGTTCTCAGGAGGAGCCATGATTCTAACCAACATGGATGGTGACGACCTTCCTCACCCCGCCAATGCAGACATAGTAAAAAGATACTACGCATAAAAAATACCCGCTAGGCTGACATGCCTAGGAAACAATTAGGGCTTCCCGTCGAACCAAAAGGGTTCGGGCAAAATGAGGGGATGAAATAAAAAAAACCTGTACACCCGGCAAGTCGAAAACCTGAAAAGGCGGCTTGGGCAAAAATGAGTATCCCGGTGGACTGAAAACCCGAAAGGGCGGTCCAGGAAAAAATTAGGGATAAAAGCGTAATACTATGTCTCATTGGATCACTTTGCATCCAGAATCCGGTATCTACATCAAGTTCAGACGGCATCGATCAGTCAGCTTCATCTTCGTTTAGGTCATCAAGTGATGAGACGGTCGGAGATATAACGGCAATAGCAGAGTTGAAACCTAGTGGAATCATTCATTTCACACAGCTGTTTTATTTTCTTTTGTACAAAACTTGTATAAATTCTTTGTTCGGCGGCGTTCTCTTACTAGGACGTCAGCCTCTTGTACACAAAACGCCTATTTTCGGGCTATTCAAAAATCAATACAAATAAAAGTGCCAATTGTTTTTTTCCTTTTTTCTGTTTTGTTTTGCGAAGAACGTCCAAGGTTCAATTTGTGATATACGCATTGACAATAATTTGCTAACTCATAAAATATTTGCATACAAAACAAAGGATTAATTACAGGTAACATTAGAAACAGGGGCAATAAAGAGTCGTCTAAGCAATCTAATTGTTCTATCCTCCAAGGTACCAAGGTAGGTTCAACTAAAGAACAAAACCAGATATCCTAATTCCCCAGAGAGCCAGCAAGTCAGTACACTCTCCTCAAGTAAAGCTATACAATCAAACCTTAAGGAAGTTGGGTATCCTCCAGCAGATCTCAACATTCCCCAGCAGCATATATGCACTCTTAACAGGCATCCCCGGCAGTCTTGGTCTAAATATTGTTCCCCGGCGGTATATCAAACATTCAAAGGAATCACTTCCCCCGCAGTTCAAAACTTCCCCAGGAGAATCCAATCTAGTTCCCCAGGAAAGTTGGAATTCATCTCCCCAAGCAGTAAGCTTATCCCCAGTAGATTCTAGAAGCTTATCCTCGCAAAGCACGAACGCGTCGTCCGGCTTTATTCAAAGAGTTATTTCCTTACCAGGATATAACTGGGTTATCCTCAGCCAAAAGCCACGGAAAGAGCGTCCTCGACGAAATCTTCTTATCCTCAGCGAAGTCTATCAACACTTCCAACGCAACAAGAGTATCCTCAGCAAGTTACTACTAACAATTCAGCAAGATATCTCTCTCCCCACAGATTAGTGCTCCCCAGCAAGATCGTTAGAGTACCTGTCTCCCCGCAGAATATCCCATTCGCCAAGTTTATTCCCCAACAGGAGTTATCTTCTCCTACCGGTATTCTTGCAACTATCATCCCCAGCGGAAGCGAAATCTATTCTCCAACATCAGCCCAGGAGTGACCTCCCGGCACCCGTCAAGGATTTATTTTCCTAAGACAAAAAACATAATATTCATAAACATCACATACATCATTATAACATGCATAGACGCATCATATCTTACAAATCTCATTTATGTTGAGAACATCATCGCTTGGTCCATGTCATGCATTGCATATGACTGACCTTTACCTTTCAGGAAGGATTCAGTTAAATTCTCAATCATATTTCAAGACCTAGACCGGTTCAGTTAATCGACTCCAAAGATTTCTTATCCAGTCCAAGGCCTTCTATAGTCCAGCTAAATCGACCCCAAACAGATTTTTCTGATGAAGACTCAGTAGAAGTTATCACAGGTTTTTCTCAAACGTCCGCTGTTGAGATTATAATTTCCTATGGTTCTCTCCCCAATGTTGTGGAGATGATAATTCCATTCCAGGTTTTTCTCAAACGTCCGCTTTTGAGATTATAATTTCCTATGGTTCTCTCCCCAATGTTGTGGAGATGTTAATTCCAACCCAGGTTTTTCTCAAACGTCCGCTTTTGAGATTATAATTTCCTATGGTTCTCTCCCCAATGTTGCGGAGATGATAATTCCAACCCAGGTTTTTCTCAAACGTCCGCTTTTGAGATTATAATTTCCTTTGGTTCTCTCCCGACGTTGTGGAGGTGATAATTCCATTTCAGGTTTTTCTCAAACGTCCGCTGTTGAGATTATAATTTCCTTTGGTTCTCTCCCGACGTTGTGGAGATGATAATTCCATTTTAGGTTTTTCTCAAACGCCCGCTTTTGAGATTATAATTTCCTTTGGTTCTCTCCCGACGTTGTGGAGGTGATAATTCCATTTTAGGTTTTTCTCAAACGCCCGCTTTTGAGATTATAATTTCCTTTGGTTCTCTCCCGACGTTGTGGAGATGATAATTCCATTTTAGGTTTTTCTCAAACGCCCGCTTTTGAGATTATAATTTCCTTTGGTTCTCTCCCGACGTTGTGGAGGTGATAATTCCATTTTAGGTTTTTCTCAAACGCCCGCTTTTGAGATTATAATTTCCTTTGGTTCTCTCCCGACGTTGTGGAGGTGATAATTCCATTCCAGGTTTTTCTCAGACGTCCGCTTTTGAGATTATAATTGCCTATTGGTTCTCTTCCCGATACTACGAAGATGGTAATTCCCACCAAGATTTTCTCAACGAGCGTTGTTGAAGTTAAAGTCACCCAAGGTTCTCTCACCGTTCATGCTGAGGTAGTAACCATCCCTGGTTCATTCATCATCTCTTGAAGCTCCAGACTCATCTCCTGTAACCAGTCAGGACACATCTATACCAAGCATCTGAAAATCAGCTCCTGCAACATGTCAGGTACTCATTTTTCTTTTGCAGGTATACAGGTTCTCGCTAAGGAATCTCTTATGCGATCAACGTCCAGATGGCATCTATAAGCCCATCATCCTACTCGTCAATCTCTAAATGGCACCTATAAGCCCATTCCCATCATCGCATTGCTACTATGTGAGCGCAAATTTCTGGGCACTCTAGTGTTCAATCACCTTCTACCCTCGGATTACGAAAGGCACGTCAGCCAATCTGCATCCTCAGGTCTAAGAAGATTGAACAGGGGCAACTGTTGTACCCCAAAATTTTCCCTCCCATATTATTCAAGAAATTGCCAAGTCATGCTTCAAAAGTCCCCAAGGGTTGCACAGTCAATGGCCTCCTAAACAGTCAAAATTAGGGTTTTTGTTCTGATCAAGAAAATGAAGTTTCCAAGGGTCCAATCAAGTCTCACATGCCTATAAATATGGTCAAGCATCTTCATACAAAGTTTCAAGACTTTCAGCACAAGATTGCACAGTCAAAAACCCTAATTGCACTACAGTCAACTGTAGGGGCAAAATGGTCATTTGACAGTCAAAAGTTCAAATTTTTGGTCAACATCTCATTTTGAGGCCACAAACATCATTTGATCAATGCTTGATCATGATTCTCAAAGTTTGGCTCAAAAAGTCTCAAGATGCAAAAGTTTCTATTTTTGGACAGCTGAAAAGTCAACTGTAACTTGACCAAGGCATAACTTTTTCATGGTTCATCAGAAAAATTCCATCCAAAGCTCATTTTGAAGAGAAATACATTTCCTACAACTCATCTTCATACTTCAAGTCCAAGAAATGCTCTCACAAAAAGTTATCAATTTCAACATTATAGGTCATTTTCAGAAGTCAACAAAAAGGGACTTTAAGTCAAAGGCCATAACTTGAGATTGATAAATCAAAATGACATGGGACCAAAGACATTGTTTAAAGGACTTCAAGACCTTTCTAAAATGTCCAAGAACATGAGCAAATCTTAAAAATTGAGCAAGTTATGCCTTGGAGAAGTTGGGAAATTTTTGTGAAATGGCCAAAATCATTTATCCTTGAAATCTCATTTTTGACAAAAGGGGCCCACTTTTTCCACTTGAATTAACTTGGCCATGCTTCCCACGTGTCCCACATTTTATTTCATATTTTTTAATTAATTTTTTCATTTTTAATTGATTTTATTGGATTTAATTAAGTTTAAATCTTTTAAAATCAAGAGAAAATCAAAAAGCTTGATTAAATGGAATATTTGGCCTTAACTAGCCTTGAACTACCATTAAGCCTATACCAAATTCGTGCAAAGAGGCAAATAAGGCAAGAATTCAAAAATAAGGCAAAAATGGAAGGTGTGTTAATGGAGGTTTATGTCAAAATCCAAGGCATCAATGCAAGGCATTATTGGCCATAATTCTCATTCATACACATTGCCTAAGGTATATACAAGTGATCAGAAACCAAATGAAGACCGAAGCTGCACAGGAACCTTGATAGCAAACTTGCATTTTTGCCAAGAGTTTTGAAAACTGAAAACACTTCTAGAGCCCGTTTCAACCTCTCATTCTCATCCAAATAGGTTACTGACACCTTAAGGAAACTATAGCCATCAAATTCAGACCTTCAAACGCCAAGAACAGGTATAACCAAATCCAACTTTCCTTGAAATTTTTGGTATTCACATTTCAATATTCATGCCATATTTATCATTTGTGATCATGGATTTGGACTAATCTGATTGTTCTGAAGCTGTTAGCATGATTCAATTGGGTTTTCCAAGCCTGTGCACGATTTCACCATGAACAAAAGCTAGGGTTCCTGAAGCTTAAAATTAGGGCTTTAGTGATGTGGAAAAATTGGACTTTGACACTGGCATGAATGAAATCGTGACAACATGAGGGTTCCATTTCTGTTGTCGCGCTCAATTTATGTTTAGGCATGGCCTATTCGCTATTTTCAAATAGCTTGAATTTTGGGGGGGTTTAAAACCCCCGCTACTTCATTTTTGTTACAGGCACAGTGGAGAAGATGACTGTGTGTCATGCTGTGAATGGCTGGTTTGAATCCAGCGCGCGCTTTTTTTATTTTATAACGCTAACACGCATTTTATTTTATATTATTTGTTTCTCATATGATATACAAAGCGCGTTGGTGGATCAGTTGGTTAAGGCATTGGTTGGTGAGTATTGGGACCTGGGTTCGAATCCCAGGTCCCCCCATTTCATTTCTATTATTTTGTTTAAATTGTTCCAATGCAGTGCACGTTCCCAAAGTTCACCATGCACCCAATACAAAGGCTTGCCAAGTGTCTTGAAAGAAGCATCTGAAGGTCAGAATGGGAGGTCTATGGAATGCTCCAGTCAACGCCCCACATGTGATCCAAAAGTCAACAAAAGGGCTCCCTCTATTGGATCAGAATTCATCAAATTCACCTCCCTATTTGGACAACACCCCCCTCTAGTTTGCTTTCTTTTTAACTTTTTTTATATATTCTTTTCTTTTCTTTGTTTTGATTAATTTTTTTTAAATGCTTTAATTTAATATTTTCATATAATATAAAAACACAAAAAAATCAGAAAAAGATAAAAATAATAAATATTTTATTTTAGTATTAATTTTGTAAATAAATCCCATAATTAATTTAGATTTAATTTTAGGTTGTAATTTAATTCCTTTTTTTACAATAACCCAAAAATAATAAAAATAGATCTTTAGCATTTTTTACCCTTTTTTTTAATTTACTAAATATTGTTATTATAAGTATCATTAACCATTAATTTTGTAAATAAATTTTATAATTAATTAGTTTTAATTCTAGGTTTTAACTTTAATGCATTTTCTTTAATAAATTAAAAAATAGTTAGAACTAGAATTATTTGACTTTTAATTCCAATTTAATTTTTTCTTTAATGTCATAAATACAAAAAAACATAAAAAAATTAGTTTCTTTCTTTTTATTTAACTTAATTGTTTTAATAATTTTATTTTAATTCCTTCAAAGGGTCCAACGCCCTCGCATTCGATTATATTCTCTTTTCGCGCGTTTTATTTATTTCTTTGATGTAAATATAATGTACTTGTTCCAAAGCCCTGTAATAGTTAATTAGGCTTTTATTTTCTGCATTTTATTTTAAATCGGGTCTGGATTAATTTGGCGTTGTAGACCCGCGCCTTTGTAATAGCGTAGGACCTTTATCTTTTCCGCACTTTAAAATTCCTGCACCTTTAACTGTTAAACAATAACATGAAAGAATGAATGCCCAAAAATAAAATCGAAACGTAGATCACCAATGCATGACAAGACAAACAATAAACTGAAAATAACACACAATTCACACACCACCCCTAGGGTACGCTTCACTGTTGCCTTGCCCCTCGAAAGGTGATCGTCGAGTAGAGGATGTCTTAGTAAGTCCTCATGATCCGGGAACCTGGCATGAGGGTAGCTTCTAAGGTGTCTTCCTATTGCTCTGGTGATCACCATGTCCCGAACCTCGAATTGACCCGAACACCTCCAACGGTGGTGCTACCTACCCCTCAATGGTGGGATGGCACTACTTTAAAGGACATTTACACAGACAAATTTCTTAGGGTAGGTAGATTCTCCTAGATACTTGCTCTTTTCAAAAACAAACAAAATACTTTTCACACCTACACTTTCTAAAAGTTTTCAAACAAATTTTTCATACACTCTTGAGGACAGATACAAGAGTTACTTAGAAATTTTTCAAATGAAACTTTTTCAAAACCCACTCACACTTGAAAAGCAAACAAACCATTTTGAAAACACAAATGAGCAAGTATCTAAGAGCCCATGGATAACCATGGATAGAAAGGGTGCTAATACCTTCCCTTTCTATAATCTACCTCCCGAACCGAGAACTAATCTCATAAGGAATTTTTCTGTGCTTTTGTCCTTTCCTTGTTGGAGAAAATAAAAGACGGTGGCGACTCTTGCTTCCGCGACATTTCGCGAACCAGCTTTAAAACAGTCAGTTCCAGATCCACCGATCACAAGGTCTATGTCAAGTAGCAACAAGTCTTTTACTGGGAGTAGGCATCCCCCTAGGAAGCAATATTTCCATCACGTCTTGTACGAGTAAATAAACCCAAATGATCTTTGCGTTACTGCTCATATCCTACTAAGGATAATAATCCAAACTTCAACTGGGGATAATAACCTTGACTTAGGACAAAGGATATCAGTAAATGGACTTGAGTCTCTGATAAGTCGAAGATAACAATTCTAACTTCTCGGCATAATTTTCAAATTCATAGGTCATTTAGCCTGCTTATGGACTTGGTATGATCAACCATTGAAAAAGAGAGAAAGCCCTTACATAAATTATTGTCCTAGTCTGTAAGGCTTTTGCAGAAAATTTCCTCGAGAGGACTTTTTGAGACTTATACTATTGAAGACAATCTGCCCCGGTATTATGAACTTTGGAACATGATGTTTAGATAACCAAAATTGGTGATGATTCCAACTATGCTTGAGTGAATGCCCATACATCTTCAAATTCTGGGAAGATTCTCCTCTGATCAATGCATTCTCAGAGAGATTTGTCAAATATTAGTACAACTACCCCAGTTTAACTGCACTTTGAGGGATAAAATCCCGACTTGAATGCTTCAAATTGGCTGAATACCTACTCGACGGAGTATTCGACACGCTTGCCCTTGCTTAATAGAATCTTGACAAATCTTTTCTTTGCCTCATGCTCACGGAGGGATGAGAAACTTGAGGACTTTCAAAGGTAACATAAACTTAGAGTGGTTGGCTTATGTCTTGAAAGTAGGTTACTTCACAACCATACTACTCGACTTGAACTGCTTCAGTCTCTAATCAGCTACTTGAAGAAGTCGACCCCTCGGGACCAACTGAAAGTAATGCACCACTTCTTGACAGAGACTCTGGGCAACAAACTTTTGCAATCTACTTCAGATCATTTCTCAAACTGGTATTCTTTTACTCAACGGAGTCAATAGAATATTTGCCCTAGATTAAGACCATTCTCATAAATGATTTACCTTTAAACGGTATCCTAAAGCAATTTGTCCCTTGAGATGATCAAATTTTCATCTGACGCTCATTATGCAATCTTACTTGATGTTTAAGCACTTGCTCATATGCAAAGAATGATTATTCTAAGAATGATAATTCTAATGCAAAACTCATGTTTGTCTTGAAGTTTAAAAACCTTTATTGAAAAGATTAAACAAACAAATTTTTTTTGTATGGAAGAAATTAAAAAGATAGTGCGATACCAACTCAAAAGTTTTTGCAAGCCTCATAGGAGTCAGATTACCGTATTCTTGTTACAGTGTGATTTCAAATTAACCCATGCTTCAGTTAGGACTTTTAAGGGTTGTAACGTGGCCTGGTTCACGGTTTTATAAAAAAGGATTTGAGGCTCAAAATATTTGGTGCCCACCCATTCCCCGTGATGTTCTCCAGTCCTAAATTCAGTTAAACCAATACGAGCACTCATCCCTCGAAAGGAGTTTACCATGGTTGAGGAGTTAAATGAGGTTTTTTTTTGGACATGGTAGTCACTCACCTCCTTCATTCTTAGTGTTCGATCACACGACTTTATCCTTTGTTGAGGATTTTTCTTGGGTAATCCCCTTTCACTTTTTGCGCTTTTTCGTTTCCCTAAATTTTTCCTGGACAAATCCTTTCGAATTTTGATGTTGAAGTTCAGCGAGATGCCCTGACTTTTGCCTAAGAGACTTGTCTTTTCAAGTTTCGGCTTAGTGAGGCTTTTTGTCTTTTTCTTTTATCATTTCTTTTAGTTTGAGCCAGTCGTATGATTTCGAGTCGCTTTCGACTTTGTTGGGAAAGTGTAACTACCTTACTACTTGATTGACGAGGAATAACTATTATGGTATCGTCATCTTTTGATCTCTTGATGTGTGACAGATATCTGTTGGGATATCATCTCCTTGATGCACGCTGCTGATATCCGAGAGTTAATCATTGCAGTTTTTGTTCTTTCTCAACCTTCTAAAGGATAACCATTGTTGTATCCTTTGATGTGCACTCCTAATGAGTTTTGAACGCTCATTCAGATTAACTGAAATCTACCCTGCCCCGGGTTAAATGTGAGGGTTTTTATGAACAGAAAGGAAAATCCTACTTCGAAGGCTCAAAGGGGTTGACGAGGGTTTCACTCCCTTATATCTATGGTGTTTGGGAATTGAAACAAGGCATGTACATCGTCAGTAGGGTCCTATTCAAAAGCACACCGTTTGAACTTTTTGGCATATCACTCATCATCCTCCCTCCAGAGGTTTTTGCTTTATTTAACAAGAGTTAACTATCAAAAAGCAAATAAAAACATTCATGAGTGAATATGAATGGGCTAATTCAAGACAAACATATTCAATGCATTATGATTAATATTCAAAAATAAGCAAGTTTTGCATGCAAGAAAGTACTGAACCAAAGCAAGAAAGATTGCAAATGAGAATTGCAAATGAAACTAGGAATTTCCACATTGAGGAGACTAGTATCCGTATGGACTTGTTGCTTCAGATGATGATCTGGCAGTCTTGATATCTACTGAGTCAATGAAGACTTTAAATCTGACCCGCTGATCCGAAATTGATAGCCTTTGCATCAAGCAGGTCTTACACATTTTCTTTGAATGGCCTGCAGTCTTCAATGGAATGGCCTAATGCCCCGGCATGGTAATCACATTGCACATTAGGATTGAAACCCATAGGATAAGGAGGAATGACAGGCTTCAGTGGCTTGAGTTCCACCAAGGAAAGCTTGAGCAACTGAGAGAACAACTGGCCATAAGTCATGGGAACAATGTCGAACACCCTCTTTGGCTTCCTATCCCTTTGTTTATCTTGTTGCATACTTCTCTGTTGATAGGTTTGCTGCTGAGTAGCACACTGAGCTGGATGAACATGAGGAACATTCTGATTTTGATTAATCATCTGATTTCCATAACTTATAAACGGTTGTTGGTGAGAACTGTCTGAGAGTATAGGTTGTGGATGACGTGACTCTGGTCGTGAGATAGAACTTTGAAGAAGAGAAGGCGTGGCCCTAATCTTTGTAGCAGTTGGCATAAGATTGATTTGCACACTCAGACCCTTGGGAGTGAATAGAATTATCCCTATATCAAGTAGATCATGGACTTGGTGCTTAAAAGCTACGCAATCTTCAGTATCATGACTAGGTGCCCCAGAGTGGAATTCACACCTAGCATTATCGTTAAAGCCACGAGGGAGCCTTTCATGTGTAGTGAAGATTCGAGGTTTTTCCAAACGAAATCCTAGCAGGGGAGGAAGAAATTGTGCATACAACTTTGGAATAGGATCAAGTTTTCGTTCAGGCTATTTTGGCCTTTGCTGACGGACTTTGTCTTTTTGGGTCCTCTCGGGAAATGACAACTGGTTGCAAATGGGAGGATCCTGGAATGCAATGTGGTAGAGGA
Organism: Vicia faba; assembly: GCA_948472305.1. Lineage (NCBI taxonomy): Eukaryota > Viridiplantae > Streptophyta > Magnoliopsida > Fabales > Fabaceae > Vicia > Vicia faba. Next base: position 265,213,962 of record OX451741.1, on the reverse strand, counting down.
GATACTCCCTGACTTAAAAGAGTCCCCAGATTATAGGGAGTAATGGTAGCTCCTATTTTAGCAGGCATGGAAACATTTTCTTTATTCAACATTGCCCCCCAAAATTCCCATAACCAAACTCAACTGAGCCTTCAATTGAGTGTTTTCTTCTTTCAAGAGTTCTTGTTCGTAGACCAAATCCTGCATGTCCAACAGCAAAAAAAAACCCATCTGTTCTTTCATCTCGTCCAATTCCCCACGAAGTTCTTCCATAACTTGAATTTGATCACGGAGCGGTGAGAAGTCAAGATTTGCAGTTCTGAAAAGAAAACACCGGGTCTGAATAAGGATTCCCCATTCTGAGTACCTTCTGAGTACCTGCTATGTGTGCATAAAGATGCATGAGGTGAGTGAGATAATTCCTCTTCTGATGTGATTTGGACACCACAGTCTCCGGATTGATCTCGTCTTGGACCTTGTCTCTAGATGATGTACCATCTTCAATCGAATGATCAGTTGCCCCAGAATAATATGCGTAGAAGATTCTTTCAGGAGAACAAATGAATGCTCTACCAAGCGAATCGACATAAACTGCATCATCAGGCATATTGTGCCACAGAAAAAATACAGTCTGTCTTCTATCAGTACAAAAGAGACATCCACCTGGTGAAAAAAGAGTGTGGGAGTTGGCCAAATAGGAATTGGACCTTTGGAAGAGACACCAAACAGGTGCTTGGATTTATATTTCAACTCCTTTGTAGTCTTCAATATCAAAACCGGGTACCCCAGAATAGGGGATGCATCTAGCCTGTGTATGGCGATCAGAAGAGATGTTTGTGGGAGGAAGACCCCAAAAATCAGAGCTGGAGATAATAGGATGTAGTGCAACGGGCTTGTAACAGCATGCTCATCAGGCATCTTCTCTCTTAGCTTAAAAGCTTTTTTTTCATGAATTCCCCAGGGGAACAAAGAATGGTCGCTGTTGAACAGATCAGGGAACACAAAGTTGTGGAATACCCCTGAATAAATAGTCAGATGCCCCGGTGTGGCAACCACATCTGACGTTGGTCAACAGGAACGAAGCACTGATATAAGATCCTATAGTAAATGGGAACCATATGCTGATAAGATGTTCCAAGAACTCAGGATTGCGTAGCACTCCATGGTTGGAAGCAATTCCCAAAAGGTGAGGAGAAGAGAGAATCTGCTGTGGCAGTAGGTGCGAGATTGTTGACATCATCATCAGAGCTTTCATGACCAGGCTCATCTAAGTTTTCAATCAATTATCTTCCTGCTTGAAGAGATTTCTGATCGCAGGCCAAAGCTTGCATGTATACTACACAAAGTTGTTCCATAACTGCTCTCTGAACATGTGGAGCAAGAAATCAAGTTGAACCTCTCAGGAGAGCACCATGCCTGAATAAGAATCCCCAATCTTCTAGTACCTGTTATGGATGCATGAATATGCATGGGGTGCATGAATGGATGCCATGTCATGTTCTGTCATTTTCGAGGAACTTACGTGCTTTGATTTTGATTTTACGTAAGTAAAAGATGGAAAGGTTCAATCACAAGGCTTGCAAATATATCCCTTGGAAACAATAGAACATGTATGTTAAGCAGATGGTTAACCATGTTATGTATGCAAAGGCATGAGATCAAATGGGATCAAGGTTCCATCATTTCTGAATATGATTGCTGCACTGCTTCTGAACCATACGAGTATCATCAAGTTAAAGGTTTGTCACAGCTTCCGCAAATATAAGGACCAACTACCATGTAGATATCCCATTGTACGGGGTCAAGGCTTCTGGAACATCGGATACTGTTGAGCATTTTCTGAATATACTGGGAATGCCAAGATCAAAGGCTCGAATGAACATCCAAGTAAGCAAGTCAGGAGCTCAGAAAATAAATCTGAGAACCAAATAGTCACCAACAGAATACCATATGCATAAGTCACCGACAAAAATCCAGAACATAATCATTAGAACCACTAATCACAGTCTGATCACAGTCTCCATCTGATAATGGGTAACCACCTGAACATAGTCACCATCTGAGCACGAGTAACCATTTGAACATAGTCACCAACTGTACCTGTGATAAAATTTCCCTCCCCGCTCACGGGTGAAGACTAGGTCAGAGTAAGACAATGGTAACTCGAAAATCATGGGTCCGCCTGAAAGTGCTATGGGCTCACTCACAGACGTGGGTGCCGATAGTAATTCATTTGAACCTCATCCGAGCGCAGTATATGACATGACTGCACTAATCGGACCATGTGCTATAGCCGTCATGCCCCCACTCTGTTACTCGTGTCCTAGTGCACTCTGGCCTGGGTAATGGGACTTTTACCTCAATAGTAACACCCACCCAACATGGAAAACCAGAATCCAGCATAATAGATAACCAATATTGAAAGAAATAAAATGCAATGCAAACTTATCCTCAGATAAACATGTACAAATGAGTAAACTGAAAGCATAAAAATAAACACCCAAAGAAAAGAAAACAAGAGCTAGGAGCGACTCTGGGATGGACCATCATTTGGTCGACCTTTCCCCAGTGAAGTCGCCAGCTGAAACAACCGGCTGAAAATCATCAAACAATGAAGTCGCCACCGAACGTCTTTTATCCCACATGTAGGGAAAGGTAAACATCGATAAAACCTGAGAAGGGAGAAATCACGGTCTTGCGACCGAGAGATCGGGTAAGGGAGTCTGTTACGCGAGGGGAAGGTATTAGCACCCCACACGCTCGTAGTACTATATGGTATCCACTCTTGTTATCTATCTTATGGGTGTGTTTAATCTATGCTTATTGTTTATTACTGCTAAAGGGAGAATGCATGCAATAGAAATGAGAAAAGAATGTAGGGAAAATAAAAGTTGTGCTCGTTCGGGCCCTACCCCGATGCCCACGTATCCCTTTTAAGGAATCAGAGCAGCCGTAGTTCGGCTCATATGTTTTTGTTGGTTTGTATTTTTTACTGAACAATATTAATTTCTCCTTCTGCCGCAACTCGACCTTTGGAGACTTACGCGTCAGCACAGAAGTGAATTAACAAGCTCTTTTGAAAAAGTTTTGGAGAAAAGGTGCTTGGGCGCACAAAAAAGTTTGATTTGGTTTGTGTTTTTAATGAACAATATTAATTTTGCCTTCTGCCGCAACTCGACCTTTGGAGACTTACGCGTCAACACATAAGTGAATTAACATGTTCTTTCTGAAAAAGAGTTTTGAAAGGAAGGCCCGTAGGAAAAAAGAGTTTGTATTGGTTGGCATTTTTGCTTGTAGATAACAGCTAGTTGACCTCAAGGGAGAGATATTAGCCATTTCTCTACTTATTCATGAAATGAGTCTTTGAGACTTGAACCATGCCAAGGCTTAGAATGGAAAAAACAATAAGATCGAGAAGAGACCCGCTTATCATTTCTCATGCTCACCAAAGGCCTGATTCTCATCAGTAGTTTTAAAGTGTTTTTTTGAAGTTTGTAAAAGAGAGAAGTTTTTTTTTGTTTTCAAATGCATATGCGAAAAGAAAAATAAAAGTTAAAGGGAGACTAGCCTATTTCTACACCTAATGTTATCATACTTCACACAATCTCTAGGAAGTGTTGAATGCAAAGAGAATGTGGCAAGAAAATATACCAAACAAGTACTAGCCCGTAGAGCAAAGCAAAAGCAACGAAACTCGATGATCTTCGCGAAAGCTTCACCATTCAAATAGAAGAGTTAGGAATTAAATGCCCGGAATAAGTGTCGAGGCATCATCGATGTGAAAATAAATCACAATTGAAATCTCAAGCGCATCCACATATCACATAATAAACCCGCATAAGACTCAAATCTCAACAAACAAATGTAAGTTACCAATCTCAAGTATAATCAGATAATCGGGATTTAATTTCTAAAATCAAATAATAAAAAAATCTAACAAATTTCAATGACATTGTAATTTTTATCATCTCCTAAAACTCACTAATTCTATTTAGCAAAAATTGATAAAAGAGAATTATAGAAAAAAAATCTAAAAATTATGAACAAGGGGTGGGAAACTGATTTCAGGTGGTGTATCATGATAAACTAGGGAAAAAGGCCCAAACATCAATCCAATAACATTTTATTTACAAGCACAACAAAACACAAAAAAAAAAGGTGACATTGGGCATTAGGGAGTGCATGGATGAACGAGGGGTGTATGGAGCATACAGGGACATGGGCCAGAATGAAAGATCCATCAGTAGTTTTTTGTTTGTGTATTAGGTTTCAAAAAAAGAGTATACACGGGCTTAGAGGGAGGTGGTGTTCAGCGGATCATAGCAAAGTGTGAAAAGAAAAGGCCTACGCTCTAAGTCTGATTCAGCCCAAAGTCCATCAGATTTTTATTATTACTCAAATTTATATTTTTTTAATAACAATAATAAACCATTGAAAGATTTACAAGAGAAAACGAAACGGTGCGTTAGATAAAGAGTGTTAGGGCAAAAGCTTCGCGGCTGTTCAAATTCTTCCTAAACGAGACTTCGTCCTCTCCCTCAACTCGCGGCGCCATCTCCTTGCAAAGTCACGGAACCGCCGTGATCCATTCCATCTCGTCTTATTCGACGTGACACTCACTTATTCATCAAGCTCCGCTATCTCAAACTCTGCGACGGTTTCGGACTCAATGCCGCTATCATACTCGAAGTCTTCCTAAACATCTCGTCCCTGAGCGATGCAATTCTCATCCCTCTGATTTTGATATTACTCATCGATTCACACACAGAAATACGAAATTGTTAAAGAAATTTTAAGCTTAACTACCAGAGAACTCCGGTGGTCCTTCAACATTGACGACGACGAGAAATCTCAGGTAAACTCTTCAGTTCTTTGTTTCTGCAGATTCATTTTTCCCTCATCTCCTTGTTTATTCGAAGAAATCCTTCTGATCGTGATTCTTTTTCATTCATGTCTATGTTGTGTGGCCACTGATGTGTTGTGTTGATGATGATGAATGATGAATCGAAAGGTTATGGATGATTGAATGTCGATGATGATGATGGTCTTCGAAGAACGATGCAGGAGATTGAGAGAGTGCAGAGGGATTTTTCAGAGATGAAGATTGAAGTTATTGAGGCTCGGAGAAGAGAAAGTGTAGAGGTTAAGAAGACGGACGAAGACGGAGGTAAAAAGGATGAAGGTTGCAGATAGAGAAGAAGGAAGATGAGAGTGAAGAGAGAGTTTTTGTTATTCTTTAGAGGATTGAAGAATGATTGAAACCAAGAATTGATTCACGGATCTCGGTTTGTACATAGAAAGAGAGAATTTGTAGAGGGTTCAAATGAAGATTCCAAAAAAAGTGAGAGAATTTGTGGATATTTTCTAGGTGATTCTTCAGCAGAGGTCCAAGAATGAAATATGATTGGAGAGAAGCAGATGAATATTTGTATCCAGGATTGAAGGGAATCGTTGCAGGTTTTTGTGAGAATGGATCATGAACCCCCTGCCTCCTTCTCTGAATTTATGGTATATTATTTTTTGTATATCCTCTGCTGTACTATATTTTGGTTCTGTTATAGTTAGTTGGGAAGTTAAAAGGAGTAGAAGAATATGTTAGGAGTTTGTTATAGATGGTTGGGTAGTTGGGAAGTTGGAAATTTTGTTAGGTGATTTCTGTTAGTTTTTTTCTGTTTGGTTAGGGATAGTTAGTTAGTGAGGAGATTCAGAGATAGGCCTTGAGATTGAAGGAGATGGTTAGAATTTGTTGAATTCGGTTAGAAAACAGTTAGTAGGTTAGAGGAAGTTTGTTCAGTTCTGTTGGAAAGTTAGTTCTTCTGTTTAGAAAAAACGGTTAGGGGATTGAGTTCTGTTAGGATATTCTGTTAATTTTCTGTTTTTTGTGTTAGCAATGCTGTTTGGAATGGTTAATTACAGCCCTTTTTTGAAGTTCTATTTGACGGTTAGAAAATTTGTTGGTTGTTAGTTACTAAGCTGTTAGTTGTTTTTGATAGTTATAAAATTCTGTTTTTTGATTTAGTTTTTTTTAGGCCAGTTTCGATTCTGTTTTGATTCTCTTTGCATAAACTCTTGATGATTGTCCTAACAACAAGTCCTAATATGCACAAACCCTGCAATATTGGCTTTGAGAATCCAACAACCTTTGCAAACTGGGGGTCTGAATGTAGAGGATATGGTGAGTTCATTAGAGCATAAATAATTCCCAGGAGGAGAGGTAATGTTGGGACTTAGAGATAAATCAGTCTCAAGGTGAGCGTTTACTTGGTCAGTATTAATAAGAGGAACTTCTGATACCTTAGAGTTATGAGAGGGCAGGGATACCTCAAGATTGTTGTTCTGTTCATGCATAATAAATCTCCAGATTCTTTCTCATAACCTTTTGCTTCAATCTCTAAAATTGCTGCCTTGCCTTTATCACACAATCCTACGAGACTAACTTTATTTTGTGCATGACAACTTGAAAATAGGGTTCGTACAACTCCAAGTATTGTTGTCCGTGCACCAGAAGGCGTGGATCATACTACAAGCCCGGGAGATCAAAACCATTAGGTAACGATTCCAATGTAAGCAAAATAGCAAATGTAGGCAAGACTTTGATTGCCTTCTGACTGTTTTCATGGTAAGCATGTTCAAGCTCTTCTTTATCAACAACATCCGAAGCACATACCCCTATGCCTAATGCATAAAATGCTACACCTATTTTGGTATAAGAGCAGGTACTATCAGGGGACTTATGAGAAATTGCGAGTGAAGGATCGAACCCCGATTAAATCGCCATGAGACCCTCGAAGGTTGAACAGGATTGATTTAGGCTTTTGTTAGATGATGCAATAGCGTACGTAAGTATAACTTGCAACATGATTTGAGAAAGCAACTGAGTTATTTTTCTGTCATGATTTAAACAAAGAGTTGACTTTTTGGTTGTTAATATGCAGGGCTGCTAATACTCATGCACAGATTCTGGAGCTGATATTTACTTTTGGTTTTTTTTTTGAGTTGGTTGGCTGAACTGGGTTCATTAGTGCAGGTTGAAACTCGGAGCGTGAAGCTTGAAGAATACATGAAGATGGAGAATTAATGTTAGGGATAAGCATAGCACGGTGGTGAAGGATAGTCAAGAGCTTAGCATGGAGATTGGAATACAAAATTCGCATGAAGGATTTAAAGATTGGATTATAATTTTTCATGTAATTAGTTTTTGAATGTAGTTTTCTATGGTTTTGTAATGGTGTTTGGAATTTAATTGAATCGACAAAAATGGTGTATAGAATTTGAAATTGGAATGACTTATGGTGAATTTGTAATGAATGAACTTGTTGGAATTTTTGTTGAATATGGAATGAATAATTTTTGAAATGGTGAATGGAACTTGAATGTTATAGTGTGAACTGTAAATGGATTTGCGCTTGTAAATTCTCTTGAAACCAAGGTAATGCAGTATGATCTTGCATACCAATGTAACTTTGGGACCTCTTGAATCCAAAAGACAAATTATCAAGGGCGCAAACTACTTTCTCTTCATTTGATTTTGAGTTTCCCGAGAAAGAAGTGTCTTCCTTTCTTCTTGAATCTGATATCCCAAGTCCTTCATTTCCCTTGCATTTGTGAAATCCCAATGTCTCACATTCTATCAATTTGGATGAACTCCCTTGCTTGAATATCTTCGAATGAACGAATATAGGTTTCCTTAAATCAACTTGAATGAATTCATACTTAGACGCCTGCATGTCCTTAGCTCAAAAACCCTAATCTTCCATACAAAGCTTTTTAGATTTTGATCTCAAAGCATTTAAGTGAAATCCGAAGAAAATAGATTGTACTTCAAGTAAGCCAATCGACCAGATGAAGAGCTTTGCATTATAAGGCATACAAACCCTAATTCGTGAAGAAGGTCCAACTGAATCTTCTTCTCTAAAATAGGACTATTTCCCACATAACTAGAGATTTAAGCAATGTTTTCCTTCTTATTTGCCAAAGATATATCAGTTGAAACCCTGATTATTCATGGAAAATATCCCTTGATTATAGCCTTGCCTGATAATCACAACTTCCCAGAGAAACCTCTCTTGAATGGTACATGATTTAGAGGAATAAGCCCTAATTAAAGGATGACGTTGAGCATAAGGGGATAATGAATGCCTGATTGAGTAGCCCTTAGATGACCTCGTAGAACAACTTGGAAATGAACATGGGAATACAGAAAGAAATATGACCAAGATGGCCACGAATTTGAAAACCTAATGAACCTCAGTCGATGAAATGCTGACAAGCACAAACTTGGTGGAGAAAACTCTGACTCTTGTCTTGAATGTATCTGAATGAGTAATAACCCCCTTAACTTGAAGAAAACGGAACCCTCAATAAGCATAGGTTGCAACCTAATTCCACATTTCACTGCTTGAAGGATAATCATAAGAATCATGCTTTATTGGATACGAACACCTTAACCGTTACGAAACCCTAATATCGCACAGCCACTGAACTTCGAACCTCAAGCGCTTTATTGAATGCAAATGTATGTTAATGACCTAATGGAAGATATATATAGATGAATGCAAGAGTCTAAGCCAGATAGAAGAAATTAGGAGGGAACATTTTGGGGTGCAACAATGAGATCCTAAGTGGTTTGTTTGAAATTGTTGTGATGGCCAAATCTTCAGCTTTGTCGATTGAATTTTTGATGGTGGGAATCTTTTCGAATAGAATCTCATAGCTATTTATCAGGCGTTGCACACCTTTCTTCAGTAGCTCGCATCCATTTTCTCGTTGATCACAACAGGCACAATTTTTGGAACATCTGGGAAACACACCGGCTTTTAGAAAATTAGCTTTCACAATGGTCAAGGGAGTTGTTAAATCTTCGACATAGGTGATAAAAGTAAAATCATCAATGGCATTAACCCCTTTGCTATGTTTTGGCATTGGCGCGGTTATCACATTTGGAGTAGCGGGTGGATCAAACTCAATTGTCTTGTTATCTATCAAATCTTGAATTTTGTTCTTCAAGGCCTAACACTGATCGGTCTCATGGTCGGGGCTGTTGGAATGGTATGCGCATTTCACATTCGGGTTGTAATTAGGTGAGGAAACATCAGGTTTAGATGATAGATTGCGCAGAGTCACCAAATTGGCCTTTAGCAGATGTTGTAAGGCTTGTGATAATGACATGCTTATTCTTGTAAATTGTCGTCGGGGAACTTCAGGTCTCTGATTGTTGGAGGGTTGCCTTTGAGTAGGTTGAGGGTTGGAAATTAAGACAGCGTTTACAGATGAATGATGGTCCTTCTTGGTATGGGCTCTTGCCCCATACACAGCATTTGTTTCCTTTTTTCCAGTGAAGGGCCTTTTGACGGAGTTGGATGTAGAACCAGATGCCATAGGAATTTTTCAGCTTCTAATACCGCTTTCAATCCTTTCACCAGTTAAAATCAACTTGGCAAATTCAGATGAAGAACTTCCAATTAACAGGTTGAAGAATGAACCAGTTAACGTGCCCATAAACATATCAACTAGCTCTCTTTCGGTCAAAGGTGGATGGACCCTACTGGCAAGGTCCCTCCACTTTTGGGCATATACTTTAAATCCTTCGTTACTTCCCATGGTCATATTCTGAAGCTGAACTCTCGTTGGTGCCAAGTCGGTGTTGTATTGATACTGGTGATAGAAGGAAGTGGCCAAATCCTCCCACGTATGGACGCGGGAACCTTCTAATTGATAAAACCACTCTAACTGAGTTCCAACTAGACTCTCTTAGAAAAAGTGAATCCACAGTTTTCTGTCAGCAGTGTGTGGTTGTATTTTATACACATAAGATCTTAGATGTAGTTTGGGACAAGAGACCCCATCATACTTGGCGAAGACTGGTGCCTTGAACTTATAAGGAATGACGACCCCAGGAAATAGGCCCAAATCACTAAAATCCAAGCCAGGCACAGCTTGAATTTCAACTTCCTTTAGCCTATCCTCCAATTCTTTGTACTTTTCCTCACCAGCCGGTGGGTATTGTTCATCAAAGTGATCCTCCTCTTCAGAAGCTTGATCAATCACACCCTTAGCACAAGTACTTTTTGCCTCTTCTGCTTGGTTCTCATCCTCCTCAGATGAGTCTTTGACTACTTGCATTTGGCGAATTGGTTCTTTGAATCTCTTCCCCATATTGATGAGGGCCTTCTTTTTCTTCTTTTTGGTTGTCAATGCTGTCATTAGCTCTTGCTGCCCTTTGGCCAAGGTCATCAAGGTGGCTTGGAACTGAATGTTCTGAGCTTGCAAGTCCTTCACTGTTTGTTCGAGATCCATTCTTACTGAAATAAACAGTAGAAGGATGAGGAAACCTGTTGTGAAAAGCTTGCTTATGATATGATGCATGAATATGTATATGCAAATGATTTCAAGGACTTAAAGAATTTAAATTTGTATAGACAAAGAGTGAACAAACGTTAACTTGCATTAAAGAGTTCTGATTTGAATACAAACACGCCTCTTGGGCTTACAACAACATAAATAAGCATAAAGTAAGCTCCTAAGACAAAAAAGTTATGTGCATCCTCTTTGGCGCAATGTAGGTGTTTAAACTTCTTACTTCATGAAGCTCCCTTGTAAGCTCTAATATCTTCTTATCTCCCTCATAGAACTTATCTTCAAAGGTGTCTCTCTCTCCTCTTAACTGAATCCAAGCATTTTGAAAATCTTCAAGAGAAGTAGGCATATCAGGATAGAGGATAGTACGTGGAACGTCTCCCTCAACTACTGGCTCCATGATAACAGGTAAGACGGCTTCATAAGGCATCTTAAGACTTTGAGCATGAGCCCGCACCCATTTAAGATAAGGTTCCAAAGGAATGGAATTCTTACGCCCCAACGTCTTGCTATCAACTTTGTTAACCATACCCCAAGCTCGTATAAATCTTTGATGGTAACCTTGGTCTTCTTTGTCATAGTCAAACACCAGACCTTGAATGAGAATTTCACGAGGACCGTCTCTTCGGGCATACCCAAACTGTCGAAGAGCTAAACAAGGATTGTAGGTGATACCTACTGTAATACCAAGCAAAGGGACGTTAGGGAATTCCCCACAACAGCCAATGATAGAGACGTCTTCCAAGGATCTTGAACACCAACGGATGTCAGAATGGGGGAGGGACATTATCCTTTAAGACCATGTCAATCTTTGCTTGTTCTTCAGTACTGATTGAGGTAGACGTGAGACAAACCATTTGGAGAGTAAGGGAATACAACAAAAGAGAGTGCCTCTTTTCTTCATGGTGCGGGTATGAAGGCAATGCAAGATGTCTCCCAATATGGTAGGTATGGGATTGCGGGAGAGAAAGACTTTGATGACATTAACATCTATGAATTGGTCCGAGTTGGGGAACAGAACCAAACCATAAATGAGGAGAGCCAGGACATCTTCAAAAGCTTGGAAATCCATGTCGTCCCAGAATGAACGAGCCTTATCCAATAGAAACTTGGCTAGGAAACCTTTGACCCCACTTCTTGTCTCCCAATTGGCTATGACGTCAGCTCTTTTCAGATGCAAAGCTTCGGCGATGACTTCGGGCTTTGGAATCCCTTCTAGGCCGGTGAACGGTATCCGATCAAGCACGTACACCCTTAAGAGTAGAGAGAACTCTTCCAGTGTAGGTACCAACTGATAGTCCAGGAAAGTGAAACAATGATATACGGGATCAAAGAATTGGAACAGTACACACATCATCTCTTCTTGGAAGTTGGATGTAGCCAAACTGAGGAGTCGATCATATTTCTTGGTAAAAGGAGAATCCTCGGGCACTCTTGCGGCTAAATCTTGAAGTTGAAGGTGTGCTTTTACAAAGCTGATTCGGATGGTGTTTCTTCGGCCGAGATTCATGACCTACAAAACAAAAAAAAGATAAATTTCTAAATCCTTGAAATGGTTAGTGAGTATGCGTATGATGCTTTATGATGTTTATGATGTTATGTACAAGTAAGTATATACACACAAAGCAAACAAATCCCGATGCTTTAGGCTTGCATGAGGTCTTATAGGTAAGTACCCTCTTGAAGTTTAGTTGGCTCAACATGTCATAGTAATAGTGATCGGGTTCTAAAGGATCTCAATATCACTGACCTTTATCTTAGGCATTGTCTCAGCACAATCAATCTTTTCTTGCGGCCAAGATATCCCAAAAGTCCACTCTCAATGAGTGTAACATCGAGTATCAACCAATTTTCAGCTCTACACCAAAACCGGTTATCTCACTACGTCCTAATAGCGTCATCGAGGGACTATGATCTTGTATTTTTTGATTGTTTTTTGCTAAGACACCCCACATGCATAACATGATCATTTTTGTAAGGCAACAAGTGGAATTACCCTAAGGGTGTAAGTGTGTGAGTGTATTTTGATTGCATGCATAACTTGTCTTGAATTAGGGTTTTCTAAGCATTGATTTTAGTCTTGCCATACACACCCTAATTACTAACAATATATGAAAGCAATGTGTGATACGGTGGGAGAACTGACTTGAGGTTTTGCGTTTGTTTTCGCAAATGTTTCGGTTGAGCAAGAGTCGCCACCGACTTTTTATTTTATCCTAAGGAAAGGTTTAAAAAGCACAGCAAAAACCTTTGAGATTTTTCTTGGGTTCGGGGAGTAGATTATAGAAAGGGAAGGTATTAACACCCTTTCTATCCATGGTTATCCATGGGCTCTTAGGTACTTGCCTAGATCAACTTGCCTTGGTTTTCAATTGTTTGAAATGGTGCTTGGTGTGTGGTTTTGAAAATGTTTTGAAAAGATGCCTTGTATAGGCTACCCTTGTAACAATTCTTTACTCGAATGTTTTACAAAAGGTGTTTTGTCTTTTGAAAAGATGTTTCAAGGTTTTTTGAAAGCTTGTTTTGAAGGTGTTTGTGAAGTGGGTTTTGAAAATGGGCAAGTGTTTTCTTTGCAAATTGGCAAGTACTTAAGAGTTATCTACCCTAAAGTTTTCTCAAAGATTTTTGTTATGTTTTAAACCTTTTGACAATTTTGTTCCACCATTGCATTTGGTGGACAATCTTGTCTTAGGAGGTGAAAGGGACGGGCGCGGGTCATCGTTTAGACCATAATTGCAATAGTGTTAAATGTCTTTGGGCAATTTTTTCTTTAAAAGGGACTTGATCATTCATTTAGGCAACATTTCGAGGGACTATGATCATTTGATTGTTTGTTTTACCCAAAGAAATTCAACATACAATATGGCCCAATTATTTGAAGGCAACAAAGTGGAATACCCTAAGGGGTGCAAGTGTGAAATGTGTTGTCCATTTTCATGCTTATTTATCTTGAGATTAGGTCTAACTACTTTGTTCTTTTTATTTACATACAAACCCTAGCTCTAGCATGGTATGTTTAGAAAGCGTATAAAAGTGCGAAATTTAAATTCCTACACTATTACAACACAATAATATGGGGAGGGGGGTACAAATGTTCAAATGGGGAGATATTTAGACAAGAAATTGAATCTAAGCTATTACATCATTTGCTTTGAATATTTACAATACAAATAAAATAGAAATAAAACAAATATGCAAGAATGCAAAAAGAATTTTTATATGTATGAAAAAAGTATTATTTATGTAAAATAAAAAAAGAAAATAAAAAGGTATTATTTTTGGAGTATTTTCATATTTAGGGTAAAACCCTAATTTTTAATCAAAAAGGGATATTAATCAATTAATTCATATAATAATTATTATTTACATACAAAAATAAAATAAAATATAGTATATTTGTAAAAAAGGTATTTTTTAGTATTAAATATTAAAAAATAAAATATGTACATTTTTTTGGTATTTTTATCCTAAGTATATTAATATATACCTATATATTTATATTATTTACAAAATATGTATTATATGTATTAATTAATAATATTTAATATTTAAATACAAAAAGTAATTTTCTATAAAATATTTTCAGGAGGTAAAAATAAAATAAAAATGTGTAAAAGTATATTTGTACTATTTTATTATTTTAAACAAAAGAGTGTATATTTATTTATTTATGTACAAACCAAAAGAAAAATCAAACAAATACCTAATAAAATCAAAATGATGAGAAAAAAATATTTTTAAATTTTTAATATGCTGAGAAAAAATAAATGAGTCAACTAAAAAAAGAAAAAGTCAAAAAACATTAGAAATGAAGCAAATGGGCTCAGGGGTGTAAAACCAACAAAGGTGGTGTGAAAAGGAAAATAGCTCAGGCCCAGCCCAAGAAGACATTGTCTTCAACCTTCAGCCAAAAACATTCAAAAACGCGCGCCCTGTTCTTAATCTTCTAACTCCTGATTCCTGGCTTATTAATAAAAACTCATAACATAAAATGTGTTCAGCATCAAGAGACGAATCCAACCATATGCAGAACTTGTCCTAACTCTCTAAGATGAGGGAGAATTTCTTCTCCCCCAAATTCTAACCTAGATTTTCTGCCATTTTTAAACCTCAAATTCTCACAGCTCAAGCAAAAGAAATGAAAAGTAAAAACATGTACATGTTCAGTGGCATGAGTAGAACATTGTTTATTCACAAACTTAAAGCTAATGATGTCTAATAAGAGAGATACGAGTTCACCAAGATACCTGTTCAGCTGAAGTTCTATCTGGTAATGAGGGAGCTTTCAGTGCAAGGTGATGATTGGAAAAGCTTCCTTGAGGTCCAGGGATGCTATTCCAATGTTTACTTTGTCTTGAAAGCTTCTGAATCGTGCTAGAGCACTCCACCTGCAAAACAAGAAACTGAAAATGGTGGAAGTGGTTAGAGGGATTACAGGTCGTGTTTTTGCTTTTGGTTAGCTTGCATAGATGTTAGGGAATGTATGTGAACTGGTTTGGGCAAGAATGCTTGAAAGGATTGAGAGTTGGAACTCAATCTGCAGAGGTGGCTCTGTTTGAGCAATTTCAAGGTGATTCTGAGTTGTGGGAGGGATTGGAGGTAAAAGGCTCGTGCAATAGCTTGGTTGAGATCTTTGGAATGTGTTTGATGAGTTCACTTAAGGGTTTGTAAGCTGATATGAGAGTTGTTGTAAGTTATGATGTGTTTCTTACACTTTAAGCAAACAATGGTTCCTTTGTGCTTCTAGCCTGTACAGGCCCTTATACTATGCTGCATAATCCCTTCTTGATCAGTGTGATTAACACATAAACTTGTTCCAATTAGATATGGACTGTACTTCTTGGATTTGTAATTGGACATAAAGTGAAACTTTTGCAAAAATAGAAAGAATGCTTTATCTAATTTGGGATTAATCCATCATACAATGCTTTAGCTCATGAAACAAGGTCTTGGCACAAAGGTTTTGCATTGAATTATTGAGTGTCAAAGGGTTTTAGGACCTGTAATTTAGCATAAACTATGCTGACTTGAAAATGGCTTAAGTTATGAACATGTTCATGCTCAAATCAAAAGTGAGTTTTTGCCCAATTGTGAAATTCGATTCTCTCAAGTTATGAGGTTGTTTGAGAAGTTCTTGGACATTTTGGAAAGCTTGGAATGTGTACTACAATCCATATTTGAAATGCAAATAGCAATTCCAAGTGGAAGTGTATGGAAAATGGCCTTGAAGTGGGGTAGAAAACCTTGTCAAAATAGGTCAAAAACTCATTAAGTTAAGAATGGTTTAGTGCCCTTATTCAAAAATTTGTAACTTGAGATACAAGCCTCAAATGGGAAAACTTTGTGAACCAAAGTTGTAGATTATGCAACAAGCTACAACTTTCATGTTTTTACTTTTGTTTGAATCCAAATGGATCTTGGTGAAAAAATGGGGCAAAGTTGGGGAAAAATTAGGGTTTTTTATAACTTAGAAAAATTCTAAGTTATGAAAAATTCTAATTTCTAACCCTAATTTGCATTTTGTGATTTCTTGGTGAACAAGTTTCATGATTTGGCATGTTTTGATGAAAAATGAATCTTGACTCTTGATTTTGACCAAAAAGTCAAAGTTTGACTTTTCAGTATACAGTCAAAATTGATCAATTGACTGGGAAATTCAACTGTCAATCTTGTGTACTTGGGATCTTTTGAGTTTGTTGAGCATGTCAAGATAATTCCATGGGGTCCTTGAGTCCATATATGAGCTTGGTTTGCCATTGGCTAGGTCAAACAGTCAAAAATTGCCTTTGTGCAGTCAAAACCCTAAAAATGACCATTTTACCCTTTTGGTGATCTGATCAAATTTTTTATGGAATTGTGATCCAAACTTGATCAAATGGTCCATATGAGTTCATAATGTTAATGTGGGTCAATTTTCATGAGGCTTGACTGTCAATTGGCCACAGTTGACTTTTTCCCCAATACAGCTGATTTCTAGGTCAACTGTCCAATTGACTGGGCAAAACTTGGAATCAAAGCTTGAAACTTGGTATGGATAAACTTGGGAGTCCAATATGAAGCATGAAAGTCATATTAAGCACTTTAGGTCAAAACATCTTGGTACAAACACAAACCCTAATTTGGGTCAACAGTGCAAGGAGAGGTCTTGAGCAGATGAAACCCTAACTGGATCTTGGGCTTCAAAGGTTTTGTGATGAGAAATCATTGAGAAATGGGAGGGCAAATTTTGGGGTACAACAATTGCCCCTGTTCAATCTTCTTAAATCCGAAGAGTTAGATTGGCAAGTTTGCCTTTCGTGACTCGAGGGTAAAAGGAGATTGGACACTAGAGTGCCCGGAAATTTGCACTCGTCAAAGCAATGGATGCGGGAATGGGCTTAGAGATTCCATTTGGAGATGGGCTTAGAGATGCCATTTGGAGATGGCCTTAGAGATGCCATTTGGAGATGGGCTTAGAGATGCCATCTTGAGAGGGTAACAGAGATCCTGTCGGGGATGGGCTTAGAGATGCCATCTGGAAGGGAATATCAGGAAGGTGTCCAAGCTTTGGACCATCTATGAACTGGGGGTCTGAACAAGCAATAGATTGACATCCGTCGTTTGGAGGAATCCGTAAACTGTTTTCAAAAGTCTTGAGAAGAATCTGAACAAGCGATAGGTTAACATCCGTTACTTGGAGAACCCGTGAACTGTTTTCAGGAATCTTGAAGTTGAATAAGCAATGGAGCAGCATCCGTTGTTGGGAAGCGTCCGTAAACTGTTTTCAGAAAGTTGCATCTGAACAAGTCGATAGATTAACATCCGTTGTTGGGAAGAATCCATAAACTGTTTTCAGAAGTCTTGAGAAGAATCTGAACAAGTGATAGGTTAACATCCGTTTACTTGGAGAACCTGTGAACTGTTTTCAGAAATCTTGAGGTTGAATAAGCAATAGAGCAGCGTCCGTTGTTGGGAAGCGTCCGTAAACTGTTTTCAGAAAGTTGCATCTGAACAAGTCGATAGATTAACATCCGTTGTTGGGAAGAATCCATAAACTGTTTTCAGAAGTCTTGAGAAGAATCTGAACAAGTGATAGGTTAACATCCGTCGTTGGGAAGAATCCATGAACTGTTTTCAGAAATCTTGGATTTGAATAAGAACCGGTGTAGGGTTGCTTGATGATGAATCCGTGCAAAACTGTATCTGAAATTGTTAAGGATAGCTTTTTATTCTTATCCTGAAAAGGACAAAATGTCAGCTGAACACAAAATTATGTTGCATGAAATGTATGATGCAATATATGTTATCAATGGTATGATATGAATGTAATGAATGCGCATGTAAGCTGATGAGCTGCCTTGCTGGGGATAGATGAATCCTGGATGGCTGAAGATAAAAACATCCTGACTGCTGCCGGGAAGAATAATTCCTTGGCTGTGTCCGGGGAATAAGGAGCCTGGGTTGTATACCAGACTTCCGGGGGATTCCTGATGACTTCCACTGGGGAGCACCAATCTAGCAGACTTATGCTGGGGATATAAGACCGGGAATCTTCAGTTCGGTGGGAAGTGTCTCTGGCGACTTCACTGAGGAACTCAAGATTTGTTCTCCTACAACTCTGCAGGGAGAAGGTTCATTAGTCTGGCTCCGCTGGGGATATTGAAACTTAAGTTCTGAGGGAAATTGGATTCCTGAGGATCCTCTGGCTGGGGGATTGTAAAGATAAGTTACTGCTGGCGAATTTTGATGAACTCCGCCGGGGATAGGAAGAATTTTGGCGAGTGCGATCTTCCGTTGTTGTTAGCTGAGGATAACCCAGTTATAAGGCCTTGTGAGGAATAACTTTGAATAAAACTCGGGAGAGACGTCTGTTCTCTGCGGGGATAAGCTTCCAGAATCTACTGGGGATGAGCTTCAAGACTTGCTAGGGATACGAATTCCAAATCTCTCGGGGGCTTCCTTTTGAAGGGTATCAAGATATCCAACTGTACCTTTGACCTATCGGTAATCCTCTTTCCCGACTCATAAGAAAATGATTATGTTTTAAATACATATGTCTATTTAACAAAACTTTGGACGTTTCTCAAAATAAAACAAATAGTGCAAGAGAAAAGAAAAGGAAATGACACAAATTTCTGGGAAAAGTATTTGTATTGATTTTCTTTGAGTATATTTGTACAAAGGAGACAATCATCCTAGTAAGAGGATTTTGTCGTAAATATTTGAAAAATTTATACAAAAATAAAGATGGCTATGTGAAATAATTCCATGGGATTCCATTCCGCTATAGCTTTCACAACTCTGAATATCTGTCCATTCAATGCTTCGTTTGATGATGACTGGATTGATCAGAAGCCTGGAACCGGTTGATGAAGAGATTGTCTTTTGAAGTGATCCGACGAGACATAGTCATACGCTTTAATTCCCTAACTTTTGCCTGAATCACCCTTTCGGGTTTTCGATCCACCGGGAAACCCCTTTTTGCCCAAGCCGCCCTTTCGGGTTTTCAACTTGCCGGGTGTACAGATTTTTTTTTGTCTTTATCCCTAATTTTTGCCTGAATCGCCCTCTCGGGTTTTCGATCCACCGGGATGCCCATTTTTGCCCAAGCCGCCCTTTCGGGTTTTCGACTTGTCGGGTTATTTCATGCGTAGTATCTTTTGACTATGTCTGCGTTCGCAGGGTGCGGCAAATCGTCGCCGTCCATGGTGGTCAGAATCATTGCACCACCAGAAAATATGCTCTTGATCACAAATGGTCCTTCATATGTAGGAGTCCATTTGCCCCTGGGATCACTTTGCGGCAAGATAATCCGCTTGATTACGAGATCTCCGACTTGATACACTTGACGTTTGACTTTCTTATTGAAGGCCTTGATCATCCGCTTTTGATACGTTTGACCATGGCATATAGCAGCAAGTCGCTTTTCGTCGATCAGATTGAGTTGATCAAGTCGGGTCTGCATCCAATCATCTTCATTCAAACCCGCATCCTTCATAATCCTTAGAGAAGGGATCTGGACTTCCATAGGCAAAACAGCTTCCATGCCATAAACCAAAGAAAATGGGGTTGCCCCGGTTGAAGTACGTACCGTCGTACGATATCCATGCAGAGCAAACGGTAGCATCTCATGCCAGTCTTTGTAAGTGACTGTCATTTTCTGAATGATCTTCTTAATGTTTTTGTTCGCAGCTTCAACAACACCGTTCATCTTCGGCCGATAGGGAGATGAATTGTGATGATAAATCTTGAACTGTTCGCACAACGCGGTGATCATTGTGTTATTCAGATTTGTACCGTTGTCTGTGATGATCCTGTCTGGAACACCATACCGACATATGAGATTTTGCTTGATAAAGCGGGCAACCACATTTTTAGTAACAGAGGCGAAGGAAGCTGCTTCGACCCATTTGGTGAAATAGTCAATGGCAACCAGGATGAAGCGATGTCCATTAGAAGTCGTGGGCTTGATCTCTCCAATCATATCAATGCCCCCACATTGCAAAGGGCCACAGAGCAGTCAGGACGTTAAGAGGAACCTGAGGGATATGAACTTTGTCAGCATAGACTTGACACTTGTGGCAAGTACGGGAATGTTGATGGCAGTCAGCTTCCATGGTAGACCAGTAATAGCCTGCCCTCATGATCTTCTTAGCCATTGTATGCCCGCTCAAGTGAGTGCCAAATGTGCCGCTGTGTATATCAGTCATGATCAACTCTGCTTCAGCTTTATCTACGCACCGGAGTAACACACAATCATGGCTTCGCTTGTAAAGGATGCCGTTGCTCAGGAAGAACTTAGCAGCAAATTTCCTTAAGAACTTCTTGTCATTTACGGAAGCTCCTTCGGGATAATCTCTAGTCTCGAGATACCTTTTGATTTCATGGAACCAGGGTTGTTCCACTACTTCTTCGGTATTAATCTCATGACAATGCGCAGGTTCATCCATTCGCTCGATGGTGATTTGGGGAGCCTCGTTATCCCAGTTGAGTTTAAACATGGAGGACATTGTGGCTAGAGCATCTGCTAGCTGATTCTCTTCTCGCGGGAAATGCTCGAAGGTAATTTGCTCGAAATGAGGCAACAATGTCAGGACATGTTCTTTGTATGGGATAAGATTAGGATGTTTGGTATCCCACTCTCCTTTGATTTGACTGATAACCAAAGCCGAGTCCCCAAATACGATCAAAGACTTGATCCCCAAGTCTATAGCAGCCTTGAGACCAAAGATGCAAGCTTCATACTCAGCCATGTTGTTTGTGCAGCTGAAGCAAAGTCGGGCCGTGAAAGGCGTGTGACAACCTTCCGGAGAAATGAGTACCGCGCCGATACCGTTTCCAAGTGCATTTGAAGCACCATCAAAGTACAGGGTCCATCGGGATCCCTTTTCGGGTCCGTCATACGGTCCGTCACCTTCAATGTTGTCCAAATTCATGATGTCCTCGTCTGGGAAGTCAAATCTCATGGGTTGATAGTCTTCGATAGCTTGATGAGCCAGATGGTCAGCTAGTACACTCCCTTTTATAGCTTTTTGGGTGGTGTACTGGATGTCATACTCAGTTAAGATCATTTGCCATCTGGCTATCCTTCCAGATAAAGCGGGCTTCTCGAAGATATATTTGATAGGGTCCATTTTGGATATCAACAAGGTAGTATGAGTCAGCATATACTGTCTTAGTCGGCGAGCAGCCCATACCAAAGCGCATCAAGTTTTCTCGAGCAGTGAGTAGCGAGTCTCACAATCGGTAAACTTTTTGCTAAGGTAATAAGTAGCATGCTCTTTTCGACCAGACTCGTCATGCTGGCCCAAAACACACCCCATTGAGTTATCCAAGACGGTTAAGTACATGATCAATGGTCTTCCTTCGACGAGTGGCATCAGAATATGAGGTTCTAGCAAATACTCCTTGATTCTATCAAAAGCAGCTTGACAATCGTCGTTCCATTCTACTACCTGATCTTTTTTCAAGAGTTTGAAAATTGGCTCACAGGTAGAAGTCAGATGTGAGATGAATCTGGCAATATAGTTTATGCGCCCCAAGAATCCTCTAACCTCCTTTTCAGTACGGGGAACATGCATCTCTTGTATTGCTTTTACTTTTGCCGGATCGACTTCAATGCCTTTGTTGCTTACAATGAATCCCAGGAGTTTACCAGACCTAACTCCAAAAGTGCATTTACTTGGATTCAGCCTGAGCTTGTATTCTTTCAACCTGGCGAACAGCTTTTCCAGATGTTCAAGGTGCGCTTCCTCTGTTTGTGACCGAGCTATCATATCGTCTACGTAAACTTCAATCTCATGATGTATCATATCATGAAATAAAGCTACCATGGCGCGTTGATAAGTTGCCCCTGCGTTCTTCAGCCCGAACGGCATCACCTTGTAACATAAAGTGCCCCATTGTGTGACAAAAGTTGTTTTCTCCATATCCTCGGGAGCCATTTTGATTTGATTGTAGCCCGAGAATCCGTCCATGAAGGAAAACACTTTATGCTGAGCTGTATTGTCGATCAAGATGTCAATATGAGGTAGCGGGAAATCATCTTTAGGGCTGGCCCTATTCAAATCCCGGTAGTCCACACACATTCTGACTTTGCCATCTTTCTTCGGTACTGGCACGATGTTAGCGACCCATTGAGGATAGGACGTAACAGCCAGAAAGCCAGCATCGAATTGTTTCATTACTTCCGCTTTGATCTTTTCGGACATGTCAGGCCTCATTCGGCGAACTTTTTGCTTGATTGGTGGACAATCTTCTCTTGTGGGGAGACGGTGAACCACGATGTCTGTGTCTAGACCCGGCATGTCTTCATAGGACCAAGCGAAGATTTCAACATACTCATTCAACAATTGTACCAAGCGCTCCTTGATTTTTGGTTCCAGATTGGCACCCACTTGCACCTCCTTCCGGTCCTCCCTGATCCCCAAGTTAACAGTTTCCAATGGCTCTTCATGCGGTAAGATGGCCCTTTCCTCTTGTTGCAGAAGTCTGGCTAGTTCCCCGGGTACTTCACAACCTTCGTCATCTTCATACTCGGCTAGATTGACCAGATCTTCAGAGTTATTGAAAGATACAGCAGAATAGTCACCCATGGAATCCGGAGTGGATGGGTACCTGCATTGGTGAGTGTGGGTGTGTGTAAGGGATAGCCATCCTTAAACAAAAGAATGCAAAAGGAAAGAAAATGAACATAAGCAGTTTATCAAATGAAAAACGTCCAATGAATCATTAACCATGGCATATGAATATGAAAAATAATCAAAACCCTTACAAGTGGACCTACATGCCCCGGGCAAGGCAGGAGGTGAAAAGATAGTGTACGGATTGTTTGAAAGTAAATATTACAGACCAAATAGGAAATGTTTAATAGATAAATTACTGATGAATAAAAGTGATGGGGACAAAGTCCTTAGCCTCCCAATTGCTCAATCCTCCCTTGACAGTTGGATAAATCCACTCTTCAATGTTGTTTTCTTTGCCCTCCTCTTCCAGGGCGTTGATCCCGTAGGGAGAAATTTTGACTGGCGCCCTTTCAATCTTCGACCGGCGCATAGCTTTCTGGCCAGCGGCTGTGAACCCTAATCCAAACTTGTCAGTCTTATGCGGAATGTCAGGTAATTGCCCCCACGCTGAATTCTTCCCTTCTTTTATTGCGGCCCTTGCGTCCTCCAGAGATGCCATCCTGGCCATCTGTCTCGGTGTCTCGGCTGCCAACTTTGCTACTGCTCTTTCAGGAAGGACTTCTTCGAAATGTTTAAACGGTGTCTCGATAAATTCTCCCTCAACCTCCACATACCGGAAAGAATTTAAGTGGCTAATCATGTACTCTTCTTCGCCATGGACTGTGATGATCTTTCCCTTGACAGGATACTTCAGCATCTGATGCAAGGAGGAGGTGACTGCCCCTGCATGGTGTATCCAAGGTCTACCCAGCAGGCAAGAGTATGATGGACGGATGTCCATCACATTGAAAGTGGATTTAAACACCTCAATACCCATCCTGATGGGAATTTCAACCTCTCCATGGACCATTCTCTTCGAACCATCGAAAGCTCTGACCACAATATCACTCGGCTTCAATTCCAACCCTTCACAATCTAGTCGGTCCAAGGCCTTCTTAGGCAAAACATTCAGCGACGAATCGGTATCAACCAAAACATGTGCAAGAGTGGTTCCGCGACACTCGATTGAAATATGCAAAGCATCATTGTGGTTTCTGCCTTTAGGGGTTAGGTCGGCATCAGAAAAACCTAATCCATTGTCTGCAGTCAGGCTAGCCACGCAATGTTGAAATTGATCCGCAGAGGTTTCCTGGGGCACATGAGCTGCCTTCAGGAATTTTATCAGGGCTTTAGCGTGTGCTTCTGAGCAAAGTAGTAGTGCCAGCATGGAGATCTTGGAGGGGGTTTGCCCCAACTGTTCCACCACATCGTAATCACTTCTCTTGATTATCCTTAAAATCTCGTCCATTTCCTTCTTGGAGGTTTCCAGGATTACTAAGGGTTGAGCCCTCGTCCTGACGGGCTCATCTTGGATTCCCTTACCTTTGTCAGCAGCGGTAGGAGAGACGGTACTAGGAACAACAACATCTTCAATCAAAGGAGTTCTAGCAGAAAGTTTGATTGGTGCAGGGATGACCTTGTCAGCTGATGAGGGTCCAAAGACTGCTCTTGGAGGGGCAATCTCTGGAGAAAATATTCTCCCGCTCCTGGTGATTTTGCTGGTGCCCGCAATGTTACTAATGCTGGCTTCTTCATCATCCGAACTTTCTTCAATTACCTCGATTTGCTTGATACCATGGTAGTAGATGTCACCGCCATAGTTCCAAGGTATCGACTTCTCAGAAACATAGGGAATAGGCCCTGGCATTGTTATCTTTAAAGGAACAGATTTTGCAGCTGGTGTAATCTTAACAGGCTTTTTGACGGCCTTGGAAAGATTGGCGTGAATGGTTATGATTGAGACATCTTCAGTATGAACTGGAACAGCAGAAACTTTTTCGAACAAAATTTGTCGACTATCCATAAGGCCTTGGATGCCTTTCTTTAGTAGCGGATAATCAAACGGCAGAGAGTAGCAACAATAGCAGTCTTCCTTACATCCCGGAAAGATCCCGGCCCTCAACAGATTCAATTTAATGGTTAACAGTGGAGTAGTCAGATCACTGACATCAGCAACATACAAATCTTCTTCAATGGCATTGACATTTCGGCCGTGCTTCGACATAGGTGCCGATATCACATTAGGTTTCTCTGGAGCGTCAAACTCTACCTCCTTAGCCTCTATCAGGTCTTGGATTTTATGCTTGAGTGCCCAACAATCATTGGTGTCGTGTCCAACACTGTCTGAATGGTAGGCGCATTTAGCATTGGCGTGATAATGCGGAGAGGACGTATTCACATTCTTTGGTGCCTCCTTGATGGTGGCAAGATTCAACTTCAATAGATGGGGAAGCACTTGCGCTGGAGTCATATTAATACGGGTGAACTACCGTTGTGGCCGTTCCACTCGTTGCTGATTTGGTCTGGACTGGTTATAGCGAGGCTGCTCACTTGGAGTGTTTTGAATCATTACGGCCCCCACAGTTGGCCGACGCTCCATCTTCCCTGCTCTTCTCTGAGAATATACCATAGCTGTTTCCTTCTTAAAAGGCTTCTTCTCAACACTTGCAGCAACACCCTTCTGAATCTTTCCTGACTTGATGCCAGCTTCTATTCTTTCGCCTGTTAAGATCAAATCGGTAAACCCTGCGGAAGAGTTACCGATTAAATGATTGAAAAACGGCCCAGATAGGGTTCCAAGAAACATATCAACGAGCTCACGATCGGTTAAAGGAGGCTGCACCCTGCCAGCCAAATCCCTCCATTTTTGTGCATATTCTTTGAATCCCTCACTGGTTCCTAGTGACATACCCTGAAGTTGGGTACGAGTAGGAGCAAGATCAGAATTATACTGGTATTGTTTGTAGAAAGCGGTGGCCAAATCTTCCCAATTTCTGACACTGGTTCCTTCTAGCTGATAAAACCACTCCAACTGAGCTCCTGACAGGCTGTCTTGAAAGAAATGAATCCAGAGGTTTTTATCTGCTGTATAGGGTTGAATCTTTCTCACGTAGGACCTGAGATGCATTTTGGGGCAGGACAACCCATCATACCTCACAAACACTAGCACTTTGAATTTTGGGGGAATCACAATCCCGGCAACCAAACCCAAGTCTTCAAAATCCAAACCCGGTACTCTTTGTAATTCCATGGCAGCCAATCTATCTTCTAAACCCTTGTATTTATCATCAGCTGGAGGATATTGTTGGTCAGAATAATCTTCATCCTCTTCAACCTCTTCTTCCTCCGCATCAGACTCGGAAGGCACCGCAACTCCATCTCTTTTACTAGTCCCTTCATCAGAAGTAGGAGGAAATTCGAGCACTCTCCGAGCTTCTCTGTCAAATCTTCTCCCCAAAGTAGCCACCCCAATCCTCTTTTTCTTCTTCTTCATTGGGTCCTTATTCCCTAATTGAATCTTGATATCCTCCTGACTTTTAACCAAAGTCATCAGGAGTTGCTGGAACTGTGCATTCTGAGCTTGTAGGTCTTTGACTGTTTGCTCGAGATATTACAAAGGAAACCTGGGGTGAGACCTTCTTATGCACATGATGAATGGTATGCTTGTGTATGCAATGCATTCAAGGATTTAGAACATTCAAAATTGTTTCAGACAAAGAAGAACGCACGTCATATTAATAAGAAGAAATTTGTTAGTACATAAATGCCCCATGGGCCAAATATTACAAAATAAACTTCTTAAGGCAGAAAGACATTGCGCATCCTCTTTGGTGCGATGTAGGTGTTGAGGGCCTCTTGCTCGTGGAGTCGGCGAGTAAGCTCTAGAACCTTCTTCTCACTGGCGTAGTAGCTAGCTTCAAAAGTGTTTCGTTCCTCCTTGAGCTGAATCCAACTTTTCTGCATTTCCTCCCACGATGTAGGCATGTCTGGATGTAGGATGGTGTAGGGGACCTCTCCTTCATTGACGGGCTCTTTAATCACTGGGAGTACATGAGGATAAGGCATCATTAGACTTTGGGCTCGGGCTCGTACCCACTTGAGATAGGGCTCAAGAGGGATGGAGTTCTTGTGTCCCAGAGTCTTGCTATCAACCTTGTTGAGTTTTCCCCAAGCCCTGATGAATCTTTGGCGAAGTCCTTGCGCATCGTTACCGAAGTCAAAAACTAGGCTAGGAATCAACATATTATGAGGGCCATCCCTCCGTGCATATCCAAATTGCCTCAAAGCTAGGCAAGGGTTGTAGGTGATACCTCCCCTAATTCCAAGTAAAGGAACATTAGGAAATTCTCCGCAACGATCGACGATGATGACATTTTCTCTGGACCGAGAACACCAATGCACATCAGCGTGAGTAAGAGTCATCAACCGTTGGGACCACCTTGAGCCTTGGTCATTCTTCAAGACAGATTGTGGAAGGTGCGAAATAAACCACCTTGCAAGGATAGGAGTACAGCACATGAGAACACCCCTCCTTCTCATTGTTCGTGTGTAAAATGAGTGAAGGATGTCCCCAAGCAATGTTGGTATTGGATTTCTGGACAAGAAGATTTTGACGGCGTTGACATCTACCAATTAGTCAGGATTTGGGAACAAGACCAACCCATAGATAAGGAGTGCCACAATCTCTTCAAAGGCTTGTAGGTCCAATGAATTCCAACATTCTTGTGCCTTCTCAAACAAAAATTTTGCTAAGAATCCTTTGACGCCGCTTCTGGTTTCCCAATGCCCCTTGATGTCAGATGGTTGTAGATGTAATGCTCGAGCAACATCTTCCGGCTTTGGTTCCTTTTCCGTACCGTTGAAGGGTAGTTGATTAAGGATAGGGATTCTTAGGAGTTGAGAAAACTCCTCCAAAGTGGGTACCAACTGGTAATCAGGGAAAGTGAAACAGTGGTGAAGAGGGTCAAAGAACTGGAATAACACTTTCATCATGTCTTCTTCAATGTTGGTGTTGACTAAGCTGAGCAGTCTACCATGTCTTTCACTGAAGGATGAGTTTTCCGGAATTCTTGAAGTGAGCTCCTTGAGCTGAGGAGAGATTCTCACAAGGTTGACTTGAATGGTGTTTCTGCGAGGAATTTCCATGACCTACAAAACAGGAACAAAGATGAAGATCCAAACCCTTGAAATGGTTAGTAAATGCATATGATGCTTCATGATGTTTATGATGTATGCACAAAACATATGCACAAGCAATTCACACCAAACCCTAGTTTCAGGCTTGCATGGGGTTTCATAGGTAAGTACCCTCTTGAGTGTATTTGGCTTAAAAACCTGTCCTATAAATAGTAACCGGGTTCTAAGGAGCTCAATATCACGGGATTGTTTTCATCGTTCATTGTTTTGGTTTAGCCACTTAACTAGCGACCAAAATATTCCAAGAAAACAACCCTCAATGAGTGTAGTATCGAGTATCTTCCAACTTCGGACTGCACCAAAGCCGGTCATCTCACTACCCCTAATAAAAGGCCAAAATGGTCAAGTAAGGTTCTAGGTCATTAGTGCTTAGTGACATCACTCAGCGGCCCCGTACTCTCCTTGATTGAACTCAAGGGTTACCGGTACTCACAAATATGTCGCACTAATATAGCTATTGCTTCGACCGTGTCGGTATACCCCGCACAGTTTCCACAACGTATTGCTATCTATGAATGTTTCCCAAAATCCGGGTGTAGGATTGTAAACCCAAACAATAGAGCCAAAATATAAAGCAAACAAATCAAACAATTAGTCATGCAAGAGGGTGATCTAAGCCTTAAGGTTACTCCACTTTAAAATACTCCCCAGCAGAGTCGCCAGTTCTGTGATACGGTGGGAGAACTGACTTGAGGTTTTGCGTTTGTTTTCGCAAATGTTTCGGTTGAGCAAGAGTCGCCACCTACTTTTTATTTTATCCTAAGGAAAGGTTTAAAAAGCACAGCAAAAACCTTTGATATTTTTCTTGGGTTCGGGGAGTAGATTATAGAAAGGGAAGGTATTAGCACCCTTTCTATCCATGGTTATCCATGGGCTCTTAGGTACTTGCCTAGATCAACTTGCCTTGGTTTTCAATTGTTTGAAATGGTGCTTGGTGTGTGGTTTTGAAAATGTTTTGAAAAGATGCCTTGTATAGGCTACCCTTGTAACAATTCTTTACTCGAATGTTTTACAAAAGGTGTTTTGTCTTTTGAAAAGATGTTTCAAGGTTTTTTGAAAGCTTGTTTTGAAGGTGTTTGTGAAGTGGGTTTTGAAAATGGGCAAGTGTTTTCTTTGCAAATTGGCAAGTACTTAAGAGTTATCTACCCTAAAGTTTTCTCAAAGATTTTTGTTATGTTTTAAACCTTTTGACAAATTTGTTCCACCATTGCATTTGGTGGACAATCTTGTCTTAGGAGGTGAAAGGGACGGGCGCGGGTCATCGTTTAGACCATAATTGCAATAGTGTTAAATGTCTTTGGGCAATTTTTTCTTTAAAAGGGACTTGATCATTCATTTAGGCAACATTTCGAGGGACTATGATCATTTGATTGTTTGTTTTACCCAAAGAAATTCAACATACAATATGGCCCAATTATTTGAAGGCAACAAAGTGGAATACCCTAAGGGGTGCAAGTGTGAAATGTGTTGTCCATTTTCATGCTTATTTATCTTGAGATTAGGTCTAACTACTTTGTTCTTTTCATTTACATACAAACCCTAGCTCTAGCATGGTATGTTTAGAAAGCGTATAAAGTGCGAAATTTAAATTCCTACACTATTACAACACAATAATATGGGGAGGGGGGGTACAAATGTTCAAATGGGGAGATATTTAGACAAGAAATTGAATCTAAGCTATTATATGTATGAAAAAAGTATTATTTATGTAAAATAAAAAAAGAAAATAAAAAGGTATTATTTTTGGAGTATTTTCATATTTAGGGTAAAACCCTAATTTTTAATCAAAAAGGGATATTAATCAATTAATTCATATAATAATTATTATTTACATACAAAAATAAAATAAAATATAGTATATTTGTAAAAAAGGTATTTTTTAGTATTAAATATTAAAAAATAAAATATGTACATTTTTTTGGTATTTTTATCCTAAGTATATTAATATATACCTATATATTTATATTATTTACAAAATATGTATTATATGTATTAATTAATAATATTTAATATTTAAATACAAAAAGTAATTTTCTATAAAATATTTTCAGGAGGTAAAAATAAAATAAAAATGTGTAAAAGTATATTTGTACTATTTTATTATTTTAAACAAAAGAGTGTATATTTATTTATTTATGTACAAACCAAAAGAAAAATCAAACAAATACCTAATAGAATCAAAATGATGAGAAAAAAATATTTTTAAATTTTTAATATGCTGAGAAAAAATAAATGAGTCAACTAAAAAAAGAAAAAGTCAAAAAACATTAGAAATGAAGCAAATGGGCTCAGGGGTGTAAAACCAACAAAGGTGGTGTGAAAAGGAAAATAGCTCAGGCCCAGCCCAAGAAGACATTGTCTTCAACCTTCAGCCAAAAACATTCAAAAACGCGCGCCCTATTCTTGATCTTCTAACTCCTGATTCCTGGCTTATTAATAAAAACTCATAACATAAAATGTGTTCAGCATCAAGAGACGAATCCAACCATATGCAGAATTTGTCCTAACTCTCTAAGATGAGGGAGAATTTCTTCTCCCCCAAATTCTAACCTAGATTTTCTGCCATTTTTAAACCTCAAATTCTCACAGCTCAAGCAAAAGAAATGAAAAGTAAAAACATGTACATGTTCAGTGGCATGAGTAGAACATTGTTTATTCACAAACTTAAAGCTAATGATGTCTAATAAGAGAGATACGAGTTCACCAAGATACCTGTTCAGCTGAAGTTCTATCTGGCAATGAGGGAGCTTTCAGTGCAAGGTGATGATTGGAAAAACTTCCTTGAGGTCCAGGGATGCTATTCCAATGTTTACTTTGTCTTGAAAGCTTCTGAATCGTGCTAGAGCACTCCACCTGCAAAACAAGAAACTGAAAATGGTGGAAGTGGTTAGAGGGATTACAGGTCGTGTTTTTGCTTTTGGTTAGCTTGCATAGATGTTAGGGAATGTATGTGAACTGGTTTGGGCAAGAATGCTTGAAAGGATTGAGAGTTGGAACTCAATCTGCAGAGGTGGCTCTGTTTGAGCAGTTTCAAGGTGATTCTGAGTTGTGGGAGGGATTGGAGGTAAAAGGCTCGTGCAATAGCTTGGTTGAGATCTTTGGAATGTGTTTGATGAGTTCACTTAAGGGTTTGTAAGCTGATATGAGAGTTGTTGTAAGTTATGATGTGTTTCTTACACTTTAAGCAAACAATGGTTCCTTTGTGCTTCTAGCCTGTACAGGCCCTCATACTATACTGCATAATCCCTTCTTGATCAGTGTGATTAACACATAAACTTGTGCCAATTAGATATGGACTGTACTTCTTGGATTTGTAATTGGACATAAAGTGAAACTTTTGCAAAAATAGAAAGAATGCTTTATCTAATTTGGGATTAATCCATCATACAATGCTTTAGCTCATGAAACAAGGTCTTGGCACAAAGGTTTTGCATTGAATTATTGAGTGTCAAAGGGTTTTAGGACCTGTAATTTAGCATAAACTATGCTGACTTGAAAATGGCTTAAGTTATGAACATGTTCATGCTCAAATCAAAAGTGAGTTTTTGCCCAATTGTGAAATTCGATTCTCTCAAGTTATGAGGTTGTTTGAGAAGTTCTTGGACATTTTGGAAAGCTTGGAATATGTAATACAATCCATCTTTGAAATGCAAATTGAAATTCCAAGTGGAAGTGTATGGAAAATGGCCTTGAAGTGGGGTAGAAAACCTTGTCAAAATAGGTCAAAAACTCATTAAGTTAAGAATGGTTTAGTGCCCTTATTCAAAAATTTGTAACTTGAGATACAAGCCTCAAATGGGAAAACTTTGTGAACCAAAGTTGTAGATTATGCAACAAGCTACAACTTTCATGTTTTGACTTTTGTTTGAATCCAAATGGATCTTGGTGAAAAAATGGGGCAAAGTTGGGAAAAAATTAGGGTTTTTTATAACTTAGAAAAATTCTAAGTTATGAAAAATTCTAATTTCTAACCCTAATTTGCATTTTGTGATTTCTTGGTGAACAACTTTCATGATTTGGCATGTTTTTATGAAAAATGAATCTTGACTCTTGATTTTGACCAAAAAGTCAAAGTTTGACTTTTCAGTATACAGTCAAAATTGATCAATTGACTGGGAAATTCAACTGTCAATCTTGTGTACTTGGGATCTTTTGAGTTTGTTGAGCATGTCAAGATAATTCCATGGGGTCCTTGAGTCCATATATGAGCTTGGTTTTCCATTGGCTAGGTCAAACAGTCAAAAATTGCCTTTGTGCAGTCAAAACCCTAAAAATGACCATTTTGCCCTTTTGGTGATCTGATCAAATTTTTTATGGAATTGTGATCCAAACTTGATCAAATGGTCCATATGAGTTCATAATGTTAATGTGGGTCAATTTTCATGAGGCTTGACTGTCAATTGGCCACAATTGACTTTTTCCCCAATACAGCTGATTTCTAGGTCAACTGTCCAATTGACTGGGCAAAACTTGGAATCAAAG
Organism: Vicia faba; assembly: GCA_948472305.1. NCBI lineage: Eukaryota > Viridiplantae > Streptophyta > Magnoliopsida > Fabales > Fabaceae > Vicia > Vicia faba. The sequence continues at coordinate 265,181,965 of OX451741.1, read as the reverse complement.
CTTGAAACTTGGTATGGATAAACTTGGGAGTCCAATATGAAGCATGAAAGTCATCTTAAGCACTTTAGGTCAAAACATCTTGGTACAAACACAAACCCTAATTTGGGTCAACAGTGCAAGGAGAGGTCTTGAGCAGATGAAACCCTAACTGGATCTTGGGCTTCAAAGGTTTTGTGATGAGAAATCATTGAGAAATGGGAGGGCAAATTTTGGGGTACAACACAATGAAAGTACAGAAAATAAAGATTCTACACTATTACAATCATTAGGGGGATGGGGTGTACAAATTTCAAATAGGGATTGCAAATTAAATCCTATGTTACTATTACAACCATATTGAAATAGATAAGAATGTTCACGAAATGTAAAATGCTTATTTATTAAAAAAAAGAATTAAGTTTTATGTAAGAAAATATTTTTTTGTCTTTTTATGTTAAAAGAAAATATAATATGTGAATATGAAATATTTTTGGTGTTTTTTTTTATTAGTGAAAAATAAAAGTGATGAAAAAATAATAAAGGAAAGAAAAGAAAATCAGCGCAAATGCTGAAAATAGAAGAGGTCAGAAGTTCTGACTCTGACTTGCTGCACAAACAGAAACAACGTTAGTAGAAATATGGAAGTTCAGAAGTTCTGGATCTTCTGAGGATTCAGAAGTTTTTAGAAGCTTTGATGCAAATGTCAGAACTTTGTCTCTCTCCTTGCTAGTCAGAACATCTGTAACTTAGTCATTTCTTAACAGAACAAAAGTTGCACATATAACAGTTATGACAAATTTCAAGAAATATCAGAAACGGAAATCAGAAGCAGCATGAATTTTCTAATCCTAATTCTGAGTCCTAATTTATTTATGAAACTCTGAACTGGAATTCCCTCTATTTAGGCAGGCAGATGCATGAAATCTCAGAATATGTACATCATCAGGATCAGAATATCTACATTGTGTTAAATATGCAAGATCCGACAATGCCTAAATAACATGATGAGAGTCAGCAGAAAACTTACCTTGCAGCTGGGAAAGATTTTGTGAACTAAAGGTTGATCCTAAACTCTGGTGATGTTTTGAGAAACTTCTTCATGTACTCAGTAGGATGGAAGTTTGCACCTTCTGGAATAGCCAAGGGGTGATATTCTGACTTCTTTGAGGTGGAGGTGGATGGAGAGTGTATGGTAGTAGGAATATAGAAGTTAGGGTAACTTCTAATATGTGAATCAGCAACTGCGTGGATGGCTTTAGTCAAGAAACATTTGAGGAAAAATGGAGTTTGAATGCAAGAATCAAATGCTAAGGTTTTTTATTTTTGTGTTTATAGTTTTGTGGATTCTTGGAATTTTTACAGGAGTTCAAGACTTTTCTTTCTCAATTTTCCCACCTTTATCTCAAATTTTTCTGACCCCTTTTCAATGGCCAAAGTTGTTCTATTTATAGGCAAAAGTTTTGTAGTTTGGAGGGGTCAAGTGGCACCAACATCATATGCTAGATGCTGACTTACTCTTGAAGTAAGCTTAAACAAGTGTGGTTCAATGCATCAAGTTGGATGGTTAACAGCGCCTAAGCAGGATTTAGCAGCGTGAATTAAGGAAAAGTAGAAGCAGCACATGGGCCTAGCATACTTTTGCACAACAGTTGGTCTTCCCAAGACAGTAGGGGTACACGTGGGGGAAATCCTTTGGATAATAACTCACAAGTGGTTGTGAGCATTAAATGATGATGAGATTTATCAAATCAAAAATCCTGCCATGTGAAACTCTGCATCCTTGCTTGACTCTGGATTAGAAGTTTTGTTTCAGCGTAGCATCTAACCTTCTGATCCTCTTATCTTCTGACTCCAGCATGTTCTGAAGGAACTTTCAGACTTTCTAGAAAGCTTACAGGACGCTTCTTAACCTTCTTTGAATTACCCTGGCAAACTCTGACTGAAGCTTTTTGTGAAAACTTGCCCAGAAGTTCTGACCAAACTCTGTCTTGAGAATATCCAGAATTTGCTGAGTGCTTTAGTGATAATCTGGTCAGAAGTTCTGAAATTGTCATAATCCTTAAATAATTAGAAAATTTTCTAAGTACTTTAGAATTTGACTTTTCCAAAGTAAAATTTTGACTTTTGAAATTCTTGATGAAACAAACTTCATATTCCAACATGTCTTGATGAAATATGATTTTTTTGAGATTTGATTTTCATCCAAAAGTCAAAGTTAGACTTCTCAGTGTGCAAATGACCATTTTTCCCTTGTGAATGGTTTGCTTGGAAAATTTGATAATTCAAGGCTTGGAATTGGATGAGAGAAAACTTGAGGATCCAGGGTGATTCCTTGAGAAATGAGAGGGAAAATTTTAGGGTACAACACAACTGAAGTGGGATACCCTAGAGGTGCATATGTGCAATTGTGTTCAATTCAGTTATTTATCTTGCATCATTAGGTTTGCTAACGCTTTGTTTTTCAGTCTTGTCATGCAATCCTAATTACTAGCAGTTAATATGTGCAGAAGAATGTAAAGTTCGAAAATAAACCCTACGCTATTACATGGATTTGAGGAGGGGGATATTTACAATGTATAAAACTTGGGGGAAGAAAAATAAGGAAAGCGGTAAAAATCCTAATTAGTCTATTACATCAGTATACAGGTACAGTAATGTAAAAATGCGAAAAATCAATAACGCGTGAAAGGTAAAGACGTCTAAAAACCTAGTAATTAAGAGTTCCTTTTTTGTTTGTGATTTAAGAAAATAATTAAATTAAAATTATCCTAAAACTTATTTAGAAAATAAAATTAATTTAAGAAAATAGTCCAAGTTTTTTTATATTATTTTTGTTATGAAAAGAAAATAATTAAAAACTAAATTAGATCCTAAATTCTAATTCATTTTAAATTAATAAAAATGGTTAAAATAATTAATTAATTATTTAATAAAAAAATCTAAACCTAATTTTTGGTGAGCTTTTTTTATTATTTGGTTAATTAAATAAGTAAATGATAAAAGGTAAATTAAAAAGGATGATAAAACAAAAATTAAATGGGCCTAAATGCTGAAAGGAAAAGGGGTGTTTGTTTGGAAATTTCGCTGGGCCCAATAGAGAGCCCATACTTGCTTTTGGATTAAGTGAGGACTAACTTTGATGGCATATGCTGGATCTGCACGTTCAAACCCTTGGATCTAGATCAATCATGATCTAGTGGTTGCAATTTGAAGGCGTATAGTATGCTCATGGCCATTGAGGTATAGAATCAAAACGGTGATATACGATCCGACCGTTTGAGAATGCTATAGGCTTGGAAACTGGCAGGGATAGGCTCCTGGAGTCTTCAGGAACGGGTTTGAGTCCTTAGTTTGGACTGAAAGGGGCTGGAATTGGGTGCTTGAAATTTGACAACTTTGAATTATTTTTGCAATTTTTTTTGTGTGAGTTCTAGGCTGTCTTCTTATGTCTGTTTGGCTTGCTCATAACTTGTATTTATAGAGGAGAAGAATGGGAAAAGATAGTAAAAGATTAAACAGCCTTAATCATGTTCTTCAAGGCCATGAATGAAAAATTGAAATTTGGCCAAAGATGTGGTTTCTTGTCTCTTTTGCATGTGGATGAACCTAGACATTGCTTGCACGAAATTCATGGGCCTCTAAGTTGTCCAAAACATCAGCCCACATGCCAAGGCATAATTCTAATTATTTTATACATTTTATTTTATATTTATTTAAAATAAATTAAAATGAATATGAATAAAATAGTTAGAAAATGCAAGGCATGGCAAGAATAATTTTAGAGGTCCTCTATAAGCTTAGGAAGATGCTTGAAGTCCAAGAAATTAAGCCATTGACGTATAACTTCAAATTTGCTTAATGCCTAATTCTTGAAATTTCCCAAATTTTCCCAACTTGGGAAAGCCATAACTTGCTCAATTTTGATCTCATGATGATGATATTGGACTTTTTTGGAAAGCCTAAAATGTCTATAAGTTTGACTGTACATAGGCCACAGTTGACTTTTGACCTAGTACAATTGATTTTCAAGCATTTGAGCAATTGACTAGGCAAACTTATAGTGCAAGGCATGAAATTTGTCATGGATAACCTTGAAGGCATATTAGTGCCATGGAAAAAATTTGAGGCCTTGAGAGCTCACACATCTTGATGAAAAGTGAAACCTTAGTTAGAGGTTCATTGCTTAGAAGGAGAATTTGTCTGGTCAATTCTTGGTCAACCTTGAGCAATTGAGAGTCTCTAGGAGCATGTTTTGAGTAAAAATGGGAGGAAAAATTTTGGGGTACAAAAATATGGTACATAGATTGCTATTGATCGACCTAAAAATAGGTGTGACTTCTATATAAGTCCACTTACGATTGCTTAACATAGCGCTAAATTTTGTCCCGATTCGAGAAATGATCATTCGTGGCTCAAACATATGTTCGCAAGCCCAAGCATGTTTAATTTGAAACCTTTGATCCAACAATCTTGAGGTTCATTGTTAGGAGGATTTGGTCTTATCCATCCTCTAATGAATCTTCATAAATTTTGGAACTAAGTGAATCATTTAAACATCGTTGATCATTTATTATACCCCAATTTTTGCCCCTAAGATTCCTCTATCATCTCATACCATCACAATGCAATCAGATCGCAAATTAGGGTTTGGGGTTTATCTTCTATTGCATCCTGTCTTAGGGTTTACCTATGGAATCACCAAGCACCTTGAAGAACTTTTATTTGTATATCTTGTACTTATATGCTTCTAACTAACCTCAAAATGTGTATATTTTGTCTATTGGAATATCATCTTGTAGGTCATGGCACAATTGCAGTCATCTCACAATCTCCTAGCACAGATGATCAAAACTAGGGTTTGAAGTTTAATCCAGATATCTTTGGATTTTTTGGAAATTATTGATCCCATACTTCTCTACATAGTCATGAGCATCTATCATTGGAATTTGATCATCAATTTTGGCTTGAAGGGGTTTAATTGATGAAAAGGGGTAAAATGGTCATTTTGTCAGAAGACAGTCAAAATCAGTTATTGACCAAGTGGAATTTTGGTCAACCATCAATTCAATATCCCTATTCTCATATTTCATGGTCAATAGTGCAAAAATATCAAGAGGAAGTGTGAATTGGAGATAACTTGTCAAGGAAGTTATTTGAAATTTTGAAATTTTTCTAAGTATCCATAGGGTTGAATTTTGACTGCCTATAACTTTCTCAATTTTTATTGAAAATGTGCAAACTTTATATGCCTAGAAAGAGGATGAAAAATTCTCCAACTTTGAAGGAGTTCCCACAGGTCAAAAAAATGAAAGGAAAAAAAGTTATGAAGCTTGGAAGATTTTGACACTTAGTGAAATTTTGATTAAAAATGCAAGAATGTGACTTCTTCATGTCCATTTTTGAATGACCATTTGGACTTAAATCAAAAAGTTGTATATTGAAGTTTTCTCTTCATTTTTAACTCAAGAATCATCTCAAATGGTTAAGTGTAGAGAAAGATATGGTGATTTGGATATTAAGTTGAAAACTGAATTTTTGCCCAACACAAGGCAAGTCACGCGCGCTAGGCACTCATTTCATCACACATGTTGCGGGAGCGCATTCATCAATACTTTTCTATGTGAAATATACATTATTTTGAGAAATGTCCAAAATCAAAGTTGAAGCCCTAAATGTGAGAAGCAATTTTGCTTCAGAAAGTTTCTCCAAATTCTCCATAAATTTTGAGATATAATTGAAACAAGAAGGCATCATGCAAGCTGAAATGTTTTTCCCAGCCAGGCCTCACGCGCACGCAGCAAGCCCAGACAGGCCTAGAATTTTATCAAGCAGTTTGTAAGAACACATTCATAAAAAAATATCTCATTGATCCAAGCTTCATTTTGAAAAATTTTGAACATCAAAGTTGGAGTATGTAATGTCCTCTCCATTTTTGATTCAAACTTTATGACATCATGCACCATGGAGAGAGATATAAGGAGTTAAAGATGTGATAATGAAATGGAAAAGCTTGCATGGGAATGCATGAAAAAATTGTAAGCCACCAAGTCTCGGCCTTCCAGCTCATCACTCATGCCTTCCTTACTCAATTCCAACTCTTCATTTGTTACTCAAAACGACCTCAATGTGCTCAACAAACAACATAAAACACATTACTTCTCATTTTTCTTATTTTCCTCACTTTCTCATTCCTCACTCTATATAAAGCAACTAGATTCAATAAAGAAGGGGTTAGCAAGAAAATCAGGAGCTATCTCTCTTTCTCTCTTCCTCACAAAGCAAGCTAACACACATCCTCGTTCTCACAAAAGCCAAACTTGATTTCTCTTCCATTGCTCAAAGTTTATTTTCTTCGAAACAGTTCTCACTCTTGCTCTAGCCTACATTTCTCTCTCATTTCTTCATATTTGGAGTTTAAGAAACAAATTTCTCTGGGTTTCTCATCACTGGATTCAGAGGCATAGTGGATTTATTTTTCACTTGAAAGGTAAAATTCAGATTTGGATTTCTCGATTGTTACCTTAATTCAATGCTTGATATCTTGCATACATGTTGTTAGCTGGCCAGACAATAGGTCCGATATATACATTTGGCTCGATTCAAGCATCAATGGTGTTTTGAACTTTCTGAAAATTCTACTCAATTCTCGTTTTCAGTGACTTTGAGCTTAAAAATCTCTTTGATCTTGCCTTGTTTTTGGAATCCAAAAGTTGTGTGATGTTCTTGGATGTTTGCTTTTTGAGTCTTGCCAAATGGTTGAGTAATAAGAGAGAAATCGAAGCCTAAAAATGCCTTGCTGAACTGACTCTTGTGCGCGTTTTTGGTTTTGGAATATTGGTAGGGACGATGACGTGTCCCTGCCTAATTGAACATGGATGCATTTTATCTTTTACAACGCATTTTGGCAAAAAAGGGTGTAAAAGGCTTTGTATATTAATTTTTCTTCTGTTTTCTCAAAATTTATTTTAATATTTCTTTCACTTCAAAAATTATAAAAAAAATATTTTAAACTCCTTTTTTAGTATGTTTTCATATTTTGGTTTTTATTTCATTTTTTTAATCATTTTTATTGATTAAATAAAATCATGTGAATAATTAGGGTTTTAATATTTCTTTTAAATCTTGAATTTTATTTTCTTATATCTATTAAGTAAAAAAATCCATAAAAAATATTCTTGGACTCTTATCTGAACTTATTACATGAAAATATTTTTTTCCTATTTTATAAAAATTTTGGATTACAAATTAAATTATTTAATTGAACATATTCATTTTTTCCTTTTTTTAATGAATTGTTTAAATAATTTTCTATTTCTTTTTTCCTTTTGAGATAAAATTCAAGAAAAATATGCTTTCTGTTCCTTTTAATTTTCTTGATATTTAGGTTATTTTACATCAAATTTATTTGACATTTGGATCTAATTGATTAATTTTTGAACTTATTTTCCTTTTTAGGGTTTTTGCTTGATCATGCACATTAATGGATTTAAATTTTTAACTTCTTATACCTATAAAATCATAGATGAAGTTGTTTGGAGTGCTTGAACATGTTGAGGCCATAAAAATCATTTTTCTGGAATTTTACAATGTGATTTCATTTTTTTCACAAATTATTTTCCAAAACCATCTAGTTTAAGGCTTAAACTTGCTAGTTTCCAAGTTTGCATTTCTAAAGCAAGTTGCCACCTCAATACAGGGACTCCAAATTTTATTTCTAACTTTTATAGGAATTTAAGATGTTAGGGTTTTAATTTCATAATTTTTCAAGTCATTTTCATATTTTGAAACTATTTTTGACTTAAGATTGCATTTTGGGTTTTACCTTTGATTAATGCTTATAATTGAAAACTTTTGCACATGATTCTTGTTTGATTTTTGAAATAGTATGTGGTACTGACTTGGAGAATATATTGAAACAAATTATTCAATATCATTGGGTCTTGAGTGTTGATAGGTTGATAAACCAAATCCATTAAAATGGGTGAATGATGTTGACGATATTTGAAACTCTAATCCCTTCCCTCTTCATATTATTCCCCTTTCTTATTGTATTACATGTTATGGGATAATGATCTCTATATCATTTATCCAAACATGAAATACATATATTTCTATTGACCGACCTCAAAATAGGTGCGACTTCTATATAAGTCCACTTACGATTGCTTAACATAGCGCTAAATTTTGTCCCAATTCGAATAAATGATCATCCGTGGCCCAAACCTATGTTTGCAAGCCCAAGTATGTTAATTTGATCCCTTTGATCCAATAACCTTGAGATTCATTGTGTGGAGGCTTTGGTTCTACCAATCCTCTAATGGATCTTCATAAATTTTGGTCTACGCGGATCACTTAAACATCGTTGATCATCAAATGTTGCCTTGAGAATTCTTAAATGGATGATATACTTGACAAAAAGAAAATGAAAATTGTTATTGAGAGGATTTTGTTCTACCAATCCTCTAATGAGTTCTAAATTCAAGTTTCAAGATGGTCATCCAACTAACCACTAATTATTAACAATTGACTTTACTTTATGCTTTTATTTTTATGCTTTAACTTTATGTACTATTTACTTTAGCATTTACATTTCATGCTATTTTCATCTTTGCTCACTTGAGCTTTTCTTTTCTTTTTGAAGATACCTAATAATCAACATAAACCATAAAAAACTTTAATGATACTTGGACTATTTGGTTACTATCCTTGGCATTATGGAGTATTGGACTTCTTGGACTTAGGAATAGAAACCTTGGCCTATGTTGGAGACCTTATGACTTTAATTGATATATTGTCTGAAGTTCTTGAGGTTTACCTCAAGACATTGGGTTGTTTGTTAGTTTTGTGTGTAGGTTATTGTGATTACATACTTTGTTTGTAATCTAGAATTCACCCATATACAGCCGTTACTCTGCCCAATTTTTGCGAAGACTTAATACACTTGAAGTTTAGTTCTCTCAAGAGGTCTAGTATCTTTGCTTGCTTGGTTTCAATCCAAAGAATAGGAATTCTATCTTGACTCATATTGTCAAGTATTGGATTCTTGTTACTTAGATGGTTCTTCTCCCTAACTTTTACCTTATGCTTTAGGATAGTCTCTTCTTCTCCTTCCATCTTCTTTAATTTCAAAAATCTTCTCACTCCTTTTGAAAACTATTCTTTTTTTTTATAAAACTTGAACCACCTTCATAATAAACTTGGACCTAGGTCGATGCATTTTCAAAACCTTTTCATAAATAAACTTCAATCAACTTAATAATACCTTGACATTTTTCTGAGAAGACTAAAAGTCAATCAATCTCATTTCAAACCATTTTGCTACTTTGGCTTTTATTTTAAAACTTTTCTCAAAAGATTGGACTCTTGTCAATCCTTGTAGTGATGCAAACAACTATACTTCTACAATATGTGGTAAAGTGAGATATTTTCCACTTGGGTGTTGAGTGAGGCATTGTTGATTTTAAAATCTAAGCCATATCCTCCACTTTGAGATGATGCAAATTCTCCTTTCTCATGATTGTGGGTGGTAAGTATGTTTTCCACACGGACAATGACGATGATGTCTTATCTCATAAAATTAACCAACACACTTGTGTTTTAATATTTTTAAAAGGTGAACTACGAGTACCCTGATCCCCTATTGCACGGAAGGTGGTACGTAGGCGCTAAAGGTTCGCAACCGCGGTGGGTGCAAAAATCATAAAAAATATATTTATTTTCTCACCTCCACCATCTATTTTACATACAACATTTTATAGCCAAAATATACAGATTTTACAAAGAGGTTCTTGCGGAGTACCGTAGATGTTTAGGGTGCTAATACCTTCCCTTTGCATAACCAGCCCCCTTAGGGTTATTATCTCTTTTTCCATTCCTTTAGAAACAATAAAGCGCGGTGGCGATTTTTATTTTGATTTGTGTAAGTCTAGTCAATCCAATGGCTTAGTCTTAAACATTTCTACTGCTACAAAAAAATGGCGACTTCATTGGGGAAAGATCGATCGCTTGCTGGTCCATCCCTAAGTGGGTTAAACATATCTTTGTTTATATCTGTATATGTGCTATTTTTTGTTATATATTATATGTTATATATCTGTTTGTCTGGACTTTCCTAGTTTTCAGGGTGCTTGGTGATTACTTATGAGTCCTATACCTGAACTTGGGCAAACTTTAAGATAGGATGGGCGGTATAGTCATGCTAACTTTGAGGGAGTAATCTAAAAAAAGGAGGCATGAGACCCCCCACTCAGTGGATGCCCCTTTAATTGTAGTGTCGTTTACCGAGTAATCGGGAAGACGTGCTGCTTTCGACCTGGGAGCCCGCTGAAGCTGAGGACCGTAGAATACTTAACCCATATTGGCCTTTTAGGTGTAGTGCGGAAGCTATGACGGAGTAATCCGGAAATAGTTGTCACGCGATACTACGCTTGGACGAGTTTTTCTTGAGAATATTACTAATTACCGAGTTAATCGGGAAGTCGGTAATATCCGAAGGAAGGATGTAGACTCTGGGAACCTCTAGAACCTTGTTCAACAGGTGATAACTTTTAGACCATACCTTATGGGTAGTACCTTTGACCTCATGCTCGTGACTTTGAACCTATGAACCCTATGTTTGTGATCTTGTGTGTGATTGTTTCATCATGCATCTATGCACTCATAAGCATCTTTTGAAGAAATTTTATTTCAAGGGACTTGAAAGTTGATCATTTGTGAATATCTCAGGCACCTTTGACCATGGATTCTGGAAAAAGAAAGATCGGAAAATACAGTTTCAAAGATCCCAAGATAGATGAGTTGATCAGTCTAATTCCCAAGATTGAGTGTTCTATAGATTTTCAGGAGAAGTATGGATCCATCATTCCTCTCATGAAGCTTAGGATGAAGGGGGGTATTCTCTCAACCTTGGTCTAGTTCTATGATCTGATGTATCATTGCTTTACTTTCACTGACTATCAATTGATGCCTACACTAGAAGAGTATTCTTATCTGTTGGATTTACCTATTACCGATCGTGTTCCTTTTACTGGTTTGGAGGGTGAGCCAAAACCACACGAGATTTTTGCTTTGATCCATCTGAAGAAGTCTGAGGTTAAAGCCCATATGACTATTAAAGGAGGGATTAGAGGATTACCAGCTCAATTCTTATTGGAGACAACTTGTTACTTTGCTAGGATGAAAAGTACAATCGCTTTTGAGGCCATCTTTGCTCTACTTGCTTACGGGTTATTTTTATTTCCTAATGTGGACAAGTTTGCTGACATTAATGCTATCAGGATCTTCATGATTGGAAACCCAGTTCCCACATTATTGGGAGATGCTTATTAATCTATTCATCTTCTAAATTCTTATCATGGGGGATGATTATATGTTGCACGCCTATGTTGTACCAGTGGTTTATTTCTCATATGCCTCAGTCTGATGCTTTCTGGGATGTCAGGAAGGAACCCCGTTGGCCTCATAAGATCATGGCACTTACTCACTCAAATATTGATTGGTATCATCGGGATTACCATGATGTAGAGATTGCCAACAATAGTGGTAGTTTCCCCATGTATCTCTTCTTGGTACAAAGGGAGGAATTATCTACAACCCTATTCTTGCACCACGACAACTTGGTTATCCGATGAGGGATAAACCAAATAGTATTCATTTGATTAGTTTATTCCTGAAGGAGGGAGAAGACCATAAGGAAGCTAGGGAGCAGATTGCGAAGGCTTGGCGTCACATTCATAGGAAGAGTAGGAAATACTTGGGATCTAGGGGGATGTTTCTTTGGAGCCTTATCTTCAGTGGGTCCAAACGAGAGCTATTCAGTTGAAGATGTCGTATTCCCGGGAAGCACCTATGCCTGATTTGTTTGTGAAGACCACTCCTCCCCTATTGGATGATGTTGAAGAGCTACAACTTTCTTTAGTCAGTATGCAACCGGAAAAGGAAGCTTGGAAGAATAAGTGCCAAACTTTAGAGATTTCCTATAGAGCAGACTTGAAGGAGAAATACGACTTGATTGAGATTCTTGAGAGTCAGGATGTAGAGACAATGGAGAGGCAAGGGGATTTATTTTCCTCTAAGCCTCAGTCAGATGCTAGTTGCTCACTTCTTGATTCAGGTGATTGGAAGGAGGTTGCCACCAGATATGCGGAATAAAACCAGAGGTTGAAGGCTCAGATTTCCAGGCTTACAGGGAAGCACTGACGTATAGAGTGATCTTCCTCAACTTTACTTCTTAGGGTTTTAGACTTTATTTTCATCTTGTACTTGGGATTATTGAAACTTGTAATCCATTTTGAAGTTATTAAATTTTTTTCCCAATATTTTAAAAGTGTTATTACTTTGATATTTGCAATGTGTCTATAAATCTTTAAATCCCTTGAAATATTAATAATAAAAAATATCATGTGCATTGCATATCATGCATCATATTTCACATATTTCTTGCATTTTTATGCATATCCAGGTGTCTTACCAAGCTTCTTTACTTCCTTCAGCAAGCTGTCTCACCACTACAATACTCGAGCTAATTTCAGAAGGAAGATGGACAACTTAGAACAAGAGAATCGCGAGCTGCGCGAGGAGGTTTCTTCTCTGAAGGCTGGCATGGATAATCTTACTGCTCTGATGGAATCTCTGGTGGCTGCTCAGAATCATCCACCGAGTGTTCAACCTCAACAGATAAGGGTTACTACTGAAGCTCCGACTGCTCTTGTGTCTGCTACTCCAACTGTTATTCAGAATCGCATGCCTCAAGATTATCCATGGGGAATTCCAGAGAACTTTGTGCCTGAAGGTTTCAATCTTGGTCCTCAAGTTACTCCATTCGTTCAGACTACTGTTACTTCTGCACCTCCTGTGGTGCATGCTACTCCTACTGCACCTCCTTCGGTGAATATGGTCCCATTTGCTAATGATGATATGTATCATCCTTTTCCTCCACCAAGTGAAGGCTTGGGTCTCTATGATAGAATAGATGATTTTCAAGATCAGTTTGACAAGATGCAAAGGGAGATGAAGGCCCTTAGAGTAAAGGAATTGTTCGGACAAAATGTGAATGATTTATGCTTGGTCCCGAATGTCAAAATACCTGCGAAGTTTAAAGTCCTGAAATTCGAGAAGTACAAGGGAAAAACTTGTCCTCGTGCTCATCTTATGATGTATATAAGAAGAATGTCTACCCACACTGATGATCAATGTCTGCTGATTCACTTTTTTCAGGATAGTTTGACTGGTGCTGCATTGGAGTGGTATATGAGTTTGGACAGTGCTAATATCCATACTTTCAACGACTTGGGAAAAGCATTTATCATACAATACAAATAAGACATGGATATGGTGCCTGACCGTGATCAACTCATGGCCATGGTCCAAAAGGACAGGGAATCATTCAAAGAATATGCACAGAGATGGCGTGAGGTAGCCGCCCAAGTGATTCCTCCCATGGAAGAAAAGGAGATGACTAAGATTTTCCTGAAGACTCTAGGTGCTTTCTACTATGAGAGGATGGTAGCGAGTGCGCCAAGTGACTTTACTGAAATTGTGGGAATGGGTATCCGTTTAGAAGAAGCTGTAAGAGAGGGTCGTTTAACAAAAAGTGAATGTTCCGGAAGTACGAAGAAGCCATCATATGGGTTTTCCAAAAAGAAAGAAGGAGATACAAATGTTGTTATGCAAGAGAGGATGGTTAATCCTCCTAGAATAAATTATCAGCATCATCAACAAGTCGCCTCAGTAACTCCAGTTATTGGTGTAGCTCCAACCACCGTTGCTTATCAGAGACCATCCCATCAGGGGAATCAAGGGTATAATCAGAGAAGGGAGAGTTATAACCCTATCCCTATGAGCCATACAGAATTACTCCCGACATTAATCAAAAGAAGTTGGTTCAGACCAGACCACCTCCCGTTATACCATCATCATTGCCTTGGTATTACAAGGCAGACCAAACATATGCTTTTCCTCAGGGAGAACCAGGGCACAATGTTGAGAACTGCTATCCTTTGAAAACTGAAGTACAAAAATTGGTGAGGTCTGGTATCTTATCCTTCAAAGATGTTGGCCCTAATGTGAAAGATAATCCTTTGCCAAAGCATGGAGGAGCAAATGTTGTGAACATGGTGGCTGGTTGTTCAGGCAACTTCCAGATTTTCGATATTAAATTGGTTAGAGGAGATTTGGTAAAAATGAATGCAGACCTCTGTGAACTTAGCTACTATACGCTTGACCATGCTAGTTGTACTATTTATAGTATAGATATACAGGGTTGTGACAAGATAAAGGCTGATTTGCAGAAGATGATGGATGAGGGCCTCATCCACATAATCAGGCCTAGGGCAGAGTATGAAGAGGAAGTAAACATGGTTTCTAGATGTCCTGGAGATTTCAGAATCTTTGATATGGAACATATGAATGAGGATATTGTACAATTTCATGCTACTTTCTGCCACATGACTGGTCAGGTAGAACATTAGTATGGATGTTGCCGAATTTGCTGTCGGGACCCCCGATGATGTTCAATTGTAAGGAAAGGTATTCAATTTTTATTGGATAATGGAACTATAAAGGTTACAGGCCAAAGGGATGATTACCATGAGGTTAATGAGATTGAGGTTTGTTTGGCCGAAGAAGAGTCAGATGATGAGTATGCCTCTGTGGATGAGTTATTCTCCTTAGATGAAGATATGTTTTCCAGAGACGACTTTGTAATGACTGAATGTGTTGAATAGGGAGTAAATGTTATTGTGCCTTATTTTGGTGCACCCACACCTTTTTAAGTTGAATATCATGGCAAGCCAGCTATTACTCCATTGGTGATTAGCTTATCGGGTCCTGTCCCCTACAAGTCAGACAAGGTTGTACCATACAAATATAATGCTACAATTTTAGAGGATGGTGTTGAAGTTCCCATCCAGCCAATGCCTAATGTTGGAAATATTGTCGAGACTAGCAGAGTGACCCGCAGTGGTCGTGTATTTGCACCAGTTGTTCGTGGAGATGTTAGTACTGGAAAGAAAATTGTTGAAGATGTTGAACCCAAGAAGGCAGTGGGGGAATCTAGTGGAGCTACGCTAGAAAAAGAGGTGGATGATATTTTGAAGATAATCAAGATGAGCGACTATAGAATTGTAGATCATCTACTGCAGACTCCTTCAAAAATATCTATCTTGGCTTTATTAATGAACTCTGCTGCTCATAGAGAATCTTTAATGAGGGTATTGGACCAAGCTTTCGTGGAAAGTGATATGCCAGTAGACCAATTCAGTAGTGTGGTAGGGAACATTACATCATGTAATAACCTGAGTTTCTGTGACGATGAACTGCCTGATGAAGGAATCACAATCTGGCCCTCCACATCTCTATGAACTGCAAGAATGATTCATTATCCAATGTGCTGATTGATAATGGATCCGCATTGAATGTTATACCAAGGAGCACACTTATGAAGTTGAAATATCAAGGAACTCCCATGCGCCCAAGTGGAATTATTATGAAAGCGTTTGATGGATCAAGGAAATCTGTTATTGGTGAATTGGACTTGCCTATTCATATAGGCCCACATTTGTTTCAGATTACTTTCCAGGTCATGGATATTATACCCGCTTACAGCTGTTTGTTGGGACGGCCGTGGATACATGAGGCAGGGGTTGTCACTTTGACTTTACACCAAAAGTTGAAGTTTGTGCATGAAGGAAAAGTGGTAATTATAAATGGAGAACAAGCATTATTGATATCTCATTTGTCCTCTTTCAGCATTGTGGAGGCGGATTAAGCTGCTGTTGGAACCCAGTTCTAAGCTTTATCCATTGATAATATAAGAGGAAATGATAATTCTATGGCTTCGTTTAAGGATGCTCAGCAGGTTGTGCGTAATGGCCATAGTGAAGTATGGGGAAAATTGTTGATCCACCTGTAAACAAGAATAGAGCTGGCTTGGGATTCTCTTTGAAGAATGATAAAGGTAAGAGCATGAAGCCGAAGTCTGCTGCAGGTAAGTATCAAGACATCTTCAGTAGTGGGGGTTATCTTTATCCAACTATTTCCGGGATTAATGCCATTATGGAAGATGAAGCAGAGACATAAATGCCAAATTATGTGATGCACTGAGTTAGGGTTCAGAACTGGATCACCATTGATGTTCCCTCTTGCATGCATGTTTCAAAGTAATTTGTTTTTATTAATCTTTTTGAAAAGATTTCACTATGCCTAAGATGAAAGTATTGATATTGTATGGGCTTATCTATTTGCTTTGATTTTTAAAATCAATAATAAAAGTTGTCTTTGTTTCCCAAATTGTGTTTTTCTTTTTTTCTTTTTTCTTGGAAAATGGTAATCAGAAAAAACGTTTTAAAATAAATAATAACTGAAATTCAATCTGCATGATCACTTGTTATATGTGTCAGTTTCTAAAAGAAATCATAAATCATATATGCAAATTAATTAAAAAACCCGTTGAACACAATGACCTTGCACCCTCTCCCAACTTTGAATGTCCTGTGTATGGGGCCGAAGAAGAAGATTATGATGAGATTCTGGAAGAGGTCTCACGGTTGCTTGAGCGCGAGGAGAATGCCATTCATCCATATAAAGAGCCATTGGAAGTAATCAATTTGGGTTCAGAAGAAGATCCGAAGGAAGTCAAGATCGGAGCATTACTGCATCCTGATGTGAAGAGCAGGTTGATTGAGATATTGAAAGAGTATGTGGATATTTTTGCTTGGTCTTACCAAGATATTCCTGGTCTAGATACAGATATTGTAGAGCACCATTTTCCGCTGAAGCCAGAGTGACCGCCAATCAAACAGAAGTTGCGAAGAACTCACCCAGATATGGCAGTGAAGATCAAAGAAGAAGTTCTAAAGCAGATTAATGCTGGTTTTCTTGTGACATCAGTGTACCCTTAGTGGATTGCCAATATTGTCCCAGTACCGAAGAAAGACGGAAAAGTTCGTATGTGCGTAGATTATAGAGATCTAAATAAAGCTAGTCCAAAAGATGATTTTCCATTTCCACACTTTGATATGTTAATGGATAGCACAACAAAATTCAAATTTTTCTCGTTCATGGATGGATTTTCCGGGTATAATCAAATAAGGATGGCTCCTAAGGACATGGAAAAAACAACGTTTATCACACCCTGGGGAACATTCTGTTACAGAGTGATGCCCTTCGGGTTGAAGAACGCTGGTGCAATGTACCAGAGGGCTATGACAACCCTATTGCATGATATGATGCACAAGGAAATTGAGGTATATGTTGATGATATGATTTCTAAATCCCAGACTGAAGAAGGGCATGTAGAAGATTTGTTGAAGTTGTTTCAGCGTTTGAGGAAGTATCATCTCCGCTTGAATCCAAATAAATGTACCTTCGGTGTTCGGTCAGGGAAATTGTTGGGTTTCATTGTTAGCCAGAGAGAGATTGAAGTTGACCCTGACAAAGTCAAAGCAATTTAAGAAATTCCAGAACCGAGAACTGAAAAGCAAGTCAGAGGGTTCCTCGGGCGTTTGAATTATATTTCCAGATTCATTTCCCACATGACTGCAATGTGTGAACCGATCTTTAAGTTGTTAAAGAAAGATAAAGGTTGTGTGTGGACAAATGACTGCTAAAGGGCATTTGAAAGAATTAAAGAGTATCTGCTTGAACCTCCTATCTTGCTCCCTCCCGTTGAAGGAAGACTATTGATTATGTATCTGATAGTGTTAGATAATTCCATGGGTTGTATTCTGGGACAACAAGATGAAATAGGGAAGAAAGAGTATGCCATTTATTATCTCAGTAAAAAGTTTACTGATTGCGAGTCCCAATATTCCATTCTAAAAAAGACATGTTGTGCTCTGGCCTGGGCGGAAAAACGTTTGCGGTAGTATATGTTGAATCACACTACTTGGTTGATCTCCAAAATGGATCCAATCAATTACATTTTTGAAAAGCCTGATTTTACTGGGAGAATTGCCAGCTGGCAGATGCTATTATCTGAATATGACATTGAATACCACACTCAAAATTAAAAGCAGCGTGTTGGCAAATTATCCTGCTCACCAACCAATTGATGATTATCAGTCTGTGATATATGATTTCCCCGATGAGGATGTGATGTTTCTGAAAGTGAAAGATTGTGATGAACCATTTCCTGAGGAAGGTCCTGATCCTGAATCTCGCTGGAGCATGATATTTGATGGAGCTGTGAATTCTTATGGTAAAGGAATTAGTGTTGTGATTGTCACTCCACATGGATCACACATTCCTTTTACTGCAAGGTTGGCATTTGATTGTACTAATAATATGGTAGAATACGAGGCTTGCATCATGGGTCTCGAGGAAGCTATTGATCTTAGAATTAAAATTCTATATGTGTATGGCGATTCATCTTTGATAATAAATCAGATTAAAGGAGAGTGGGATACTCGTCACCGCGGCTTGATCCCTTACAAAGATTATGCTAGAAGATTGTTACCCTTCTTTAATAAAGTTGAATTCCATCACAGCCCCAGAGACAAAAATCAAATGACGGATGCTCTGGCAACTCTGGCTTCTATGTATCAAGTAAATACTTGGAATGATATACCTTGAATTATAGTTTGGAGACTGGATAGGCCCGCTCATGTGTTCACAACAGGAGAGGTAGAAGATGAGAAACCTTGGTATTACGATATCAAACATTTTCTCCAGACTCAGGAATACCCTATTGGTGCATCAAATAAAGATAGAAAAACATTGAGAAGATTGGCTGGCAGCTTCTTCCTCAGTGAAAATGTGTTGTACAAGAGAAATTATGACATGGTCTTGCTCAGATGCATGGATAGACACGAAGCAGACATGTTGATGCATGAGATTCATGAAGGTTCCTTTGCCACTCATGCCAATGGATATTCGATGGCTAAAAAGATACTAAGGGCAGGTTACTATTGGCTGATAATGGAATTTGACTGTTATAAGTTTGCAAAAAAGTGCCATAAATGCCAGATTTATGCGGACAAGATTCATGCGTCTCCGACACTTCTAAATGTCATTTCTTCCCCGTGGCCTTTCTCTATGTGGGGTATTGACATGATTGGAATGATAGAACCCAAAGCTTCGAATGGACACCGTTTTATCTTGGTAGCAATTGATTACTTAACCAAATGGGTGGAAGCTATTTCATATGTTAATGTTACTAAGCAGGTGGTAGTGCACTTCATTAAGAATAATCTCATATGTCGGTATGGTGTGCCGAGCAGAACTATCACCGATAATGGCTCGAATCTGAACAACAAGATGATGACAGAACTTTGTGAATAATTCAAGATTGTCAATCACAATTCATCTCCGTACAGGCCGAAGATGAATGGGGCTGTTGAAGCTGATAATAAGAATATCAAGAAGATCATTTAGAAGATGGTTGTTACTTATAAAGATTGGAATTAAATGCTCCCTTTTGCTTTACATGGATATCGGACATATGTTTGTACTTCAATAGGAGTAACCCCGTTCTCCCTTGTGTATGGAATGGTAGATGCGCTTCCAATCGAGGTTGAGATTCCCTCTTTGCATGTGATAATGGAAACTAAGTTGTCAGAGGCCGAATGGGTCCAGAACAGGTTTGACCAATTGAATTTGATCGAAGAGAAGAGAATGACGACTTTGTGTCATGGGCAGTTATATCATAAGAGAATGAAGAAAGCTTTTGATAAGAAGGTAAAACTCGTGAATTCAGAGAAGGCGACCTTGTGCTCAAGAAGATCATGTCTTTTAACGCTGATTCTAGGGGAAAGTGGACTCCCAATTTTGAAGGCCCATATGTTGTCAAGAAAGCCTTCTCTGGAGGTGCATTAATTCTTGAAACTATGGATGGAGAGGAGTTCCCACGTCCCATGTATGCTGATGCAATCAAGAAATACTTCGCCTAAAGAAATAAAAGAATAGCTCGCTAAGTTGAAAACCCAAATGGGGGCTTAGGCAAAAAGGAGCGTCTCGGTAGGCCGAAAACCCGAAAGGGAAGTCTAAGAAAAAATTAGAGACATAAACAGAATAAAATTTCCCGCTAAGTTGAAAACCCGCAAGGGAAGCTTAGGCAAAAGTTAGGGACTTTCTTGGTAAGTAACTACATCAGACAAGACTCGGTCATTGAAGCAACAATATTCTTGGATCCTCACCATACTTCAACGAAAGCTGCTGCTCAGAATTTCAAAGTTGTTAGAGGGAATAGGGGTTATTGTATCTCAATGTATATTTTCCATTATATATTACCATTTTCTGAACTTTGTAATCATCCGTGGAGTCTCGCCATTTGCAGACTACCATTCTATCAATAAAATTTGAGCTTTTACCTAATTATTTGTAATTCTTATTTTATTCAGCTTACAAAAACTCCATTTATTATTGATAATAATTTTCAAAGCAAAAAGATTAAATAACAAAATTGATTTTCAAAAAGAATTTACAACTTACTTTTACTTTAGATTTTGTGATTCAAGAGGAAAACAAAAGTGGTGATCCCAAGAACGAACGAACTCCAGTAATTTTGGGAAGTTTAGTTTCCCCCAAAAAAGGTTTTCTCAGGTCGTTTTCGCTGGTATGCGCGTGATTTTTATATATTGAAGACGATACCAATTGGAGTGAGGTGTGGTATTGGGTTTGTGATCCCACTGTCCCCAGTCAAGTCTTGGATCTTTTTTTATTTTGGGTTTGCATGGTCTGAGGCCTCTATCCCAGATTCCCCAGCATAGTCTTCCCTCGTATGGCGAAAGGTCTTGTTCCCTTGGTGTGCTGAGATGGAACTATTTTCAAAATGTCGCTCTTTCTGCAGTATTGGCATTATTGTTGGTATTTATTTCCCAGGAAACTAGACCAGGGCAGTATATTTTCTAAGAAGTGTTGAGATAGTTGTCAACCCTTTGGGTTTTCACCCACCAAGTGCTGGATTTGATTTAAAATCCCCATGAGTTTGACCTCTTGCTATAATGTTGACTTCTTGATTCCCCAGGAAGGCTATCCCAAATCTTTTGTTGGAATAAGTTTGCATGATATGAAGACTCAATCCAAGATTCCCCAGTGAAGGCTTCACTTATTTGATAGAAGTCTTTTCTCTCCGTGCATGCTAAGTTGGAATCATTTGCGAAGTATCTCCTTTTCGGCAGTACCCGCATTTTGTTTGATTGCCCGATAATCAGGCAAGGACAATGTTTTATTTAAGAAGTGTTGAGGCATTTGTCAGTTTTTTGGGTTTTCACCCGCCAATCGCTGGGTTTGATTTAAAATCCCCATAAGATTGATTTCTTGTTGTAATGTGTGACTTCTTAACTCCCCAAGTTGTTATCCCCATGAGGTTTCATACTTTTTCCCCAGAGAAGTTGGTGCAATACTTACTCTCAATATTGAAGAACGTATCTTGGTTTCCCCTCTTTGATGTGGTGTTGGCCTCCCCAATGAAGTCAGCACGAGGTCCCTAGTTGATATCTTGATGATGAGGCACTATCTCCCCTATTGAAGTCTGTATGATATTTCCCCAATGAAGTCAGCATGGAATCCTCAGTTGATGTTTTGACGATATGGTTTACATCTTCCTTATATGAAATCAGTATTGCAATCCCCAGTAGAAGTACGGACTATAAAACATTTGTTTTCCCCATTGAAGTCTGTGTGTTATTCCCCGGTGAAGCATGAAGAAGGATGTTATATCCCTGTATCTATACTGATTTGTCGCTATGATGTGATTATTTTCGGATTATGTTCCTTCCTAGTGAAGTTAAGCCGCGAAATAGGAATCTGTTTCCTCAGTTGGTGCTTATTTTCTTATGGAATCTTCGTCTTGGATGCGATTTAGCCGAATATTGATTGTACCCGAGTTGGTTTTGTCTTTTTATCCCCAGTGTTATATGTCTGTTTTATCAGCATATACATAATAACACTCATACATTCATACATACATCATACATAGTTGAATTTAACAAATCATTGCTCATTCACATTCATTAATATTTTGTTGACATATTACCTTGTTTTGCAAAGTTGTGTTGTCCCCTCTCTAATAGAGTGTTAGCTTTAAGCATAAAGTGTATATTCTTTCAATTTCCCCACTGAGTTGTCCCTCGTGGAAGTTTTTTGCTTTAACCTTCTTGTACAACTCTTTGTCTGGATAGATTGGGTTTCCCTCTTGAGTTTATTTCTCAAAGGATGTATTTTGGTTGACTGATTCACTTCAGTTTATTTCTGGTTTGAATCTTTGTTTCCCAGTAATATTATTACTTTGGATTTCTGCAAGCTTCAAGCCTTGGTTTGAGAATGTGCATTTATTTTGGCACGAGAAGACTTTTATCTCCTCAGCAGGAACATGTTGGCATTTCCCCAGGAAGTTATATTTCATTCCCCAGGAAGTCATGATTTATTCCCCAGGAAGTCATATTTCTTTCCCCAGGAAGCCATATTGCTTTCCCCAAAAAGTCATTTTTACAATCCTTCCCATAACAGCAAGTAGCAGGTCTTTTTATTTGAGCAACTTGTACTTCCCCCTAAAAATCGACGTTATTTTTTTGCAATATTCTCTATGAATGGATAGTTTGCAGTTCATTGTCAAATTACTCCAGTGGATGGCAAGTCTTTCAATATGACAGAGACAGTTCGTTGAGAAATCTTTGCAAGTGGTAGTCTCTTTATTTGAGACAACTTATATACTACCCTTTCCAGGAGGAATTCCTTGGTTAAAGAAGAAGTTGAGACCCGTTCTAGGTGAAACTCCAGAATTTTGGGGAAACGTGTTATTCTCTTACTACCTTTAGTGAACGTTGGTAGTTCACCTTCAGTGAACGTTGGTAGTTCACCGTCAGTGAACGTCGGTGCTATATTCTTTTCCCTCTACCTTCACTGAAAGTTGGAGTTCATCGTCAGTAAACATCGATGTTATTCTCTTACTACCTTCAGTGAACGTTGGTATTTCACCTTCAGTGAACGTGGGTGTTATCTTTTTGCTACCTTCAGTAAAAATTGGTAGTTCACTGTCAATGAACGTCGGTGCTATATTCTTTTCCCTCTACCTTCAGTGAAAGTTGGTAGTTCATCGTCAGTGAACATCGATGTTATTCTCTTACTACCATCAGTGAACATCGGTAGTTCACCTTCAGTGAACATGGGTGTTATCTTTATTCTACCTTCAGTGAACGTTGATAGTTCACCGTCAGTGAACGTCGGTGCTATGTTTTTTCTCTTTCTACCTTCAGTGAATGTTGGTAGTTCACCATCAGTGAACGTTGGTATCATCTCCTTCTAACTTCAGTGAACGTTGGTAGTTCACCTTCAGTGAACGTCGGTGCTATATTTCTTTTCTCTCTACCTTTAGTGAAAGTTGGTAGTTCATCGTCAGTAAACATCAGTGTTATTCTTTTTTCTACCTTCAGTGAACGTTGGTAGTTCACCGTCAGTGAACGTCGATGCTATATTTCTTTTCTCTTACTACCATCAGTGAACGTTGGTAGTTCACCATCCGTGAACGTTGGTGTCATCTTTCTTCTACCATCAGTGAATGTTGGTAGTTCATCGTCAGTGAATGTCGGTGTTGTTATTCTTTCCTCTTTCTACCTTCAGTGAACGTTGGTAGTTTCTCCCTCAATGAAAGTTGGTGTATCCTTTGATCTTTTACCATCATCTGTGAGTCAGTATCTTTTTGATCTTCTACAT
The DNA here is from genome assembly GCA_948472305.1 of Vicia faba. Classification (NCBI taxonomy): domain Eukaryota; kingdom Viridiplantae; phylum Streptophyta; class Magnoliopsida; order Fabales; family Fabaceae; genus Vicia; species Vicia faba. The sequence goes on along the minus strand of OX451741.1, from coordinate 265,158,337 downwards.
TCTACTATTGAGTTAGTAGTTCATAGTTAGTTGTCAATCACTTTTATCCTGCACTGTCTCCTCTTTAGTTGAGTTGATGCTACCTTATCTCTTCTTTGGGTGTTACACCAATAGAGTCGGGTCTTTTGATTCACCAGTGATTTATTTTCCTGGTCGGTTTTCTCTTTTGATCCTTATTTCCTTTGCTACATCCCCAGTGGTGTTTTGCGTCCCTTTGAAGTTTTTCATATGAATTCATACTCATAAGCATTGCATAGCATCTTAGGGCCAAAAATAGGGTTTGTTTTATATTTAAGTATCTTCGATCACGTCGACACGAAGATTTTTAACCTTCGTATCTCCGGATAGAAGAAACTTAAATAAGGGCAGCTTTTGTACCCCAATTTTTGCCCCTAAGATTCCTCTATCATCTCATAATGCAATCAGATCACAAATTAGGGTTTCGGGTTTATCTTCTACTGCATCCTGTCTTAGGGTTTGCCTATGGAATCACCTAGCACCTTGAATCACTTTTATTTGTATATCTTGTACTTGTATGTTTCTAACTAACCTCAAAATGTGTATATTTTGTCTCTTGGAATATCATCTTGTAGGTCATGGCACAATTGCAGTCATCTCACCATCTCCTAGCACAGATGATCAAAACTAGGGTTTGAAGTTTAATCAGGAGATCTTTGGATTTTTGGGCAATTCTTGATCCCATACTTCTGTACATAGTCATGAGCATCTATCATTGGAATTTTGATCATCAACTTTGGCTTGAAGGGGTTCAATTGATGAAAAGGGGTAAAATGGTCATTTGTCAGAAGACAGTCAAAATCAGTTTTTGACCAAGTGGAATTTTGGTCAACCATCAATTCAATATCCCTATTCTCATATTTCATGGTCAATAGTGCAAAAATATCAAGAGGAAGTGTGAATTGGAGATAACTTGTCAAGGAAGTTATTTGAAGTTTTGAAATTTTTTTAAGTATCCATAGGGTTGAATTTTGACTGGCTATAACTTTCTCAATTTTTATTGAAAATGTGCAAACTTTATCTGCCTAGAAAGAGGATGAAAAATTCTCCAACTTTTTATGAGTGGCCACAATTCCAAAAAATGAAAGGAAAAAAAGTTATGAAGCTTGGAAGATTTTGACACTTAGTGAAATTTTGGTTAAAAATGCAAAAATTTGACTTCTTCATGTCCATTTTTGAATAACCATTTGGACTCAAATAAAAAATTTGGCAAAATGAAAGTTGTAGATTGAATTTTTCTCTTCATTTTTCATTCAAGAATCATCTCAAATGGTTAAGTGTACAGAAAGATATGGTGATTGGGATTTTGAGTTGAAAACTAAAGTTTTGCCCAGCACAAGGCAAGTCACGCGCGCTAGGCAGTCATTTCATCAAACATGTTGTGGATGCGCATTCATCAATACTTTTCTATGTGAAATATTCATTATTTTGAGAAATGTACAACATCAAAGTTGAAGCCCTAAATGTGAGAAGCAATTTTGCTTCAGAAAGTTTCTCTAAATTCTCCATAAATTTTGAGATATAATTGAAAGAAGAATGCATCATGCAAGCTGAAATGTTTTTCCCAGCCAGGCCTCACGCGGGTGCAGCAAGCCTAGTCAGGCCTGGAATTTTATCAAGCAGTTTGTAAGCACACATTCATAGAAAAACATCTCATTGATCCAAGCTTCATTTTGAAAAATTTTAAACATCAAAGTTGGAGTATGTAATGTCCTCTCCATTTTTGATTCAAACTTTGTGACATTTCATGCACCATGGAGAGAGATATAAGGAGTTAAAGATGTGATAATGAAATGGAAAAGCTTGCATGTGAATGCATGAAAATTTTGTAAGCAACCAAGTCTCATCCTGCCAGCTCATCACTCACACCTTCCTTACTCAATTCCCACTCTTCATTTGTTAATCAAAATGACCTCAATGTGCTCAACAAACAACATAAAACGCATTACTTCTCATTTTTATTATTTTCCTCACTCTATATAAAGCAATTAGATTCAATAAAGAAGGGGTTGGCAAGAAAATCAGGAGCTATATCTCTTTCTCTATTCCTCACAAAGCAAGCTAACACGCATCCTCATTCTCACAAAAGCCAAACTTGATTTCTCTTCCATTGCTCAAAATTTCTTTTCTTTGAAACAGTTCTCACTCTTGCTGTAGCCTCCATTTCTCTCTCATTTATTCATATTTTGAGTTTAAGAAACAAATTTCTTTGGGTTTCTCATCACTGGATTCAGAGGCATAGTTGATTTATTTTTCACTTGAAAGGTAAAATTTCGATTAGGATTTCTCGATTGCTAGCTTAATTCAATGCTTGAGATCTTGCATGCATATTGTTAGCTGGCTAGACAATAGGTTTGATGTATACATTTTGCTCGATTCAAGCTTCAATGGTGTTTTGAACTTTCTGCAAATTCTACTCAATTCTCGTTTTCAGTGACTTTGAGCTTAAAAATCTCTTTGATCTTGCCTTGTTTTTGGAATCCAAAAGTTGTGTGATGTTCTTGGATGTTTGTTGATCATGTTTGCTTTTTGAATCTTGCCAAATGGTTGAGTAATAAGAGAGAAATCGAAGCCTGAAAATGCCTTGTTGAACTGATTCTTGTGCGCGTTTTGGGTTTTGGCATGTTGGTAGGGACGATGACGTGTCCCTGCCTGATTGAACATGGATGCATTTTATCTTTTACAGTGCATTTTGGCAAAAAGGGTGTAAAAGGCTTTATATATATATATATATATATATATATATATATATATATATATATATATATATATATATATATATATATATATATATATATATATATATATATATATATATATATATATATATATATATATATATATATATATATATATATATATATATATATATATATATATATATATATATATATATATATATATATATATATATATATTAATTTTTCTTTTGTTTTCTCAAATTTTATTTTAATATTTCTTTCATTTAATAAATTATAAAAAATATTTTAAACTCCTTTTTTAGTATATTTTCATATTTTGATTTTTATTTCATTTTCTTGATTAAATAAAATCATGTGAATAATTAGGGTTTTAATATTTCTTTTAAATCTTGAATTTTATTTTCTTATATCTATTAAGTAAAAAAATCCATAAAAAATATTCTTGGACTCTTCTCTGATCTTATTACATGAAAATATTTTTTGTCCTATTTTATAAAAAATTTGGATTACAAATTAAATCATTTAATTGAACATATTCATCTTTTCCTTTTTTAATGAATTGTTTAAATAATTTTCTATTTCTTTTTTCCTTTTGAGATAAAATTCAAGAAAAATATGCTTTCTGATCCTTTTAATTTTCTTGATTTTAGGTTATTTTACATCAAATTTATTTGACCTTTGGATCTAATTGATTAATTTTTGAACTTATTTTCCTTTTTTAGGGTTTTTGCTTGATCATGCACATTAATGGATTTAAATTTCTAACTTCTTATACCTATAAAATCAGAGATGAAGTTGTTTGGAGTGCTTGAACATGTTGAGGCCATAAAAATCACTTTTATGGAATTTTACAATGTGATTTCATATTTTTCACAAATTATTTTCCAAAACCATCTAGTTTAAGGCTTAAACTTGCTAGTTTCCAAGCTTGCATTTCTAAAGCAAATTTCCACCTTAATCTAGGGACTCCAAATTTTATTTCTGACTTTTATAGGACTTTAGGAAGTTAGGGTTTTAACTTAATAATTTTTCAAGTCATTTTCATATTTCAAAACTATTTTTGACTTAAGATTGCATTTTGGGTTTTACCTTTGATTAATGCTTGTAATTGAAAACTTTTGTACATGATTCTTGTTTGATTCTTGAAATAGTATGTGGTACTGACTTAGAGCATATCTTAAGACAAATTCTTCAACATCATTGGGTCTTGAGTGTTGATAGGTTGATAAAACAAATCCATTAAAATGGACGAATGATGTTGACGATATTTGAAACTCTAATCCCGTCCCTCTTCATCTTATTCCCCTTTCTTATTGTATTACATGTTATGGAATAATGATCTTTATATCATTTATCCAAACATGAAATACATATATTGCTATTGACCGGCCTCAAAATAGGTGCGACTTCTACATAAGTCCACTTACGATTGCTTAACATAACGCTAAATTTTTTCCCGATTCAAATAAATGATCATTTGTGGCCCAAACCTATGTTTGCAAGCCCAAGTATGTTAATTTGATCCCTTTTATCCAATAACCTTGAAATTCATTGTGTGGAGGCTTTGGTTCTACCAATCCTCTAATGGATCTTCATAAATTTTGGTCAACGCGGATCACTTAAACATCGTTGATCATCAAATGTTGGCTTGAGAATTCTTAAATGGATGATATACTTGACAAAAAGCAAATGCAACTTATTGTTGAGAGGCTTTGGTTTTACCAATCCTCTAATTAGTTCCAAATGCAAGTTTCAAGATGGTCATCCAACTAACCACTAATTATTAACAATTGACTTTACTTTATGCTTTTATTTTTATGCTTTTACTTTATATACTATTTACTTTAGCATTTACATTTCATGCTATTTTCATCTTTTCTCACTTGAGCTTTTCTTTTCTTTTTGAAGATACTTAATAATCAACATAAACCATAAAAAACTTTAATGATACTTGGACTATTTGGTTACTATCCTTGGCATTATGGAGTATTGGACTTCTGGGACTTAGGAATAGAAACCTTGGCCTATGTTGGAGACCTTATGACCTTAATTGATATTTTGTCTGGAGTTCTTGAGGTTTACCTCAAGACATTGAGTTGTTAGTTTGTTTTGTGTGCAGGTTATTTTGATTATGTACTTTGTTTGTAATATGGAATTCACCTATATACAGTCGTTACTCTGCCCAATTTTTGCGAAAGACTTAATATAATTGAAGTTTAGTTCTCTCAAGAGGTCTAGTATCTTTGCTTTCTTGGTTTCAATCCAAAGAATGGGAATCATATATTGAATCATAATGTCAAGTATTGGCTTCTTGTTGGTAAGATGGTTCTTCTCCCTAGCTTTTACCTTATGCTTTAGGATAGTCTCTTCTTCTCCTCCCATCTTCTTTAATTTCAAAAATATTCTCTCTCCTTTTGAAAACTCTTCTTGTTTTTTAAACTTGAACCACCTTCATAATAAACTTGGACCTAGGTCGATGCATTTTCAAAACCTTTTCATAAATAAACTTCAATCAACTTAATAATACCTTGATATTTTTTGTGAGAAGACTAAAATTCAATTAATCTCATTTCAAACCATTTTGCCAATTTGGATTTTATTTTAAAACTTTTCTCAAAAGATTGGACTCTTGTCAATCCTTGTAGTAATGCAAACAACTATACTTCTACAATATGTAGTAAAGTGAGATATTTTCCACTTGGGTGTTGAGTGAGGCATTGTTGATTTTAAAATCCAAGTCATATCCTCCACTTTGAGATGATGCAAATTCTCCTTTCTCATGATTGTGGGTGGTAAGTATGTTTTCCACATGGACAATGACGATGATTTCTTATCTCATAAAATTAACCAACACACTTGTGTTTTAAGATTTTTAAAAGGTGAACTACGAGTACCCTGATCCCCTATTGCACGGAAGGTGGTACGTAGGCACTAAATTTTTGCAACCGTGACAGACAAAAAAATCATAAAAAATATATTTATTTTCTCACCTCCATCATATATTTTACATACAACATTTTATAGCCAAAATATACAGATTTTACAAAGAGGTTCTTGCGGAGTACCGTAGATGTTTTGGGTGCTAATACCTTCCCTTTGCATAACTAACCCCCTTACCTTGAATCTTTCCCCCTCTTTTTGGGTTATTTTCTCTTTTCCAATTCCTTTGGAAACAATAAAGCACGGTGGAGATTTATATTTTGATCTGTGTAAGTCTAGTCAATCCAATGGCTTAGTCTTAAACATTTCTACCGCTACAGCAAATGAAACTTTTTGTTGAGAGGCTTTGATTTTATCAATATTTTAATGAGTTTTCAAATGCAAGTTTCAAGATGGTCATTAAACTAACCTCTAATTTCTAACAATTGAATTTATTTTATTCTTTTACTTTATGCTTTTTACTTTAAACATATTTATTTTAGCATTTTCATTTCATGCTATTTTCATCTTTGCTCATTTGAGCATTTATCTTTATGTCTTTTTTTATTTTGCTCACTTGAGCTTTTAATTCCTTTTTGAAGATACCTAATAACCAAATTGAACAATAAAAAACTTTAAGGTTACTTGGACTATTTGGTTACTATCTTTGACATGATGGAGTTATGGACTTCTTGGACTTAGGAGTAGAGACCTTGACCTTCCTTGAGATCTAGTGACTTCTATTTCTATTTTGTCTGGAGTTCTTGTGGTTTACCCAAAGACATTGGGTTATTTGTTTTCTTTGTATGCAGGTTATTCTGATTATGTTCTTTGTCTGTGATTAGGAATTCATATGTATACAGCCGTTACTCTACCCAATTTTTGTGAAGACTTAATGCCTTTGGAGCTTGATTTTCTTAAGAGGTTTTATTATCTTTGCTTGTTTGGTTTCAAATCCAAAGGATGGGAATTATAAATTTACTCATTGTGTCAAGTGTTGGCTTCTTGATGGTTAGACAGTTCTTTTCCCTAGCTTTTACCTTATGCTTTAGGATAGTCCCTTCATCTCCTCTCATCTTCTTTAATTTCAAAAATCTTCTCCCTCCTTTTCAAAAACTATTCTTGTTTTCCAAACTTGAATCGCTTTCATAATAAACTTGGACTTATGTCAATGCATTTTCAAAAAATATTTTCTTAATCAAACTTTAACCAACTGAATCATACTTTGACATTTTTTTTGTGAGAAGACTAAAAGTCAGTCAATCTCATTCAAATCATTTTTCCACTTTGGCTTTTTACATTAAAACAATTTTCTCAAAAGATAGACTCTTGTCAATCCTTGTAGTGATGCGAACTACTATACTTCTATGATATATAGTGAAGCGAGATATTTTCCACTTGGGTATTGAGTGAGGCTTTGATGATTTTAAAATCCAAGCCATATCCTCCACTTTGAGATGATGCAAATTCTCCTTTCTCATAATTGTGGGTAGTAAGTATGTTCTTCCACTCGAATAAGATGATGATGTCTCGTCTCTTAAAATTAACCAACACACTTGTGTTTTAAAGTTATTAAATGTGAACTACGAGTACCCTAATCCCCTACTTCACTGAAGATGGTACGTAGGCACTAAAGGTTCGCAATCGCGGCGGGTGCAAAAATTGTAAAAAAAATACTTCTTTTTCTCATCCCCGTAATCTATTTTTTTGTATATAACTTTTATAGCCAAAATACACAAATTTTCGTAGAGGTTCCTGCGAAGTACCGTAGATGTTTAGGATGCTAATACCTTCCCTTTTCATAGCCAACCCCCGAATTTAGATTCTCTCCCCTTTTTGGGTTATTCGCTCTTTTCCTATTCCTTTGGAAACAATAAAGCGGTGTGGCGATTTTTATTTGATCTGTGCGAGTTAAGTCAATCTGATGGCTTAGTCTCAACATGTCTACCAATATAGATGACTTAAATGATTAGACAGTGATGAGGTTAACTTCTGATTTTATTTTCCCTTGCTTCAATTGAATGGGCATGGATTGAACATGAATTTGGAATATGATAGGTAGACGAAATATACTTGAATGAATATCCTGCCCTGCATGTGTTTTATGTTAAACATGGTAAGACTGTTTTGACATATTCATGTTGCTTGTTTGGCTGCAGGTATGAACCATGAGTGTATGGTATCATGACTCGAGATTTACATGGCTCCATTGGTATATGAAAGCAACATTGGAAAATGATTATGATGGAAGATCTTGGAGAAGACTAGACTTTGAAGTTTCGAGCGAGGGATCCGAAGTATGACAGGTCTAGGAAAATCATCATGGTCTATGGTTAACTATGTAAAGGAATTGTATTTCCCTTGTATCTTTCCCATTGTGCTCCTTGTAATGTAGATCCTTAATGTATCTTGGCTTTCGTACTCTGTATCATGACTTGTACATTTAAGAAATAAAGTCCCTTTACCATTCCACTCCATTTTTGAACATTTTAAGTTTTGAATGTGACTCCCTCTTGAATGATGCCTAATGTGAGAGTCAAATATCCAAAATGATGCACCAAATGATTTATTTGGAAATGTGGTATTGATTTCTTCCTTGAACTATTGATTCTTTTAATGAATCTTGACATTTTTGGATTGATGATTTGATGAATCTTGAAAGCACCTTAGATTCCCCTTGAATAATACTTGAATGAATGAATCTTCCTTGAAACCGTATGAATGAATCTTACAACCCTATCTTGAATCAACCATTAACAAATCATGAACTTAATAAGACCTTGAATCAATATTAATTCCAAGCACAATTAGAAGTTTCAATGAATCCAAATCAATCATCATTTCTCTTATAATCCAAGTTGACTTGCAATTTAAGCAACAAGTATTTGAAATAATGATGATGCTTTGAACTCAATGAATTCACAACCTCATATTTTATGCCATGACCCAATGCTTTGCGATTTAGCCCACAAGATATTTTGATTTGATAATCAACACAGTAACAATACCTTAGGGTAACCTTAACCATGTTTTTGAAATACACATTGAGGGAGGAAAACAACTTGACATAATGAGATGAGCCAAAACCATAACTCACACAAATTAAAACTCTAATCCACTTGCTTTTGAGGCATATTTATGAAAAAGCTTAACGAAAGATGAAGTCCTCACAAAAATCTAGCTACACAAACCATAGTCAATGAAAAGACCAGCTGATTCAAGCCTGAGTGGAGTAAGATACTTAAAGCCAAAGAGATACCCTAAATCCTCAATATCTTTGATCCCATTCCAAGTTATTGATTAATGATTAAATGTCCTTATAGAAGGTATGTACATGATAATTATGAGCAGCATAAGCCAGTTGATTTAGATGAAAGGGTGGGACAAATTTGGAAATGATAGTTGCCCCTATTTAATCGTTTAAAACCTAAAGGTGAGATTTGAGGGAGTAATCCCAAAAAATGAGGCATGAGATCCCCACTCACTATAGGCCCCTTTGACTATAATGTCATTTACCGAGTAATCGGGAAGACGTGCTGCTTTTAACCTGGGAGCCTGCTGAAACTGAGGACCGTAGAACCTTTAGATACCGCTCAGTTTTTATTAGATAAATCTCATTACTTGGCTAAGATGAAGAGTACAATTGCTTTTGAAGCCATCCTTGCTCTGCTTGCTTATGGGTTATTCTTATTTCCGAATGTCGACAACTTTATGGACGTCAATTCCATCAGAATCTTTTTGATAGGGAATCCAGTCCCTACATTATTAGGAGATGCTTATTACTCTATTCATATTCAGGATTCTTATCATGGAGGGATGATCATTTGTTGCACGCCTTTGTTGTATCAATGGTTTATTTCTCACTTACCTCGGTTCGATGCTTTCTGGGATGTCGAGAAGGAACCTCGTTGGGCTCCAAAGGTTATGGCCCTCACTCATTCAAATATTGTTTGGTATCACCAGGCTTACTATGACATAGAGATTGTTGATAGTTGTGGTAGTCTCCCCAATGTACCTCTTCTTCATACAAAGGGAGGAATTAACTACAATCCCGTTCTTGCACGATGACAACTTGGATATTCGATGAGATATAAGCCAAATAATATTCATCTGAGTGGTTTCTTTCTCAAAGAGGGAGAGGATCATAAGAAAGATAAAGAGGAGATTGCAAAGGCTTGGCACCATGTTCACAGGAAGAGTAGAAAGAACTTGGGACCTAGAGGAGTTGTTTCATTGGAGCCTTACCTTCGGTGGGTACAGGCAAGGGAAATCCAGTTGAAGATGATGTATTCCTATGAAGCACATATGCATGATATGTTTGTGAAGACCACTCATCTCCTTTTAGATGATGTGGAAGAGCTCCAGCTTGCCCTAGTCAGGATGCAACAGGAGAAGGAGGCCTGGAAGAATAAGTGTCATACTTTAGAGATGTCCTACCGAGCAGACGTGAAGGAGAAGGATGACTTGATCGAGATTCTTGAGAGTCTTGATTTAGAGATGATGGAGAGGCAAGAGGATTTATTTTCCTCTAGAGCTTAGTCAGGACTTAGTCATTCACTTCCCGACTTTGGTGATTGGAAAGTGGTTTCTGACAGGTATGTAAAAGAGAACAAGCTGTTGAAGGTCAGATCGTAAGACTCACAGGAAAGCGTTAGTATGTGGAGTGATCTTCATCAAATTTGCTTTCTCAGGATTTTAGATTCTATCTCCTCTTGTACTTAGGATTGTTGAAACTTGTACTAAAAGTTGTAATCCATTTTGAAGTTGTTATAATGAGATTTTCAGTATTTCAAAATGTGTTAGTACTTTAATATTTGCAAAATTGTCTATAATTCTTTGAGTGCCTTGAAATATTAATAATAATCAATAAATCACGTACATCGTATATCATGCATCATCTGGTACATATTTCTTGCATTCCTGTTCATACCCAGGTGTCGTACTGAATTTCTCTACTTCATTCAGTAAGCTGTCTCACCGGTACAATACTCAGGCTAATTCCAGGAAGAAAATGGAGAATCTTGAACAAGAGAATCACAAGCTACGTGAAGAAGTTACTGCTTTGAAGGCCTGTATAGCTAATATGACTGCTTTGATGGAATCATTAGTGGCTGCTCAGAAACAGCCACCACTTGCTCAGCCTCAACAAACAACAATTGCTTCTGAAGGTCCATCAGTTCCCGTTTCTATTACCCCAGTAATTGTTGCTCAGAACCGTATGCCTCAAGGTTACCCATGGGGAATGCCTAAAAACTTCATGCCAGAAGGTTTTAATCTTGACACTCAAGCTTCTCCAGTTGTGCAAGCTGCCCCTACTCTCGCACCTCCTGTGGTGCATATCACCTCTACTGCTACAAATGAGATCCAGTATACTGCACCTCCTTCGGTGAATGTTATGTCATTTTTTAATGATGAAGTTTGTCGTCCTATCCCTCCTCCAAGTGAAATTATGGGTTTCTATGACCGGTTGGATGATTTTCAGGACCAGTTCAATGAGATGTAGAAGGAAATGAAGGCCCTTCGAGAAAAAGAATTGTTTGGACAGAACTTTGGTGAACTCTGCCTCGTTCCCAATGTAAATGTTCTAGCCAAGTTTAAAGTTCTGGAATTTGAGAGGTACAAGGGCAACTCTTGCCCTTGTGACAACCTCGTGATGTATATTAGGAAAATGTCTACCCATACCGATGATCAGCGTTTGCTCATTCATTTCTTCCAAGATAGTTTAACTGGTGCTGCTCTGAAGTGGTATATAAGTCTGGACATTAGTAGTATCCATACCTTCAATGATCTGGGAGAGGCCTTTATCAAACCGTATAAGTACAATATGTTCATGGCGCCTGACCGTGACCAGTTGAGGGCAATGTCTCAGAGAGACAAGGAGTCGTTCAAAGAATATGCACAAAGATGGCGCGAGATAGCTGCCCAGGTGGTTCCACCTATGGGAGAACAAGAAATGACCAAGGTCTTCCTAAAAACCCTTGGATCATTTTATTACGAAAGGATGGTCGCCAGTGCATCGAGTGATTTTACCGAAATGGTAAGCATGGGTGTTCGTTTGGAAGAGGCTGTCAAAGAGGGGCGTTTGACAAAAGATGAAGGGATAAATAAGTCTTCGCATGGTTTCTCTCGAAAGAAAGAAAGTGAAAAAAATGTTGTTATCGGATAAAGGAAGATTAGACCAACTAGAAGGCATCATCGGTACCAGTAACATGTTGCTTCTGTGACTCCAGTCGTCAATGTAGCTCCAACCACTGTTGCCTATCAGAGATCATCTCCTTAGGGAAATCAAGGGCAAAGTCATAAGAGAGAAGCTTTTGACTCTATTACAATGAGCTATGCAGAGTTACTCCCGACTTTGATTCAGAAGAAGTTGGTTTAGACCAGGCCACCCCCTGCTATACCATTACCTTTACCTTAGTATTATAAGGCAGACCAGACGTGTGCTTTTCATCAAGGAGCACCAGGGCACAATATTGAGAACTATTATCATTTAAAATATGAAGTACAAAAAATGGTGAGATTAGGCCTTTTATCCTTTAAAGATGTTGGCATAACGTGAAAGATAATCCTTTACCTAAGCATGGAAGAGAAAATGTTGTAAACATGGTTGCTGGTTGTCCCGGCGACTTCTGGATTTTTGATATCAACCTGGTTAGAGGGGATTTGGTAAAGATGCATGCTGACCTCTGTGAGTTTAGTTACTATATGCATGACCATGCTGGTTGTGGTATTTGCCGTACAGATATCCAAGGATGTGATAAGATAAAATCTGATCTTCAGGAAATGATGGACAAAGGCCTCGTTCATATAATCAGGCCTAGGGAAGAGTACGAAGAAGACGTGAATATGGTCTTTGGATGTCCTAGAGAATTCCAAATTTTTGACGTGAATCATATGAATGATGATTTGGTGCAGTTGCACGCTACCTTCTGTCACATGGATGGTCAAGAAGAACACCACTATGGGTCTTGCCGAATCTGCTATAGAGATTCCCGTGGTCGCTCCATAGTGAGAAAAGGTGTTCAGTTGTTGTTGGACAATGGTACTATCAAAGTTTCAGGAAATAGATATGATTACCGTGGGATTAATATGATTGAAGATTGCTTGGCCGAGACTGTGTCAGATGATGAGTATGCTTTTGTAGATGAATTATTTTCCTCAGATGAAGATGTGTTCTCCAACAATGATTCTGTGATGTCTAAGTATTCTGAAGAAGGGGTGAATGTTGTCGTACCTTGTTTTGGTGTTCCCGTCCTTATAGAGATTGAGTACCATGGTAAGAAAGATGTTGCTCCAATGGTGATTTGCTTGTCGAGTCCTGTTCCTTATGAATCAGACAAAGCCGTGCCATACAAGTACAATGCTACAATCTTGGAGGATGGTGTGGAAGTTCCCACCCAACCTTTGTCTGATGTCAAGAATATCACTGAAGCCAGCAGAGTGACCCGTAATTACCGTGTTTTCATACCTGTCATTCGAGAGAATGTTAATGCTGATAAAAAGGTTGTTGAAAGTACTGAATCCAAGAAAATAGTGGGGGAATCTAGTGGTACTACTCTGGAAAAAGATGTGGACGATATATTGAAGATTATCAAGATGAGCGACTACAGGATCCTAGATCAATTGTTGTAGACTCCATCAAAGATATATATTCTAGCCTTGATAATGAACTCTTCTTCCCACAGGAAATCCTTGATGAGAGTATTGGATCAAGCTTTCATGGAAAGTGATATGCCTTTGAACCAATTCAGCAGTGTTGTCGGGAATATTACATCCTGTAATAACCTGAGTTTCTATGATGATGAATTGCCCGACGAGGGAAGGAATCATAATTTAGCTTTCCATATCTCCATGAACTGTAAGAACGACTCATTATCCAATGTGCTGATTGACAATTGATCAGCTTTAAATGTCATACCGAGGAGCATGCTTATGAAGCTGAAGTACCAAGGAACTCCCATGCGCCTAAAAGGCATAATTGTGAAAGCTTTAGATGGATCGAGGAAGTCTTTCATCGGGGAAGTAAATTTTCTTATTCATATAGGTCCGCACTTATTTCAGATTACTATCTAGGTTATGGATATTGTTTCTGCTTACAATTGTTTACTAGGACAACCATGGATACACGAGGCAGGGGCAGTCACTTCAAATTTGCACCAAAACCTGAAGTTTGTTCGTGAAGGAAAGGTGGTCATCATAAATGGAGAACATGCTTTATTAATATCTCATTTATCTTCTTTCAGTGTTGTGGAAGCAGATGAAGCTGCCGTTGGAACTCAGTTCCAAGATTATCCATTGATAATATAAGGGAAAAATGATAATTCTATAGCTTTGTTAAAGGATGCTCAGCAGGTAGGCGTAATGGCTCAAGTAAAGTATGGGGGCATATTGTGGATCCACTTGTGAATAAGAATATAGCTAGTTTGAGATTGTTTGTGAAGAATGATAAAGGTGAGAATATGAAACTGAATTATGCTTTGGGCAAATATCATGATATCTTTCACAACGGAGGTTATCTTCATCCAACTGTTCCTAGGATCAATGCTATTGTGGAAGGTTAAGCAGAGTAGGAGATGTCGAACTACGCGACGCATGGAGTTAGAGTCCAAAATTGGATCACTATCGTTGTTCCCTATTGCATTCATATCTCAAAGTAATTTGTTTTTTTGTTAATCTTTTCAAAAATATTTCACTCTGCCCAAGGTGAAAGTATTGATGTTGTATGGACTTATCTGTTGCTTTGATCTTTAAAATCAACAATAAAAGTTGTCTTTGATTCCCAAATTGTGTCTTTATTTTCTGCTTTTCCTTGGAAAATGGTAACCAGAAAAATCCCTTTCAAAATAAATAATAACTGTAATTAAATTTGCATAATCACTTGTTATATGTGTCAGTTTCTAAAAGCATTCATAAATCATATATGCAGATTAATTCAAAAACCGTTTAATACAATGACCCTGCACCCTCTCCCAACTTTGAATATCCTGTGTATGTGGCCGAAGAAGAATAATATGATGAAATCCCGGAAAAGGTTTCACAGTTGCTTGAGCTCGAGGAAAGTGCCATTCAACCGTATAAAGAGCCGTTAGAGACAATCGATTTGGGTTCAGAGGAATATCCAAAAGAAGTCAAGCTTGGAGCATTGCTTTATCCCGACGTAAAGAGAAGGTTGATTGAATTTTGGAAAGAGTATGTGGATATCTTCGCTTGTTCATGCCAAGACATGCCAGGTTTGGATACTGATATTGTGGAACATCATTTGCCGCTAAAGCCAGAATGCCCGCCAATCAAGCAGAAGTTGCGAAGAACTCACCCTGATATGGAAGTGAAAATTAAAGAAGAAGTTTTAAAGAAAATTAATATCGGTTTTCTTGTGACATCAGTGTACCCTCAGTGGATTACCAATATTGTCCCATTACCAAAGAAAGACGGAAAAGTTCACATGTGCGTTGATTATAGAGACTTAAACAAAGCTAGTCCAAAAGATAACGTTCCCTTCCCAAATATTGATATGTTGGTTGACAGTACAACAAAATTCAAAGTATTCTCGTTCATGGACGGATTTCCAGGATATAATCAAATCAGAATGGCTCCCGAGGACATGGAAAAAACAACATTTATCACACCCTAGGGAAAATTCTGTTACAGAGTGATGCCCTTCAGGTTGAAGAACGCCCGCGAAACATACCAGAGGGCTATGACAACCCTATTCCATGATCTGATGCACAAGGAAATTGAGGTATATGTTGATGATATAATTTCTAAGTCCCAGACTGAAGAAGGGCATATAAAAGATTTTTTGAAATTATTTTAGCGTTAGAGGAAGTATCGTCTCCGCTTGAATCCAAATAAATTCACCTTTGGTGTTCGATCAGGAAAATTGTTAGGTTTCATTGTCAGCCAAAAAGGGATTGAAGTTGACCCTGATAAAGTCAAAGCAATTCAAGAAATTCCAGCACCAAGAACTGAAAAGCAAGTTAGAGGCTTCCTTGGGTGTTTGAATTATATTTCCAGATTTATTTCCCATATGACTGCAACATGTGAGCCAATCCTTAAGTTGTTAAAGAAAGATCATGGTTGTGTGTGGAAAGATGATTGTGAAAGGGCATTTGAAAGTATTAAAGAGTATCTTCTTGAAACTCCTATCTTTCTCCCTCCTGTTGAAGGAAGACCATCGAATATGCATCTGACAGTGTTAGATAATTCTATAGGCTGTATTTTGGAACAACAAGATGAAACAAGGAGAAAAGAATATGACTTTTGTTATCTCAGCAAGAAGTTTACTGACTATGATTCATGGTATTCTTTGCTAGAAAAGACATGTTGTGCTCTGGCCTGAGTGGCAAAGCAGTTGCGGCAATATATGTTGAATCATACTACTTGGTTGATTTCCAAAACGGATCCGATTAAGTATATTTTTGAAAAGCCTGCTCTTACTGGGAGAATTGCCTGTTGGCAGATGCTGTTGTCTGAATATGATATTGAATACCATACTCAGAAGGCTATAAAAAGCAGTGTGTTGGAAGATTATCTTGCTCACCAACCGGTTGATGATTACCAGTATGTTAAATATGATTTCCCTAATGAGGATGTGATGTTTTTTAAAATAAAAGATTGTGATGAACCTTTTCATGGGGAAGGTCTTGATCCTGAATCCTGGTGGGGTATGGTATTTGATGGAGCTGTGAATGCTTATGGGAAAGGAATTGGTGCTATTATTATCACTCCTCATGGATCACATATCCCATTTACTGCAAGGTTGGCATTTGATTGCACCAATAACATGGCAGAGTATGAAGCTTGTATCATGGGACTCAAAGAGGCTATTGATCTCAGAATCAAAATTTTAGATGTGTATGGTGATTCAACTTTGATAATAAATCAGATTAAAGGAGAATGGGATACTCGTCACCCTGGCTTGTTTCCTTACAAAGATTATTCTAGAAGATTATTACCTTTCTTTAATAAAGTTGAATTCCATCATATTCCCATAGATGAAAATCAAATGGCAGATGCTTTAGCCACTTTGGCTTCTATGTATCAAGTGAATACCTAGAACGATGTGCCTCGTATCACAATGTGACATTTGGATTGACCAGATCATGTGTTTGTAACAGAGGAAATGTCAGATGAAAAACCTTGGTATTATGATATCAAGCATTTTCTCCAGACTCAGGAATACCCGATTGGTGCGTTAAACAAAGATAGAAACGAAATTATGACATTTCCTCAATGAAGATGTGTTATACAAAAGAAATTATGACATGGTCTTACTCAGATGCATGGATAGACACGAAGCAGACATTTTGATGTATGAAATCTATGAAGGTTCCTTTGACACTCATGCCAATGGACATTCGATGGCAAAAAAGATGCTCAGGGAAGGTTACTATTGGCTGACAATGGAATCTTACTGTTACAAATTTTCAAAGAAGTTCCATAAATTCTATATTTATGCTGACAAAATTCGTGTGCCTCTAACACTTCTCAATGTTATTTCTTTCCCATGGCCTTTCCCTATGTGGG
The DNA here is from genome assembly GCA_948472305.1 of Vicia faba. NCBI lineage: Eukaryota > Viridiplantae > Streptophyta > Magnoliopsida > Fabales > Fabaceae > Vicia > Vicia faba. Next base: position 265,141,172 of record OX451741.1, on the reverse strand, counting down.
GTATTAACATGATTAGAACGATGAAGCCTAAGGCATCGAATGGACATCGTTTTATCTTGGTGGCAATAGACTACTTCACCAAATAGGTAGAAGCAACTTCATATGCTAATGTTACTAAGCAGGTGGTAGTGCGCTTTATCAAGAACAATCGTATATGTCGATATGGTGTGCCAAGTAGAATTACCACTAACAACGGCTTGAATTTGAATAACAAGATGATGAAATAACTTTGTGAAGAATTCAAGATTGTCTATCATAATTCATCTCCTTATAGGCCAAAGATGAATGGGGTTGTTGAAGATGATAATAAAAACATCAAGAAGATCATCCAGAAGATGGTTGTTACCTATAAAGATCAGAACGAGATGCTCCCTTTTGCTTTGCATGGGTACCGTACATCTGTCTGCACTTTAAAAGGGGAAACCCCATTCTCTCTTGTGTATGGTATGGAGGTAGTTCTCCCTGTCGAGGTTGAGATTCCCTCTTTACGTGTGATAATGAAAACCAAGTTGTCAGAGGCTGAATGGGTCCAGAACAGGTTTTACCAATTGAATTTTATTGAAGAAAAGAGAATGATGGCCTTGTGTCATGGTCAGTTATACCAGAAGAGGATGAAGAAAGCTTTTGATAAGAAGGTCAAGCCTTATGAATTCAGAGAAGACGACTTCATGCTCAGGAAGATCATGTCTTTTAATGCTGATTCTAGGGGCAAGTGGACTCCCAATTTTGAAGGCCCGTATGTTGTTAAGAAAGCCTTCTCTAGCGGTGCATTGATTCCTAAAACTATGGATGGCGAGGAGTTCCCACGTCCTATGAATGCTGATGCAGTCAAGAAATACTTCGCCTAAAGAAATAAAAGAACAACTCGCTAAGTTGAAAACCCGAAAGGGCGGCTTAGGCAAAAAAGAGCGTCTCGGTAGGCTGAAAACCCGAAAGGGAGGTCTAGGCAAAAATAAGAGACATAAACAAAATAAATTCTTCCCGCTAGGTTGAAAACGCGCAAGGGAAACCTAGGAAAAAGTTAGGGATTTCTTGGAAAGTAACTGCTTCAGACAAGACTTGATCATTGAAGCAACAATCTTCTCGGATTATCACCATACTTCAACACAAGTCGCTGCTCAGGAATTTAAAGTTGTTAGGGAGAATAATGGTCATTGTATTTCAATATATCTTTTCCAATATACTACCATTTTCCAACCTTTGAAATCATCTATGGAGTCTCGCCATTCACAGACTACCATTATATTAATAAAGTTTGAGCTTTTATCCAATTCTTTGCAATTCTTATTTTATTCTGCTTACAAAGACTCCATTTATTATTGATAGTAATTTTCAAAACAAAAAGATTAAATAAAAAAATTGTTTTTTTGAAAAGAATGTACAAATTACTTTTTACTTTAGATTTTGTGACTCAAGAAAAACAAAAATGGTTATTCCAAGGATGGGCGAACTCTGAAATTTTGGAAGTATGTATTCCCCAGGAAGGTTCTCCCAGGTCACTTTTATTGGTATGTGTATGATCTTCTTGTGTTTCTCAGATAGTTAGAGATGATACCAATTGATGTATGATGCAGTGTTTGGTTTGTGATTCCATTTTCCCCAGTCAAGTCTTGGTTCATTTTGATTTCGGGTTTGCATGGTTTGAAGCCTCTATCCCAGATTCCCCAGTAAGCTCTTCACTCATATGACGAAAGTCCCTTCTCCCTTTGCATGCTAAGGTGGAATCATTTACAAAACATCACCATTTTGTAATGTTGGCATTATTGTTTTTGTTTATTTCCCAGGCAACTAGACAAGGGCAATATCTTTTCTAAGAAGTGTTGAAATAGTTGTCAACTTTTTGAGTTTTCTCCTGGCAAGTGTTGGGTTTGATTTAAAATCCCCATAATTTTGATTTATTATGGTATTGTTTGACTTCTTAAATCCCCAAGTAAAGCTGAGATAATGTTTCTCTCTGAAAGTTGTTATCCCCATGTTGTTTCATAATTTCTCCCCACAGAAGTTTGTATAATCATCACTCGTGGTATTGAAGAATGTATTATGGGATCCTCAATGATGTGGTGGTGCCCTACCCAATGAAGTTAGCATGAGATCCCCAGTTGATATCTCGACATCATGGTTTTCATCTTCCCTAGAGAAGATAATATTATAATCTCCAATGGAAATCTAGACGTTGAGACATTTTTCCCCATTGAAGCCTGTGTGATGTTCCTCGGTGAAACCTGGAGGAGGATGTCATATCCCTCTATTTGCACTAATTTTATTGTTTTGATTTGATTACTTTCGGATTGTGTTTTTCCTAGTGAAGTTAAGTCGTGGAATATGAATTTGTTTCATTAGTTGGTGCTTACTTTCTTTTAAATTTTCATCCTGGATGTGATTTAGCCAAGTGTTGACTTTACCCAAGCTTGTTTTTTCTGGTTATTCCCAGTGCTATCTGTCTATTTTGTTGGAATATATATGATAACATTCGTACATTCATACATATATTATGCATAGCTGAATTTAACCATTCATTGCTCATTTGTAGTTATTGATGTTTTTTGTTGGCATATTACCCTATTTTGTAGAGTCATGTTACCCTCGCTCCAGTAGAGTGTCAACCTTAAGCAGAAAGTGTATATTCTTTCAATTTCCCCACTAAGTTATCCCTCGTGGAATTTTTTTGCTTCAGACTTCCTATTCAGTTCATTGTCTAATTAGATCCGCGTTTCCTCTTTGAGTTTAGTTCTCATCAGATGCTATCTTGGTTCACTGTTTCATTCCAATTTATTTCTGGTTTAAATCAGTGGTTCCTGGCAACATTATTATTCTGTTTTCTACAGGCTTTGAGCCCTGATTTGCGAATGTGCATTTATTTTGCACGAGAAGACTTTACCGCCTCATCAGGAATATATTGGCATTTCCCCAGGAATTCATAATTCTTTTCCCAGCAACATTATTCAACTCCTTCTCATAACAACAGATGGCAAGTATCTTTATTTGAGCAACTTGTACTTCCCCAGTAAGTCTGTTAGCCCCCAGAGAAGATTCATGATTTTTACTCCAATGGCTCGTAGTCTCGTCATTATGGGAGATAGTTCGTTGTTGAGATTTGTTACTCCGATGAATGATAGTCTCGTCATTATGGGAGATAGTTTGTTGTTGAGATTTGTTACTCCAATGAATGGTAGTCTCGTCATTATGGGAGATAGCTCATCGTTGAGATTTGTTACTCTGGTGAATGGTAGTCTCGTCATTATGAGAGATAGTTCATTGTTGAGATTTGTTACTCCAATGGATGGTAGTCTCGTCATCATGGGATATAGTTGGTTGTTGAGATTTGTTACTCCAATGGATGGTAGTCTCGTCATTATGGGAGATAGTACATTGTTGAGATTTTTTACTCCAATGAATGGTAGTCTCGTCATTATGGGAGATAGTTCATTGTTGAGATTTGTTACTCCAATGGATGGTAGTCTCATCATTATAGGAGATAGTTTGTTGTTGAGATTTGTTACTCCAATGGATGGTAGTCTCGTCATTAGGGGAGATAGTTCTTCGTTGAGATTCACTTTGCTCTGAAGAAGTTTGTTTGTTTCCAGTCATAAGTATTGGTGCTGGTCATTTGTGGCTTACCCTAATATTAATATTTGTTGGTATTATCCTACCACTTCTTTCCCCCTGTGGGTCGACATCACCTTTTTTTCTATCTTCTTAGTGGATGGATAGTTTGTGGTTATCTATCGATCACTATTATCCTTTATTTTATCTCCTCCATGTTTGACTTGACGTTACTTTGTCCCCTCCTTTGGGATTTACCCCAATAGAGTCGAGTCTTCTATTCACCAGTGACTTATTTTCCTGGTCTATTTTTCTTTTGATCTTGTATTTTCTGTTTCCCCAGTGATTTCCCGTGTCACTTTTGGATCTGTTTATTTGTATGCACAATCATAAGCATTGAATGGCCTCTTAGGGCCAAAAATAGGGCTTGTTTTATATTTAAGTATCTTCAATATCGTCGACACAAAGATTTTAAACTTCGTATCTCTGGATAGAAGACACTTAAATAAGGGCATCTGTTGTACCCCAATTTCCCCCCTAAGATTCTTCTATCATCTTATATCAAAACAATCACAACAAGATCACACTAGGGTTTGGTTCTTCTTCCTATATTTAGTTTTGGCTCATGAGGGATCACCAACCACTTTTATTTTTATATTATGATCATATATGTTTTGTAATGATTAACTTTTAACTAACAAATACAATAAATGTTTGCTCTAATTGATGATATTATAGGTGAGGGCACAACACATTTCATCAAGTTGATTCATAGGTTCATGAGTTTATTTCCATGCCTTCTTCAACAAAGCTTCATTGAGATTCAAGATTCATCATTGAATATACTTTGAAGTAATGTCATGACAAGGTCTACTATGATTTATCATGCCTCAATTTGTCAAAGAAAATCAAAAGATGCAAGAGTTGATTGAAGAAGTTTGACCTAATTGGACAAGTTCTTGATTTCTTGATCACAAGTGCATAACTCTCTCAATTCTTAATTTTTGGAGTTTTTTTTTGTTGCTATGGGTTCTTATTATCATACAAAACAACTTCTACTCACATGTCAAGAGTTATTGTGCAAGGAATATTATCAAAATTGAAAGGGTTTTCCAAGTCATTTTGGTGCTTTAAGAGCAAGGGTTTTGAACTTCTAAGGGCTATATCTTGCTCATCTTTTGGTATTTTTGAGTGATTCCAAAGCATGCTTCTCTTTAAAGAGTTATCAACCAATCACTTCAAAAGTTTCAAGATAATTTCATGTGGAAGATGCCTAATGATGGAGAAAGATTACATGTCCTCTAGATATGCCATCAAATTCTCTTATGTGACTCCAAAAGATGTTAAATTGGTCAATTTTTATCTCCTTGAGCCAATTCTTTTTCCACAATGATCTTAAGCATGTGAAATTCAACTATTCTTTTATGTGCAAAGTTTGAAAATGGATGGAAGGTGCCCTAAGAATGCAAGAGATTATAGGTCATCTCATGATTTTTCACCAATTTTGCAAGACCATAACTTTTTCAATACTTGGTATTTTTGAGTGATTTAGGTTTCACAATGCTCTTTGGGAAGTCTAATTCAAGATATTATCATTGATCAAAGCTTAATTTTGGAGGAATGCCTTGTTTGGAGTCAAAACATTATAGGACTTGTTTTGAGAAAAAACTTAGAATTTTTCTAAGTACAAAAAGTCAGCATCTTTTTCTCAACTTTGACTCTTCACAACTCCTAGCTCATGTATCCAATTGATTCCATTATTTGCACTTGTGACGTTATCTTTCAATTGCTTCAAGAATCATGCTCTAATACTCCTTGAGTTGTGAACACCATGGACTCAAAGTTGGTACCTTGAAACTGACTTTTTCCTCCAAGTCAGAAATTGAAATGCACAATTCAGCTTCTAATCACTAAATTTTTGCGCGTTTTCACTTCTAATCATGTTTAAAAATCTTCTAGAAGTTATTAGCACCTTGAAACATAAGTTTTGGTTGAGTTTTGAGCAAAATACGAGTCACACTTTTCATGCTTGCAACTTCGTACGAATTCCCTCCAAACTGCATCATTCCACACGCTTGAGCATCCCATTTGCTTACCTATAAATAGAGGGTTATATCTCACTCATTTTCTCAAGCTTTTGATAGCTAATTGAACCCTATTCAGATCCCACACGAAATCTGAATTTGAATTTCTAATTTCTTGCTTTCTCACACCAAAACACCAAAAGCTCCATTCAGTTAGATTCATTGAACTTCTCTGAAGCTAACCACACCGTTACCTTCAAGAATTGTAACCTATATTGATCTACAGAAGTCCAGTTTCAGAGCCATCTTGTGCTACTTCGTTCAGGTAGATTCTTTGGTCAAATCGATCCAAATAAAAGACTAATCTACTCTCTACATCCTTCTGATTCTCGTGCTTTTTATAATTTTCAATTTCATTGAGATTTGAGTGAGATATTTCAGAATTTCGTGCTTGCTATTATTTCTGCATTTTCTCAATTTAAGCCTTGCTCAGTTTATATAAATTTGGCGCGATGGTACCATTAGAATCGTCTTGAAGAGACGAATATAATGGTATCGATCTGGTCCTCTAATTTTATAATTTGAGGAACCCCAATCTAGGGCGTCCGAAGGTTGAAGACGACCTACATGTCGTGCTTCAGCCAATGAAGGCGTGACATGTAATTTATTTGAATTCAATCCAGTGTGTTTTCTTTATCATACGCGCGCGCTTTGAGAGCTCTTGGATCTGATTACTTCCATTAGTCAGACTCCATCCAACGCGCCAGAATTTTAGTTGTTTTAAATTATTAAAAGGTGATCTGGTGCAATTTTCAAAGTTGACCATGATATGCACAACGTGCTTGATCCTTTGGATCTGATTACTAGCACGTTTTGACTCTCATCCAATAGTCCATATTTTTTTGGTTTGTTATTTTATTTTATTTTCTTATCTTTTATTTTAATTGATTTAAACTTTAAAAATCATAGAAAATTCATTTTTTACTCAAAAATTATGAAAAAATTCACAAAAACATTTTCAAATATTCTCTTCCTGATTTTAATTTTTTTCATGATTTATTTTTAGATTTCATATATTTTTTTAATAATTTCTCCTTTATTTTAACTTGTTTTTAATCATTTAACAATAGTTTTTGATGTTTTTAAATTCTGAAAATTTTTATAAAAATCATTTTACTCATTTCTGACCTTCTAAAATTTTTCTAGAATTTTATTTTGACTTTTTCTATTTTTGATATTTTTTCCACTTATTTGAGTGATTTTTATTAGTTTAAAAATACTTTTCAGTTTTAAAAAATTACCAAAAAACTTATAAAAATATTTGAGACCACTTCTGACTTTTCTGTGGCCTCTTTTAATTTTTCCTTGATACTTTGAATATAATTTGCTATTTTTCCTTTTGTTTTCATTTTAAAAAAAAAATTGAGGATCATTTTCTTGTTTTTTGTATCTTGTTTATTAATTACAATTTATTTTTTTAATATATTTTGGCCATGTGTGTTTTGATCATGAAATTCATTAACATCATTGGATATTGAGTGTTGAGTTTAACCCCACCAAAATGGATGAATGATTTTAATGATAGTTTGATTAAAATCTTTAATTCAAATGTATCCCTTCCCTCTTCATCTTATCCCTTTCTTACTTGCGCTATATATTGTTAGAGGATGATTTACATATCATCTCTCTAAATATATGGTACATAGATTGCTATTGACCGACCTCAAAATAGGTGCGACTTCTATATAAGTCCACTTACGATTGCTTAGCATAACGCTAAATTTTGTCACGATTCGAGAAATGATCATTCGCAGCCCAAACCTATGTTTTCAAGTCCAAGCATGTTTAATTTGAAACCTTTGATCCAATAATATTGAGGTTCATTGTTAGGAGGCTTTGGTCTTATCAATCCTCCAATGAATCTTCATAAATTTTAGAACTAAGTGAATCATTAAAACATCGTTGATCATTTATTGTTGCCTTGAGATTTTGAAATGAATGATATACTTGACAAAAAGAAAATGAAACTTATTGTTGAGAGGCTTTGATTTTATCAATCTTCTAATGAGTTTTCAAATGCAAGTTTCAAGATGGTCATTCAACTAACCTCTAGTTTCTAACAATTGACTTTATTTTATGCTTTTACTTTATGCTTTTTACTTTAAGCACATTTATTTTAGCATTTTTATTTCATGCTATTTTCATCTTTTCTCATTTGAGCATTTATCTTTATGTCTTTTTTTTTTGCTCACTTGAGCTTTTCATTCCTTTTTGAAGATACCTAATAACCAACTTGAACAATAAAAAACTTTAAGGTTACTTGGACTAGTTGGTTACTATCCTTGGCATGATGGAGTTATGGACTTCTTGGACTTAGGAGTAGGGACCCTGATCTTACTTGAAATCTAGTGACTTCTATTGCTATTTTGTCTGGAGTTCTTGGGGTTTACCCCAAGACATTGGGTTGTTTGTTTTCTTTGTGTGCAGGTTATTCTGATTATGTGCTTTGTCTGTGATCGGGAATTCATCTGTATATAGCCGTTACTCTGCCTAATTTTTGTGAAGACTTAATGCCTTTGAAGCATGGTTTTCTGAAGAGGTTTTAATATCTTTGCTTGTTTGGTTTCAAATCCAAAGGATGGGAATTCTACATTGAATAATTGTGTCAAGTGTTGGCTTCTTGTTGGTTAGACGGTTCTTTTTCCTAGATTTTACCTTATACTTTAGGATAGTCCCTTCATCTCCTCCCATCTTCTTTAATTTCAAAAATCTTCTCCCTCCTTTTAAAAAACTATTCTTGTTTTCCAAACTTGAATAACTTTCATAATAAACTTGGACTTATGTCCATGCATTTTCAAAAAATATTTTCTTAATTAAACTTTAACCAACTTAATCATACTTTGACATTTTTTGTGAGAAGACTAAAAGTCAATCAATCTCATTCAAACCATTTTTCCACTTTGGCTTTTTCCCTTAAAACAATTTTCTCAAAAGATAGACCCTTGTCAATCTTTGTTGTGATTCGAACTACTATACTTCTATGATATATAGTGAAGCGAGATATTTTCCACTTGGGTGTTGAGTGAGCCTTTGTTAATTTTAAAATCCAAGCCATATCCTCCACTTTGAGATGATGCAAATTCTGCTTTCTCATATCGTGGATAGTAAGTATGTTCTTCCACTCGGATAATACGATGATATCTCGTCTCTTAAAGTTAACCAACACACTTGTGTTTTAAATTTTTTAAATCTGAACTACGAGTACCCTGATACCCTATTGCACGAAAGGTGGTACGTAGGCGCTAAAGGTTTGCAACTGCAGCGAGTGCAAAAATTGTAAAGAAAATACTTCTTTTTCTTATCCCCACAATCTATTTTTTGTATACAACTTTTATAGCCAAAATACACAAATTTTCAAGGAGGTTCCTGCGGAGTACCATAGATGTTTAGGATGCTAATACCTTCCCTTTGTATAACAAACCCCCGAAATTAGATTCTCTCCCCCTTTTTTTGGTTATTCGCTCTTTTCCCATTCTTTTGGAAATAATAAAGCGCGGTGACGATTTTTATTTGATATGTGCGAGTTAAGTCAATCTGATGGCTTAGTCTCAACATTTCTACTGCTACACATGACTGAAACGATTAGATGGTGATGAGTTAACTTCTGATTTTATGTTGCCTTGCTTCAATTGAATTGGCAGGGTTTGAACATGAATTTTGAATACGATAGGTAGACAAAATATACTTGAATGAATATCCTGCCCTGCAGGTGTTTTATGTTAAACATGGTAAGACTGTTTTGACATATTCATGTTGCTTGTTTTGCTTCAGGTCTGAACCATGAGTGTATGATATCATGACTCGAGATTCACATGGCTCCATTGGTATATGAAAGCAACATTTGAAAATGATTATGATGGAAGATCTTGGAGAAGACTAGACTTGGAAGTTTCGAGCGAGGGATCTGAAGTATGATAGGTCTAGGAAATTCATCATGGTCTATGGTCAACTATGTAAAGGAATTGTATTTCCCTTGTATCTTTCTTATTTCTATCCTTGTAATGTACATCCTTAATGTATCTTGGCTTTCGTGCTTTGTATGATGACTTGTACATTTAAGAAATAAAGTCCTTTTAACATTCCCCTCCATTTTTGAACATTTTAAGTTTTGAATGTGACTCCCTCTTGAATGATGCCTAATGTGTGAGTCAAATATCCAAAGTGATGCACCAAGTGATTTATTTGGAAATGTGGTATTGATTTAATCCTTGAATTATTGATTCTTTGAATGAATCTTGACATTTTTGGATTGATGGTTTGATGAATCTTGAATTCTCACTTTAGATTCCCCTTGAATAAACGAATCTTCCCTGAAACCATATGAATGAATCTTCCAACTCTATCTTGAATCAACCATTAATAAATCATGAACTTAATAAGACCTTGAATCAATATTAATCCCGAGCACAATTAGATGTTTCAATGAATCCAAATTTATTATCATTTCTCTTAGAATCCAAGTTGACTTTCAATTTAAGCAACAAGTATTTGAAAGAATGGTGATGTTTTGAACTCAATGAATTCACAACCTCATATTTTTTCCATGAACCAATGCTTTGCGATTTAGCCCACAAGATATTTTGATTCGATAATCAACACAGTAGCAATGCCTTGGGGTAACCTGTAGCGGTAGAAATGTTCAAGACTGGGCCATTGGATTGACTAGACTTTATACAAATCAAAATCAAAATTGCCACTGTGCTTTATTGTTTCCAAAGGAATGGGAAAAGAGAGAATAACCCAAAAAGAGGGGGAAAGATCAAAGTAAGGGGGTTGGTTATGCAAAGGGAAGGTATTAGCACCCTAAACATCTACGGTACTCCACATGAGCCTCTTTGTAAAATCTGTATATTTTGACTAAAAAAATGTTGTATATATAAAAAAATGGATGATGGAGGTGAGATAAGAAATATATTTTATAATTTTTTGCACCCGCCGCGGTTGCGAACCTTTAGTGCCTAAGTACCACCTTTTCATGCAATAGGGGATCAGGGTACACGTAGTTCCTCTTTCAAAAATTTAAAACCCAAATGTGTTGGTTAATTTTATAAGATAAAATATCATCGTCATTGTTCGTGTGGAAAACACACCTACTACCCACGATCATGAGAAAGGAGAATTTGTATCATCTCAAAGTGGAGGATATGGATTGGATTTCAAAATCAACAATGCCTCACTCAACACCCAAGTGGAAAAATATCTCTCTTCACTACATATTGTAGAAGTATAGTTGTTTGCATCACTACAAGGATTGACAAGAGTTTAATCTTTTAATAAAAGTTTTAAAGATGAAAAGCCAAAGTGGAAAAATGGTTTGAAATGAGATTGATTGACTTTTAGTCTTCTCACAAAAAATGTCAAGGTATTATTAAGTTGATTGGAGTTTATTTATGAAAATGCTTTGAAAATGCGTGGACATAAGTCCAAGTTTATTATGAAAATGGTTCGAGTTCAAAAACAAGAAGAGTTTTCAAAAAGGGAAAAAATATTTTTGAAATTAAAGAAGATGGGAGGAGAAGAAGGGACTATCCTAAAGCACAAGATAAAAGCTAGGGATAAGAACCATCTAACCAACAAGAAACCAATACTTGACATTATGAGCCAAGATAGAATTCCCATTCCTTGGTTTGAAACCAATCAAGCAAAAAAATACTAGACCTCTTGAGAGAACCAAACTTCAAGTGTATTAAGTCTTCACAAAAAATGGGCAGAGTAACAGCTGTATATGGGTGAATTCCAGATTATAAAAAAAGGGTGTAATCACAAAAAACCTGCACACAAAAACAAACAAACAACCCAATGTCTTGAGGTAAACCTCAAGAACTCCAGACAAAATAATCAGATAAGATCACAAGGTCTCCAAGATAGGCCAAGGTTTCTAATCCTAAGTCCAAGAAAAGTCCCATGCTCTATAATGCCAAGGATAGTAACCAAATAGTCCAAGTACCATTAAAGATTTTTAGGGTTTATGTTGATTATTAAGTATCTTAAAAAGGAAAAGAAAAGCTCAAATGAGCAAAGTAAAAATGACAAGAAAGTAAATGCTCAAATGAGCAAAGATGAAAATGACATGAAATGTAAATGCTAAAAGTAAATGGTACATAAAGAATAAAAAAAAATAAAAGCATAAAGTAAAACAAGTCAATAATTAGTGGTTAGTTGGATGATCATCTTGAAGCTTGCATTTGGAACTTATTAGAGGATTGGTAGAACCAAAGCCTCTACACATCAAGTTGCATTTGCTTTTTGTCAAGTATATCATCCATTTGGAATTCTCACAAGTGCCATTTAATGATCAACGATGTTTAAGTGATCCGCATTGACCAAAGGTGTTGTAGATCCATTAGAGGATTGGTAGAACCAAAGCCTCCACACAATGAATCTCAAGGTTATTGGATCAAAGAGATCAAATTAACATACTTGGGCTTGCAATCATAAGTTTGGGCCACGAATGATCATTTGTTTGAATCGGGACAAAATTTAGCGCTGTTAAGAAATCGTAAGTGGACTTTTATAGAAGTCACACCTATTTTAAGGCCGGTCAATAGCAATCTATGCATCATTTATTTTGAGACATGATATAGAGATCATGCTTCAACAACATCTAGTGGAATAAGAAGGGGACGAGATGAAGTGGGATGGGGAAAAATGTACAAACCACATTTGAATTAAATTTTAATCAAACTATTATTAAAATCATTCATCCATTTTTGTGGAGTCAAACTCAACACCATGGATCCAATGATGTTAATAAAGTTCATGATCCAAAATCTAACCCAAGATCAGCCAGAAAATAGTCACAAAATGATATCACATTTTAATATAGATAAAAGGGTTTAAAAATAATGTTTAAAAAATAGAAAATAAAGAAAAATATCAACTATGTTCAAATTAATCAAGAAATAAAAAGTAAGACCATAGAAAAATTAGAAAAAAGGCTCAAATAATTTACAATTTTTTTGGTAATTTTTTAAAGTCAGAAACTATTTTTAAAATTAAAATAAATGGGTAAAATAAACAAAAAATGGCAAAAAATAGTAAAGTCAGAAAAAAAAAATAATGTCACCAATATTTGTCACAATATCATTGGATCATTCCATAATTTTTTCAGAATTTTAAAATGTATAAAAGTATTTTTAAACATTTAAAACAAATCAAATAAGTGTAAAATTTATAAAAAATACCAAAACACAAAATTAAATTGTGAAAAAATAAAAATCAGAAAGAGAATAATCAAAAATATATTTCAAATTTTTTTCCGATTCTTTGGACTAAAAATGAATTTTCTATGATTTTTTGAAATTTAAAACAATTAAAAATATAAAATTAGAAAAAGAAAATAAAAGTAAAATATGTGGACCATTGGATGAGAGTCAAAACGCGTTAGTAATCAAATCCAAGGGATCTGGCGCGCTGTGCATATCATGGTCATTAGTGAATATTATACAGAATCATTAATTAAATCAGGATTTAAAAAAATACAGATGACGCGCGTTCATTGGTTAGAAGATGACACGTTGGTCATCTTCAACCTCCAGCCATCACGAATTGCAGGTCTCTAAAACTGTAAAATCAGAAGCTCGGACCTATGCCATTCGCTTCGTCTCTTCAAGACGAAGACAACCACAACCTCGCGCCAAATTCATATAAACTGTAGCTCAAGCAATTTGGAAGGAAAGTTTTGAAAAGGGATTTGAAATTTCATGGTCAAAACGTGTTTCCAATGAAATGTAAATGTTGCGACTAGAACCAGGGAAATGAGAGCAACACAATGATATCATAATTTTGAAGAATTGATGAAGGAATCTACCTATTGAAGTTGAGTTGTAGAGCTATGAAACTGGACTTCTATGGAACATTATAGGGCACGATTCTTGAATGTCATTATATGGTTAGCTTCTGGGAAGATCAAGGAAGGTGAATTGAGGGAAAAATTGGATTGAAAAAGGGTCGAGAATGGATTTTGAAGTTGCTGAATTCTGAGTTGTGAAATAAGTTTGGCAGGGTGATTCTGGCTATCCAAGCTTGGGAAATTGAATGGGATAGTTCATGTATTTATAGGAGAAGCAAATGGGATCAAAAGGAAGAGTGAATGATGCGTTTTGGAGGGAAATCATGCACACCTGATACACGAGTGAAGTGTGATACAAACTTCATAAAAACTCATCCAATTCTTGCGTTTTGATGTGCTAAACAAATCTGGAACTTCACTAAACATGTTTAGAGGCAAAAACGCATGGAAAACTTGTGAGTAGAGGCCACATTATGGATTTCAACATTCTGACTTGGTGAGAAATTCAATTTCAAAGTGCCAACTTATGACCAATGGCATTTTCAACCCAAGGGGTCTTAGGGCATGTTTCTTGATGCTTTAGAAAGATGAGATTAAAAGATTTGTAATGGAAAAAGAATGAAATCAAATGGATGTTTGAGCTGAAAGTTGCATTGAGTTAAAGTTGAAGAAAAAGGGTTGACTTTCCATACTTAGAAATATTTCAAATTCTTCTTCAAAAAATGACCTATAATGTCTTGCATCCTAACATGGCCTTCCACTTGGAATTTTCTCTTGAACAAAAAAAGATGGCATGAAGTAGATCTCTTGAATGACATTTTGGGACTTGAACCATTCAAAATCTCCAAAAATTGAGAGAGTTATGAATTGTTGAAGTTGGCAAAAAATCATGGAATGACCTATAATTGTTTGCATATTTATGGCAACTTCCATCCATTTTCCCACTTTGCACATAAAAGAAGGCATAAAGTTCACCTCTTAAAGATCATTATGGAAAAAGAATGGACTCAAGGTGATAAAAATTGACCAAGTTATGATCATTTGAAGTCACTTATGTAAAATTGTGGATACATCTGGATGACTTGTAATCTTTCTTCTTCATCAAGGCTCTTCCACATGTAAACTCCTTGGAACTTTTGAAGTGATTTGTTGATAACCCTTTAAAGAGAATGATGTCTTTTGAATCACTCAAAAGTACAAAAAGGTTAGCAAGATATACTCCTTTGAAGTGCAAAACCCTAGCTTCTAGATCAAGAAAATGCCTTGAGGAACTTTGACATGTTTGAACAAACTTCTTGTACCAATATTCTTACTTTGTGAATAGAAGTTATTGAGGATGAAAATGAGGACTCATATCCACCAAAACCACTTCCATATCTTGAAATTTAAGAGAAATATGCTCTTGTGACCAATAGGAACAAGGCCTTATCCAAACATAATAGCTTCTCCAATCAACCCCTTGTACTTTTGAGTCACATCTAATAACCTTGAAATGTGATGAATCAACACAACCTTGCCATGCCAATTCTTCCAAAACCACTCCAATGGTGAGGTTTGAACTTCTCAAGCTTTTATTGTCTAGGGCATGGAAATAAACCCATGAACCCATGGGGTAGCTTGTTAAATCTCATTGCCTTCACCTACATGGATAACAAGCAAGACAAACCAACATTGCATTTTATTAGTTAAACAAAACAATATTCATGATCACAAAAGGAACATAAGTCAAGGTGCTTGGTAATCCCTCAGAAAGGCAAAATTAAATGTAGTGAGGGGAACCAAGAATCCTAGTGTGATCTTGTTGTGAATGAATCAACATGGTATGATGAAGGGATCTTAGGGGGAAAAGTTGGGGTACAACAACTGCCCTTATTTAAGTTTCTTCTATCCGGAGATACGAAGGTTAAAAATCTTTGTGTCCACGCGATCGAAGATACTTAAATATATAACAAACCCTATCTTTGGCCCTAAGATGCCATGAAAAGGCTTATGATCATGAATGCATATGAATCAGGACCAAAAAGACGCAAAACATCACTGGGGATGTAACAACAATAAAAGGAACAAGGAGCACCCCCATCAGGAAAATAAATCACTAGTGGACCCAGAGAACCGAATCAGAGAGGATGGTAGAATGGTCAAAGGACACACCAACTTCTACTGAAGGCGAAGCTACCGACGTTTACTGACGGCAGAGAGAAAGATAATGGACATCGACGTTCACTGCCGATGGTATACCAACTTGCACTGAAGGTAGAAGGAGAATATATAATATCACCGCCGTTCACTGACAATGAACTATCAACATTCACTGAAGAAAGCAAAAAGATAATAGACATCAACGTTCACTGCCGATGGTCTACAAACTTTCACTGAAGGTAGAAAGAGAATATATCATATCACCGCCGTTCATTGACGATGAACTCTCGATGTTTACTGAAGATAGAAAAAAGATAGCAGACATCGATGTTCACTACCGATGGTCTACCAACTTTCACTGAAGGTAGAAAGAGAATATATCATATCACCGCCGTTCACTGACGATGAACTATCAACATTCACTGAAGATAGCAAAAAGGATAACAGACATCGACGTTCACTGTCGATGGTCTACCAACTTTCACTGATGGTAGAAAGAGAATATATCATATCAGCGCTGTTCATTGACGATGGACTATCGACGTTTACTGAAGATAGCAAAAAGATAACAGACATCGATGTTCACTACCGATGATCTACCAAATTTCACTGAAGGTAGAAAGAGAATATATCATATCACTGCCGTTCATTGACGATGAACTATCAACGTTTACTGAAGATAGCAAAAAGATAACAAGTTTCCCCAATATTCTGGTGTTTTGCCTAGAACGGGTCTCAACTTATTTTTTAACCAAGGCACTCCGCTTGGAAAGGATAATACATAAGTTGTCTCAAATAAAGAGACTTTCTATTTGTGGTCACGGAGGATTGTCAAAGGAAATGACTTTTTTTGGGGGCAAGAGGTATGACTTCCTGGGGAGATGCCATGATATTCTTGCTAAGGGGATAAAGTCTTCTTGTGCAAAATAAATGCACCAAACAAAGCTTAGAGTTTTTCAGGATTCCAAAGTAAATAATATTGTCGGGGGACCACAGATCCAATCCAGAAATAAACTGGGAAGAAACAGTCAACCAGAATACATCCTTTGAGAAATAAACTCAAGAGGGAAAAATAAGATCCATCCAAACAAGGAACTGTACCGGAAGGCTAAAGCAAAAAATCTTCTACG
Organism: Vicia faba; assembly: GCA_948472305.1. NCBI lineage: Eukaryota > Viridiplantae > Streptophyta > Magnoliopsida > Fabales > Fabaceae > Vicia > Vicia faba. The sequence continues at coordinate 265,124,484 of OX451741.1, read as the reverse complement.
AGGAACAACTCAGTAGGGAATTTGAAAGAATGTACATTTTCTGCTTAAGACCAACGGTCTAATGAAAAGAGGGTAACGTAACTATGCAAAATAGGGTAATATGTCAACAGAAATATTAACAAATGTTAATGAACAATGATTTGTCAATTTCATCTATGCATGATGCATGTATGAATGTATGAGTGTTATTGTGTGCATACTAACTAAACAGATACACAACATTGAGAACAACCAATCAAAAACCGCCTCGGGAACTACAACGCTCGGCTAAACTTCAACCAAGATGATCATTCTAAGAAAGGTAAAGGCCAACTGCAGAATCAAAACCTACTGTCTGCTTTTAACTTTATAGAGGAGAAACATAATCCGGAGGTAGACAAATCAAACAGATACCGGGGTAGAACATCCTTCTTTAGGCTTCATCGGGGAAACCAGTGTTTCTCAAAAGTAACATGCCTACTGGAGATTGCAAGACCAGTCTCAAATAAAGCAGACTGACACCGAAACATCTAAACATTCACTGGGGAATTCAGACCCACTTCATTTGAGAAAATGCGGATTGAAACTTCTCAACATGAAAACTCAGAAAAAGGGAGAAATGAATCCAAACTTGATCGAGGATACCGGAATTATAAACCTCATGCGGCAAAAATATCCTGAGTAGACATTCCTGAGGGGAACAAAAGCTTCTCAAAACAACTGGAGTTTGTCCATTTCTGGGATCACCATTTTTGTTGTCATTGTTTCATCATAAATCTCAAAGTAAAAGTAAATTATAAAAATATTTTTTTTTTTGAAAAAAAATTAACTTTGTTATTTAATCTCTTTGCTTTGAAAGTTATTATCAGTAATAAATGAAGTCTTTACGAGCTAAATAACATAAAGAATACAAAGAATTGGGTAAAAGTTCGAATTTCATTAATAGAATGGTAGTCTGCGAATGCCGAGACTCCATAGATCATTACAAAGTTTGGGAAATGAAAATACATAATGGAAAAGACACATTGAGATACAATGACCACTATCTCCCTAACAACTTTTGAAATCCTGAGCAGCAACTTCATTTGAAGTATGGTGAGGATTCGAGAAGATTGTTGCTTCAACGATCAAGTATTGTCTGACGTAGTTACTTGCCAAGAAAATCCATATATTTTTCCTAAGCTGCCCTTGCAGGTTTTCAACTTAGCGGGAAATTTATTCTGTTTAGGTCTCTAATTTTTTCCTAGACCTCCCCTTTGGGTTTTCGGCCTACCTAGACTCTCCTTTTTTGCCTAAGCCGCCCTTTCAGGTTTTCAACTTAGCGAGTTATTCTTTTATTTCTTTAGGCGAAGTATTTCTTGACTACGTCATCATTCATGGGACGTGGGAACTCCTCGCCATCCATAGTTTTAAGAATTAATGCACCACCAGAGAAGGATTTCTTGACAACATATGGGCCTTCAAAATTGGGAGTCCACTTGCCCCTAGAATCAGTGTTGAAAGACATGATCTTCCTGAGCACGAGATCGCCTTCTCTAAATTCACGAGGTTTGACCTTTTTATCAAAAGCTTTCTTCATTCTTCTCTGATATAACTGTCCATGACACAAAGCTATCATCCTCTTCTCCTCAATCAAATTCAATTGGTCAAACCTGTTTTGGACCCATTCAGCCTCTGTCATCTTGGTTTCCATTATCACACGCAATGAGGGAATCTCTACCTCGACCGGGAGTACATCTTCCATTCCATACACTAGGGAGAATGGGGTTGCTCCTGTTGAAGTGCAGACAGATGTTCGATATCTATGCATAGCAAAAGGAAGCATTTCATGCCAATCCTTATAAGTAACAACCATTTTCTGGATAATTCTCTTGATATTCTTATTAGCAGCTTCAACAGCCCCATTCATCTTTGGCCTGTATGGAGATGAATTGTGATGGACAATCTTGAATTCTTCACACAGCTCTATCATTATCTTGTTGTTCAAATTCGATCCATTGTCAGTGATGATTCTACTCGGCACACCATACCGACATATAAGGTTATTCTTAATGAAGCGCACAACCACCTGCTTAGTAACATTGGCATATGAAGCAGCCTCCACCCACTTGGTGAAGTAATCAATTATTACCAAGATAAAACAGTGTCCATTCGAAGCTTTGGGTTCTATCATCCCAATCATGTCAATACCCCACATTGAGAAAGGCCACGGGGAGGAAATCACATTGAGGAGCGTCGGAGGCACATGGACATTATCTGCAAAAATCTGGCATTTATGGCACTTCTTTGCAAATTTGTAACAGTCAGATTCCATGGTCAGCCAATAATAACCCGCCCTTAGCATTTTTTTAGCCATCGAATGTCCATTGGCATGAGTGCCAAATAAACCTTCATGAATCTCATGCATCAACATGTCTGCTTCGTGTCTATCCACACATCTGAGCAAGACCATGTCATAATTTCTCTTGTACAACACATTTCACCGAGGAAGAAACTGCCTGCCAATCTTCTCAATGTCTTTCTATCTTTCCTCGACGCACCCATCGGGTATTCCTGAGTCTGAAGAAAATGCTTGATATCATAATACCAGGGTTTTTCATCTGCTACCTCCTCTGCTGCAAACACATGAGCGGGCCTATCCAGCCGTCGAACCGTAATTCGTGGTATATCATTCCAAGTATTCACTTGGTACATAGAAGCCAGAGTTTCCAGAGCATCCGCCATTTGATTTTCATCTCTAGGGACGTGATGGAATTCAACTTTATTGAAGAAGGGTAATAATCTTCTAGCATAATATTTGTAAGGGATCAAGCCAGGGTAACGAGTGTCTCATTCTCCTTTAATCTGATTTATTACCAAAGCTGAATCACCATACACATCTAGATTTTTGATTCTGAGATCAATAGCTTCCTCGAGACCCATGATGCAAGCCTCACATTCTGCCATATTATTAATGCAATCAAATGTTAACCTTGCAGTAAAAGGAATGTGTGATCCATGAGGAGTGATAATCACAACACCAATTCCTTTACCATAAGCATTCACAGCTCCATCAAATATCATACTCCAACGAGATTCAGGGTGAGGACCTTCCTCAGGCAATGGTTCATCACAATCCTTCACTTTCAGTAACATCACATCCTCATCGGGGAATTCATATTCTGCAGACTGGTGATCTTCCACTGGTTAGTGAGCAAGATAATATGCCAACACACTACTTTTAATAGCCTTTTGAGTGCGGTATTCAATATCATATTAAGATAACAACATCTGCCAGCGGGCAATTCTCCCAGTAAGAGCAGGCTTTTCGAAAATGTACTTGATTGGATCCATTTTGGAGATCAACCAAGTAGTGTGATTCAACATATGCTGCCGCAAACGCTTTGTCGCCCAGGCCAGAGAACAACATGTTTTTTCCAGCATGGAATACCGCGACTCACAATCAGTGAATTTTTTATTGAGATAATAAATGGCGAACTCCTTCTTCCCTGTCTCATCCTGTTGTCCCAGAATACAACCCATGGATTTATCTAACACTGTCAGATACATAATCAACAATCTTCCTTCTACGGGAGGGAGCAAGATAGGAGGTTCAAGCAGATATGCTTTAATACTCTCAAATTCCCTTTGGCAGTCATCCGTCCACACACAACCTTGATCTTTCTTTAACAACTGAAAGATCGGTTCACATGTTGCAGTCATGTGGGAAATGAGTCTGGAAATATAATTCAAACGCCCGAGGAAACCTCTGACCTGCTTTTCAGTTCTTGGTGCTGGCATCTCTTGAATTTCTTTGAATTTATCAGGGTCAACTTCAATTCCTTTCTGGCTAACAATGAAACCCAATAACTTCCCCGATCGAACACCAAAGGTGAATTTATTTGGATTCAAGCGGAGACGATACTTCCTCAAACGCTGAAACAACTTCAACAAATCTTCTATATGCCCTTCTTCAGTCTGGGATTGGCAATTATATCATCAACATATACTTTAATCTCCTTGTGCATCAGATCATGGAATAGGTTTGTCATAGCCCTCTCGTACGTTGCACCAGCGTTCTTCAACCTGAAGGGCATCACTCTGTAACAGAATGTTCCCCAGGGTGTGATAAACGTTGTTTTTTCCATGTCCTCTGGGGCCATTCTTATTTGATTATACCCGGAAAATACGTCCATGAATGAGAATACTTTGAATTTTGTTGTGCTATCCACTAACATGTCGATGTGAGGGAATGAAAAATTAACTTTTAGACTAGCTTTATTTAGATCTCTGTAATTTACGCACATGCGGACTTTTCCGTCTTTTTTCGATATTGGGACAATATTGGAAATCCATTGAGGATACACTGACGTCACAAGAAAACCAGCATTAATCTTCTTTAGAACCTCCTCTTTGATCTTTACTGCAATATCTGGGTGAGTTCTTCTCAACTTTTATTTAATTGGCAGACACCCTGGCTTCAACGACAAATGGTACTCAACAATATCTGTATCTAGACCAGGCATATCTTGGTAAGACCAAGAAAAAATATCCACATACTCTTCCAACAACTCAATCAACCCTCTCTTCACATCAGGATGCAACAATGCTCCAATCTTGACTTCCTTCGGATCTTCTTCTGAACCCAAATTGATCACTTCCAAAGGCTCTTTATATGGCTGAATGGTATTTTCCTCGTGCTCAAGAAACCGTGAGACCTCTTCTGGAATCTTATCATAATCTTCTTCTTCATCCCCATACACAGGACATTCAAAGTTGGGAGAGGGTGCAAGGTCATTGTATTCAACGAGTTTTTTAATTAATCTGCACATATGATTTATGATTGCTTTTAGAAACTGACACATATAACAAGTGATCATGCAGATTGAATTTCAGTTATTATTTATTTTGAAAGGGTTTTTTTATTTATTTAATTTTTACTATTTTCCAAGAATAAGCAGAAAATAATGACATAATTCGGGAAGCAAAGACAACTTTTATTAATGATCTTAAAAGTCACAGCCAACAGATAAGCCCTACAACATTAATACTTCCACCTTGGGCAGAGTGAAAGCCTTTTAAAAAAAAAGATTAATCAAATCAAATTACTTTGAAATATGTATGCAAGAGGGAACATCAATGGTGACCCAGTTATGAATCCTGACTCCATGCGTCACATAATTCGGCATTTCCTTCTCTGCTTCATCTTCCTCAACAACATTAATTCAAGAATCAGTTGGATGGAGGTAACCTCCGCTGCGGAAAACATCATGATAGCTGCCCATAGTAGATTTTGACTTCAAACCTTCGCCTCTGCCATTCTTTAAAGAGAAACCCAAACCAGCTCTGTTCTTGTTCACGAGTGGATCCACAATTCGTCCACAAACTGCATTATGACCATTGTGCACAACCTGCTACACGTCCTTCAGCGAAACCATGGAATTCTCATTTCTCTTTATGTTGTCAACGGAAAGGGCTTGGAACTGGGTTCCAACAGCAACCTCATCCACTTCTACAATACTGAAAGAAGACAAATGAGATATCAACAATGCCTGCTCCCCATTTATGATCACTACCTTCCCTTCACGCACAAACTTTAGCTTCTGATGTAAAGGTGAAGTGACAGCCCCTGCTTCATGTATCCATGGCCGTCCTAGAAAACAACTATAAGCGGTAATAATGTCCATGACCTGGAAGGTTATCTTGAACAAATGTGGTCCTATATGGATAGGTAAGTCCACTTCACCGATGACAGATTTCCTCGACCCATCAAATGCTTTCACAATGATGCCACTCGAGTGCATAGGTGTTCCTTGATATTTCAACTTCATGAGAGTAATCCTCGATATAACATTCAACGCGGACCCATTATCAATTAGCACATTGGACAGCGAATCATTCTTGCAGTTCATAGATATATGGAGGGCCAGGTTATGATTCCTCCCTTCATCTGGTAATTCATCATCGCAGAAACTTAAGTTATTACACGACATAGTGTTTCCTATTACGCTGCTGAATTGATCTATTGGCATGTCATTCTCCACAAAATCTTAGTCCAGTACCCTCATCAAGGATTCTCTATGAGCAAAGGAATTCATTAATAAAGCTAAGATAGATATCTTTGAAGGAGTCTGCAGTAGCTGATCTACAATTTTGTAGTCGCTCATCTTAATTATCTTCAAAATATCATCCACTTATTTCTCTAATGTAGCTCCGCCAGTCTCTCCCGTTGCCTTCTTAGGTTCATCATTCTCAGCAACTTTCTTTCCAGCATCAACATCTCTCCGAAAAACCGGCACAAACACACGACCGCTATGGGTCACCCTGCTATTTTCAGCTATATTTCCAACATCGGACATTGGCTGGATGGGAACTTCCACCCCATCTTCTAAGATTGTAGCGTTGTATTTGTAAGTCACAGCTTTATCTGATTTGTAGGGGATATGACCTGGTAAACTAATTACCAATGGGGTAATAGCTGGCTTGCTATGATATTCCACTTCAAAAAGAGCGGGTGCACAAAAACAAGGCACAATGACATTTACCCCTTCTTCAACACAATCAGTCATCAAAAAGTCATCTCTGGAAAACAAATCTTCGTCTGAAGAGAAATACTCATCCGTGGAGGCATACTCTTCCTCTGACGCTTCTTCCGTTAAACAAACTTCAACCATATCCACCTCATGATAATTATCCCTCTGACCTGTGATCTTGATAGTTCCATTGTCTAACAGGAACTAAACACCCTTCGTCACAATTGAACATCCTCGGGGATCTCGACAGCAAACTAGGCAAGATCCATATCGGTGTTCCACCTGACCAGCCATATGGCAGAAGGTAGCATGCAACTACACGAGATCCTCATTCATATACTCCACATCAAAAATTCTGAATTCACCAGGACATCCAGAAACCATGTTCACTTCCTCTTCATACTCTGCCCTAGGCCTGATTATGTGGATGAGGCCCTCATCCATCATCTCCTATAAATCAGCCTTTATCTTATCGCAACCCTATATATTCGTACTACAAGTAGCACAACCGGTATGGTCATGTGTATAGTAGCTAAATTCACAGAGGTCTGCGTGCATTTTCACCAAATCCCCTCTAACCAGATTAATGTTAAAAATTTGGAAATTGCCTGGACAACCGGCCACCATATTTACAGCATTTACTCCTCCGTGCTTGGGTAGAGGGTTATCTTTCACATTAGGTCCCATGTTATTGAAAGATAGAACACCAGACTTTACCAATTTCTGCACCTCATTCTTCAAAGGATAAAAATTCTCAACACTATGCCCTGGTGCTCCTTGATGAAAAGCACACGTTTGGTCTGCCTTGTAATACCAAGGCAATGGTGATGGTACAGTGGGAGGTGGTCGTGTCTGGACTAACTTTTTCTGAATCAATGCTGGTAGTAGCTCTGTATAGCTCATGGGAATAAGGTCATAACTCTCTCTTCTCTGATTATACCCTTGATTCCCGTGCTGGGTCGGCCTCTGATAATCAATTGTAGTTGGAGCAGCACTCACAACAAGAGTAACTGAGGCGACTTGCTGATAATTCCTTCTAGCAGTGTTAACCCTCCTCTCTTGCATAACAGCATTTGCAACCCCTTCCTTCTTCTTGGTAAACCCATAAGATGGTTTCTTCACACCTCTAGAACTTTCACTCTTTGTTAAACAGACCTCTCTTACAACCTTCTCTAAGCGGATACCCATTCCTACCATTTCAGTAAAGTCAGTTGGCGCGCTTTCTACCATCCTCTCATAGTAGAAAGCACCCAGCGTTTTCAATAAAATCTTAGTGATCTCCTTATCTTCCATGGGAGGAATCACTTAGACGGCTACCTCATGCCATCTATGTGCATACTCTTTGAATGATTCCCTGTCTTTCTGAACCATAGCCCTAAGTTGGTCACAGTCAGGCGCCATGTCCACGTTGTACTTGTATTGTTTGATGAATGCTTCTCCCAAATCATTAAAAGTATGGATATTAGCACTGTCCAAACTCATATACCACTTCAACGCAGCACCGGTCAAACTATCCTAAAAAAAGTGAATCAGCAGACGCTGATCATCAGTATGGGTAGACATTCTCCTCACGTACATCACCAGGTGAGCACGAGGGAAAGTGTTGCCTTTATACTTCTCAAATTTCGGGACCTTGAACTTAGCAGGTATCTTAACATTTGGGACCAAGCATAGCTCATTCACATTCTGCCCAAATAGATCTTTCCTCCTGAGGGCCTTCATCTCTCTCTGCATCTTGTCAAACTGCTCTTGAAAATCATCCATTATGTCATAAATACCCAAGTCTTCACTCGGCGAAGGGAAAGGACGACACATATCATCATTAACAAATGGAATCATATTTACCGAAGGAGGTGCAGCAGGAACAACATGCACTACAGGAGGTGTTGGAGTAACAATAGTCTGAACCATTGGAGTATCTTGAGGACCAAGATTGAAACCTTCAGGTGAAAAATTCTCTGGCATTCCCCATGGATAACCTTGAGGCATGCGATTCTGAATAATAGCAGGAGTGGCAGATACGGGAACAATCATAACTTCAGTAGTTGCCCTTGTTGGTTGAGGTTGAACACTCGGTGGCTGATTCTGAGCAGCCACCAGAGCTTCCATCAGAGTAGTCAGATTGGCCATGTCGGCCTTCAAAGCAGAAACTTCCTCGCGCAGCTCGCGATTCTCCTGTTCTAAGTTGTCCATTTTCTTTTTGAGATTAGCCCGAGTGATGTAGTGATGAGTCAGCTTGCTGAACGAAGTAAAGAAACTTGGTAAGACACCTGGATATGCATAACTAATGCGAGAAATCTGTGCAATATGATTCATGACATGCAATGCACATGATTATTTTTACTTTAATATTTCAAGGGATTTAACGTTTATAGACATATTGCAAACATCAAAGTAATAACGCTTTTGAAATACTGAAAAACTTTTATTATAATAACTCCAAAATGGATTACAAGTTTCAATGATCTCAAGTACAAGATGAAAATACAATCTAAATCCCTAAGAAAAAGAACTGATGGAGATCACTCTATACGCAGACACTTCCCCGTGAGTCTGGCAATCTGAGTTTTCAACCTGTGGTTTTCCTCCACATATCTGGTGGCAACCTCCTTCCAATCATCTGAATCAAGAAGTGAATGATCAGTACCTGATTGAGGCTTAGGAGAAAATAAATCCCCTTGCCTCTCCATAGACTCTACCGCTCGACTCTCAAGAATCTCAATCAAGTCGTCTTTCTCCTTCAGGTATGCTTTGTAGGAACTTTCTAAAGTTTGGAACTTATTCTTCCAAGCATCCCTTTCCTGTTGCATCCTAACCAAAGCAAGCTGCAACTCTTCTAGGTCATCTAATAAGGGAGGGGTGGTCTTCACAAATAGATCAGGCATGGGTGTCTCATGGGTATATGGCATCTTTAACTGAATGGCTCTCGATCGGACCCATTGAAGATATGGCTCCAAAGAGACAGCACCCCTAGGTCCCAAATCCTTCCTACTCTTCTTATGAATGTGACGCCAGGCCTTCGCAATCTTCTCCCTAGCTTCCCTATGGTCTTCCCCTTCCTTCAGAAAGAAACTACTCAAATGAATACTATTCGGTTTATCTCTCATCGGATAACCAAGCTGTCGTCGTGCAAGAACATGGTTATAGTTAATTCCTCCCTTTGTACCAAGAAGAGGTACATTAGGGAAACTACCACAACTGTCAATAATCTCTATATACTGGTAAGCTCGATGATACCAATTAATATTCGAGTGAGTAAGTGCCATGATCTTAGGAGCCCAACAGGATTCCTTCTTGACATCCCAAAAAGCATCAAACTGAGGCATATGAGAGATAAACCACCAGTACAACAGAGGCGTGCAACAGATAATCATCCCCCCATGATAAGAATTCCGAAGATGGATAGAGTAATAAGTATCACCCAACAATGTAGGAACTGGGTTTCTAATCATGAAGATCCTGATAGCGTTAATGTCAACAAACCTGTCCACATTAGGAAATAAGAACAACCCGTAAGAAAGTAGAGCAAAAATGGCCTCAAAAGCAATTGTACTCTTCATTCTGGAAAAGTAACAAGCTTTCTCCAATAAGAACTAAGCTGGTAATCCTCTAATCCCTCCTTTAGTAATCATATGGGCTTCCACCTCAGACTTCCCTAGATGAATCAAGGCAGCTATCTCATGTGATTTTGGCTCACCCTCCAAACCAGTAAAAGGAACATGATCAGTAACAGGTAAATCCAATATACAAGAATACTCCTCCAATGTAGGCATCAACTGATAGTCGGGAAAAGTAAAGCAATGATACATTGGATCACAGAACTGGACCAAGGTCAAGAGAATACCCTCCTTCATCTTCAGCTTCATGAGAGCAATAATGGATCCATACTTCTTCTGAAAGTCTGCAGAACACTCGATATCGAGAATTAGAATGATCAACTCATCTATCCTGGGATCCTTGAAACTGTATTTTCCGGTCTTTCTTTTTCTAGAATCCATGGTTAAAAGTACCTGAGATATTCACAAATAGTCTTCTCACAAAAAATGTCAAGGTATTATTAAGTTGATTGGAGTTTATTTATGAAAATGTTTTGAAAATGCGTGGACATAAGTCAATGTTTATTATGAAAATGGTTCGAGTTCAAAAACAAGAAGAGTTTTCAAAAAGGGAAAGAATATTTTTGAAATTAAAGAAGATGGGAGGAGAAGAAGGGACTATCCTAAAGCACAAGGTAAAAGCTAGGGATAAGAACCATTTAACCAACAAGAAGCCAATACTTGACATTATGAGCCAAGATAGAATTCCCATTCCTTGGTTTGAAACCAATCAAGCAAAAAAATACTAGGCCTCTTGAGAGAACCAAACTTCAAGTGTAATAAGTCCTCACAAAAATTGGGCAGAGTAACAGCTGTATATAGGTGAATTCCAGATTACAAACAAAGGGTGTAATCACAAAAAACCTGCACAGAAAAGCAAACAAACAACCCTGTCTTGAGGTAAACCTCAAGAAATCCAGACAAAATAATCAGATAAGATCATAAGGTCTCCAAGATAGGCCAAGGTTTCTAATCCTAAGTCCAAGAAAAGTCCCATGCTCCATAATGCCAAGGATAGTAACCAAATAGTCCAAGTACCATTAAATATTTTTAGGGTTTATGTTGATTATTAAGTATCTTAAAAAGGAAAAGAAAAGCTCAAATGAGCAAAGTAAAAATGACAAGAAAGTAAATGCTCAAATGAGCAAAGATGAAAATGACATGAAATGTAAATGATAAAAGTAAATGGTACATAAAGCATAAAAAAAATAAAAGCATAAAGTAAAACAAGTCAATAATTAGTGGTTAGTTGGATGATCATCTTGAAGCTTGCATTTGGAACTTATTAGAGGATTGGTAGAACCAAAGCCTCCACACAACAAGTTGCATTTGCTTTTTGTCAAGTATATCGTCCATTTGAAATTCTCACAAGTGCCATTTAATGATCAACGATGTTTAAGTGATTCACGTTGACCAAAGGTGTTGTAGATCCATTAGAGGATTGGTAGAACCAAAGCCTCCACACAATGAATCTCAAGGTTATTGGATCAAAGAGATCAAGTTAACATACTCGGGCTTGCAATCATAAGTTTGGGCCACAAATGATCATTTATTTGAATTGGGACAAAATTTAGCGCTATGTTAAGCAATCGTAAGTGGACCTATATAGAAGTCGCACCTATTTTAAGGCCGGTCAATAGCAATCTATGCACCATTTGTTTTGAGACATGATATAGAGATCATGCTCCAACAATATCTAGTGCAATAAGAAGGGGATAAGATGAAGAGGGATGAGAAAAAATGTACAAACCACATTTGAATTAAATTTTAATCAAACTATTATTAAAATCTTTCATCCATTTTTATGGAGTCAAACTAAACACCATGGATCCAATGATGTTAATAAAGTTCATGATCCAAAATCTAACCCAAGATCAGCCAGAAAATAGTCACAAAATAATATCACATTTTAATATAGATAAAAGGGTTTAAAAATAATGTTTAAAAAATAGAAAATAAAGATAAAAATATCAACTATGTTCAAATTAATCAAAAAATAAAAAGTAAGACCATAGAAAAATCATAAAAAAGGCTCAAATAATTTACAAATTTTTTGGTAATTTTTTAAAGTCAGAAACTATTTTTAAAATTAAAAAAAAATGGGTAAAATAAAAAAAATGGTAAAAAATAGTAAAGTCAGGAAAAAAAATAACATCACCAATATTTGTCACAATATCATTAGATCATTCCATAATTTTTTCAGAATTTTAAAATGTATAAAAGTATTTTTAAACATTTAAAACAAATCAAATAAGTGTAAAATTTATAAAAAATACCAAAACACAAAATTAAATTGTGAAAAAATAAAAATCAGAAAGAGAATAATCAAAAATATTTTTCATAATTTTTTGGAATAAAAATGAGTTTTCTATGATTTTTTGAAATTTAAAACAATTAAAAATATAAAATCAGAAAAAGAAAATAAAAGTAAAATATGTGGACCATTGGATGAGAGTCAAAACGCATTAGTAATCAAATCCAAGGGATCTGGCGCGCTGTGCATATCATGGTCATTAGTGAATATTGTACAGAATCATTAATTAAATCAGGATTTGAAAAAATACAGATGGCGCACCTTCATTTGTTAGAAGATGACACGTTAGTCATCTTCAACCTCCAGCTATCACGAATTACAGGTCTCTCAAACTGTAAAATCAGAAGCTCAGACCTATGCCATTCGCTTCGTCTCTTCAAGACGAAGACAACCACACCCTCGCGCCAAATTTATATAAACTGTAGCTCAAGCAATTTGGAAGGAAAGTTTTGAAAAGGGATTTGAAATTTCATGGTCAAAACGTATTTCCAGTGAAATGTAAATGTTGCGACTAGAACCAGGGTAATGAGAGCAACATAATGATATTAGAGTTTTAAAGAATTGATGAAGGAATCTACCTATTGAAGTTGATTTGCAGAGCTCTGAAACTGGACTTCTATGGAACAGTATAGGGCACGATTCTTGAATGTAATTATATGGTTAGCTTCAGGGAAGATCAAGGAAGGTGAATTGAGGGAAAAATTTGATTGAAAAAGGGTCGAGAATGGATTTTGAAGTTGCTGAATTCTGAGTTATGAAATAAGTTTGGCAGGGTGATTCTGGCTATCCAAGCTTGGGAAATTGAATGGGATAGTTCATGTATTTATAGGAGAAGCGAATGGGATCAAAAGGAAGAGTGAATGATGCGTTTTGGAGGGAAATCATGCACACCTGATACACGAGTGAAGTGTGATACAAACTTCATGAAAACTCATCCAATTCTTGCGTTTTGATGTGCTAAACAAATCTGGAACTTCACTAAACATGTTTAGAGGCAAAAACGCGTGGAAAACTTGTGATTAGATGCCACATTATGGATTTCAAAATTCTGACTTGGTGAGAAATTCAATTTCAAAGTGCCAACTTCTGACCAATGGCATTTTCAACCCAAGGGGTCTTAGGGAATGATTCTTGATGCTTTAGAAAGATGAGATTACAAGCTTTGTAATGGAAAAACAATGGAATCAAATGGATGCTGGAGCTGAAAGTTGCATTGAGTTAAAGTTGAAGAAAAAGGGTTGACTTTCCATACTTAGAAATATTTCAAATTCTTCTTCAAAAAATGACCTATAATGTCTTGCATCCTAACATGGCCTTCCACTTGGAATTTTCTCTTGAACAAAAAAAGATGGCATGAAGTAGATCTCTTGAATGACATTTTGGGACTTGAACCATTCAAAATATCCAAAAATTGAGAGAGTTATGAATTGTTGAAGTTGGCAAAAAATCATGGAATGACCTATAATTGTTTGCATATTTATGGCAACTTCCATCCATTTTCCCACTTTGCACATAAAAGAAGGCATAAAGTTCACCTCTTAAAGATCATTATGGAAAAAGAATGGACTCAAGGTGATAAAAATTGACCAAGTTATGATCATTTGAAGTCACTTATGTAAAATTGTGGATACATCTGGATGACTTGTAATCTTTCTTCTTCATCAAGGCTCTTCCACATGTAAACTCCTTGGAACTTTTGAAGTGATTTGTTGATAACCCTTTAAAGAGAATGATGTCTTTTGAATCACTCAAAAATACCAAAAGGTGAGAAAGATATACTCCTTTGAAGTTCAAAACCCTAGCTTCTAGATCAAGAAAATGCCTTGAGGAACTTTGACAAGTTTGAACAAACTTCTTGTACCAATATTCTTGCTTTGTGATCCCTCAGAAAGGCAAAATTAAATGTAGGGATGGGAACCAAGAATCCTAGTGTGATCTTGTTGTGAATGAATCAACATGGTATGATGAAGGGATCTTAGGGGAAAAAATTGGGGTACAACATAACCCTAACCATGTTGTTATACCCCAAAATTTTCCCTCTCATTTCACTCAAGACATGCCTCTAGAGGTCCTCAATTGCTCAAGGATGACTAAGGATTGACCAGACAAATCCTCCTCCTAAGGCAACAAGCTTCAAACTAGGGTTTCATTACTCATCAAGATGGTTGAAGTCCAAGGTTCCCAAATTCTTTCCATGGTCCTAATAAGTTCTCAAGATCATCCATGTCAAGTTTCATGCCTTGCACAAGAATTTTGCTCAGTCAACTGATCAGATGCCTGAAAATCAATTGCACTAGGTCAATAGTCAATTGTGGCCCATATACAGTCAAACTTTAAGATTTTTGGTCAACATCAACATTTTTGAGGTGATATCCATCATTTTATCAACGGTTGATCATGATTCCTCAAGGAATGTCCCAATTTCATCAAAACCCAAAAGTTGCTAAATTAGGGTTTTCTTAGGAAACGTCGACCAAACTTTGACCAAGCATAATTTCTTCATACTTTATTAGAAATTTTCAATCCAAGGCTCATTTTGAAGAGGATGCAATTCCCTACAATTCATCTCCAGCCTTCAAGTTCAAAATATGCACTCATCAAAAGATATGAATTTCTACATTATAGGTCCTTTTGAAAAGTCAACAAAAACACCTTTTGGATCAAAGCTTCTTACATGAATATGGAAGACCCAATTGAGATGAAACCAAAAGGGTTGTTTAGGGGATATCCTAAGCTTTCTAAAAAGTCAAAGAGCACCTCTCTAGGGTTAAAATTGGAGGAGATATGCCTTGTCAAAGTTGACCATTTTTTCAAAATTGTCAAAAGTCAAATAAGCTCAAAAGTGCATTTTTTGTCAAATGGGCCTAGCATTTCATGATTGTATCTTGTTGGAAACATGGTCCACGACCCAAATCAGCATCCACACATTATTTTCTTCATTATTTATTTTATTTTGATTTTTTATTATTTAAAATTCAAATTAAATCAAATAAATGGCAAAAAATACAAAAGATTGAATTTGATTTGATTTTTTGTAGGAATCAAATCTATTCATGTTGGATTAATAAGACCAAATCAAATCAAGGAAAATTGAATCAAAATTGGCATGATTAGGCTATTTTGAAAAGATATCATACAAGGAGCAAAATCAAATCAAATCTCCATGATTTTCAAAGATACAATTTATTTTTGTTACCCTAATCCGTCCTACTACATATATAGAACATACACAAGCCAAAAGAACAAGGGTTGAAGGTCGTGAAAGCTAGCAAGAAAACTCAAAATTTTGGAAAAAAGGTGTGGATCAGTTTCTACTCTAGAGGACAACTCAAAGCATTACAAGGCTGCCAATCGCTTCCTGAACATCCCCAGAACATTCTCTAATCATTTGCAAGCTTCCACAAGCCCAAAAACACGACATACGACTCTCACGGTTTGGCTTATCTCTTGAATCTGAGTTTGATTATTCACGCATGATTAACCACTTTTAAACATAACATTGTATTTGTATCATCATTTGGAATGTTTTGGTTTAATTAATTTTTCATTTTGATGCCTGTATTCATAATTGCCATTGCTAGGGTTTGATTTACCGTTTTAGGGTTTCTTTGTACAGGTGAAATTGGACCAAGAAAAGAATACCATGATACTCGTGAGGTCAAGACGAGTTGATTGATATGGCTAGAATTAATTTATCATGCCTTCTGTGAATATTTGAAATTTACAGGGTTATAGTTACAGAAGTTTTTCCATAGGTAAAGGTATCACACCTAAAACGACAGACAGGGGAAGAAGAGGATATGTGGCACAACCCCATTGGCCTGTTTGAATAAAACGTGCGCTTTTTATTTTTTTCGTTTTATCCATTTTGTTTTATATATTATGTATTGTTGTCATTATGTTAACAACTAAGCCACGCAGTACAGATGGCAAGGGCGCACGTTTGAAAGTGAAAGGACATGAGTTCGATCCCAGGTCCCAGCATTTTGTTATTTTCTCAACATTTAACTGCATATTCTATGCTCCACGCATCAATACGTCTACCATGCGCTGTCATCATCCTACCACTGGATTCATTGCTAGCCAGATCCAAAGCTCAATTAAGGAAAGACCATGGTGCACCCCCAGGCTGACACAACGCTGGATCTGACGTGGGACTGGGCTCAGCTCTTTGGGCCTAAGCAATTCAGCAACACACCCCCCTTTCAGCTTCAACGCAGGCCCAAATCTCTTTCCTTTCTATTTTATTTTCTTATTTTAATTATTTTGATAATTATTTCCTTTTAAAAAAAATAACACAAAAATCATTTTTTTTATCAAATCAAAAATCACAAAAACATTAAAAATATTTTATTTCATAAAAATATTTTATTTCTTTAATTAATTAGTTTAATTATTTAGGGAAATTTAATCCTTTTTTCATAATTTAAATCAATTAGAATTAGGGTTAATTTGTATATAATTTAATCTTTTCTCAAAAAATAACCTAATCATTTTTTTAATTAGATCTTTTAGGTTTTCTAATTATTCTCGCATTTAATTCACCTCGCGCTTTTAATTTCCTTTTTTATTATTATTGTAACTGCTCCGAGTTTGTAATAGTAATTAGGGTTTTAAATTCCGCATCTTTATTTTCAGTCCAAAATAATTATGTATCTGCAAAAGCCCTATAATAGCTAGGACTTTTAACTTTCCCGCTTTAATTTCCGCAAACTATAAACTGCTTAGATGTATGTTAATAGGATTGTATGGAAAGACAAACTAAAAATTAATATAGTAGAAAACCCTAAATGTGCAAAGATAACTGAAATGAAAATTACACTCGCACATGCTCACTCCTAGGGTTTACTCCACTCCGGTTGCCTTCGGTAAACGGTCATAAAGTATAGGGTTTGTTAGTGGTTGTCCTCTAGCCCCGAAAGATCTAAAATGAACCATTCAGATGTTGCCTCGGAAAAAGATATTTAAGGCTTTAGGATGATTACTAAAATTTCCTAGCATTGCCTTTGTGATCGTATTTGTCCCTTCGAATGTCCCTTAAAAAACTCCAACGACGATGCTACCTATTTCTCAATAATGGGATATCATTATCTAAAAGGAAAACGAACAGACCTTTTTCGAGTAGGTAGATTAGTTCCTAGGTACTTGCTCAAACAAACAAAAGCTTTTTCACACCAACACTTTTCAAACAATGTTTTCAAAAACAACTTCGTAACACTCTTGAGGACAGAAACAAGGGTTAATACGAAGTAAAATAAAACATTTCAAAACAAGCACACACAAGCAGTTTTCAAAATGAGCAAGTACCTAAAAGCCCATGGAAAACCATGGATATAAAGGGTGCTAACACCTTCCCTTTCTATAATCTACCCCCGTACTCAAAAACATCTCGAAAAAGGTTTTTTCTGTTGTTTTTCCTTTTCCTGATTGGATAAAATAAAAGTCGGTAGCGACTCTTGCTTACTGCGACATTTGCGAACAAAAAACGCAAACCAGTATTAACAGTCGGTTCTGCCACCGTATCACAGAACTGGCGACTCTGCTGGGGATAAAATATAAAGTGGGGTAAACCTTAGGATCTAGGTCATATTTAATTGCTTTCTCTTAATTGTCTTGCTTGCTTTATATTTATGGGAACTGTTTGGGTTATTTGATCCTACACCCGGATTGGGAAACACCTTTTAGGTAAGTAGCAATAAATTGTGAGGGAGCTATGCTGGGGTATACCGACACGGTTGAAGCAGTAGCTACATTGATGTGGCACTTTGGTTGGTACCCGTAACCCTTGAGTCAATCAGGGAGATGTACGGGGCCACCGCGTGGTGTCATAAAGCATCAACTGACCTTAGAACCTTTAATTGCACAACTTGGCCAGTAGGACGTAGCGAGATGGCCGGCTTTAGTGTATGCCCAAGGTCGACAGATACTCGATGCTACACTCATTGAGGTTTAACTTCTGAGTTTTGTTTGATTACGAGTCAATCGTCGATTGAACAAGGCTTGGGGGAAAGATCGGTGATATTGAGATCCCTTTAGAACCCGGTTACATATTTATAGAACAGGTTGAACCAATCCAACTTCAAGAGAGTATGACCTTAAAATTCAAGCAGGCCTTAAACCTAAGGACTTGGTGTGATTTGTCTGTGTTTGCTATACCTGTGATTTATCATGACATCATAAACATCATACCATAGCATATCATACTAACTGTTTCAAGGGTTTCTAGAGCTTATCTTTGCTCTGTTTTGTAGGATATGGCATCCACCCGCAGGAACACTATTCAGATTAACCTAGTGAAAGTATCTCCCCAATTAAGGGACTTGGCAGTAAGGATTCCCGAAAGCTCTCCTTTCACTGAAAAGCATGGTCGGTTGCTCAACTTGGTCACTGCAAAACCTGACTAAGAAATGTTGAAAGTGTTGTTTCAGTTCTTCGATCCTCTGCATCACTGTTTCACATTCCCGATTTACCAGTTAGTGCCTACTATAGAGGAATTTTCTCAGTTATTAGGGATACCCATTCTTGATCACCTACCTTTCAGCGGTATGGAAAGACATCCCAAACCTGGAGAAATTGCTAAAGCTCTATCCTTACAACGGTTCAACATAGTGACAAATTGGGAAACCAGAGGGAGTGTTCAAGGAATTCCGGTTAAATTTCTGTTCGAGAAGGCTTACTATTTTTGGGATACCCTGGATCTACAAGCTTTTGAAGAGGTTTTGGCACTCCTTGTCTACGGGATGGTATTGTTCCCTAATGCGGATCAACTCATATATGTGAGAACAATCTAGGTTTTTCTGTTTCGGAATTCGGTACCTACATTACTCAGGGATATTCTACACTTTCTGCATGCTCGCACTCTAAAAAGAAGGGGGACCCTGCAGTGCTGCAATCCTCTATTGGCTAGGTGGTTTATTTCGCACCTACCCAGATCTACTTTGAAGAATGAACAGGGTAAAAGATGGTCTCATCGACTGATGTCCCTTACGCATTCAGACATTCATTGGTGTTCACGGTTCTCGGAAGATGTTACTATCATCGATCACTGTAGTGAATTCCCTAATGTCCCTCTCTTAGGCATTAGGGGAGGAATCACTTATAACCCTTGCTTAGCATTATGACAATTTGGTTATGCGAGAAGGGATGGTCCTCGTGATACACTTATTCAAGGAATCGCCTTCAACTAATGTTCAGGGTTACCGCAAAAGGTTCATACAAGCTTGGAGTATGGTACATAGGGTTGATAGCAAGACACTTGGGCATAAGAATTCCACACCTCTCGAGCCTTATCTCAGATGGGTACGAGCCCGCGCTCAAACTCTTATGATGCCTTATCCCGCTATTCGACCTATGATTATGGAACCAGTTTCCGAGGGAGACACTCATCATCTTGTTCTTCATCCAGACATGCCAACTGATCACAAAGAGTTACAAAAGTCTTGGGTTCAGCTTAAAGAGGAGCGGGATACGTTTAAAGCCCAATTCTACGCCAGCGAGAAGAAGGTCTTGGAACTCACTAGGCTACTTCATGAAGAGAGGAATATCAACGCCTACATCGCGCCAAAGAGGATGCGCTCATGGGAAACCTAGTCTTATTTTTGTTTTATTTTTCTTAATTGTACTCTCAAAATACATTCTTTGTAACAATTCAAGTTTACTAATACAATTCGCGTTTGTTCCTTTTTGTTTAAGCAAATTTGAGCCTTTAAGAACCCTTGAAAACATTGCATACATATCATACATATCATTGCATAACAAGATTTATAACAGGTTTCTCATCTCCTCCGCTGTTTATTTCAGCAATGGCTCTTGAACAAACTGTGAAAGATCTTCAGACTCAGAACACGTAGTTCCAACAAATGATTGTGGCTCTGGCCAAAGGACAGGAAGAGCTGAAGGCTCTGATTGTTAAGAAGAACACTAAGAAGACCAAGAGGACAACCAGTGTGGCACATATGAGAAGAAGGTTCAGAGGGTCGCCAAGATGGGTTGTTGATTTAGATTCTTCATCTAAAGAGGGAGAGAATCAAGAGGGTGAAGCCAGAGAAGAGGGCCCTAGTCCTAAAGAGTCTGACAATGAAACTGATTATAATGAGGAGCAGTACCCTGCAGTTGATGAAAAGTATAAGCAGTTAGAAGAGCGTATGAGTGCTAATGAAATCCAGAAGGTTCCTGGGCTGGATTTTAAAGAGTTAGGTCTGGTCTCCGGGGTTGTCATCCCCCAAAAATTCAAGGCATCGGTATTTGCTAAGTATGATGGGGTCTCTTGTCCTAAAATGCATCTATGTTCCTATGTGAGGAAGATACAGCCTCATACTGCTGACAAAGACTTGTGGGTTCACTTCTTCCAAGACAGTCTGTCTGGAACACAACTGGATTGGTTCTATCAGCTAGAAAGAGCCAATGATCGTAACTGGGAAGACCTTGCTGCTGCATTTTATAAGAAATATCAGTATAATGCAGACCTTGCTCCCACTCGTACACAACTCCAAAATCTGTCTATGGGTTCGAACGAGGGTTTCAAGGATTATGCTCAGAAGTGGAGAGATTTGGCTGGAAGAGTTCAACCTCTCTTGGATGACAGGGAGCTCGTGGATATGTTTCTGGGAACTTTGACTGGGCCATTCTTCAACCATCTGATTGGAAGTTCATCGGCGGGTTTTATTGAACTGATCTTAACAGGAGAAAGAGTGGAAGCTAGAATTCAAAGTGGAAAAATTCAGAAGGATGTCTCTTCTAGTGCTGCAAGGAAGCCATTTGCAGGTGTGATCGGTGGATCTGGAACTGACTGTTTAACGCTGGTTCGCGAAATGTCGCGGAAGCAAGAGTTGCCACCGTCTTTTATTTTCTCCAATAGGAAAGGACAAAAGCACAGAAAAATTCCTTATAGAGATTGCTCTCGGTTCGGGAGGTAGGTTATAGAAAGGGAAGGTGTTAGCACCCTTTCTATCCATGGTTATCCATGGGCTCTTAGATACTTGCTCACTTGTGTTTTCAAAAATGTTTGCTTGCTTTTCAATGTGGGTTTAAAAAGTTTCTTTGAAAAATTTCAGATCGACTCATACGTCAGAGTGTTTGAAAAATTTGTTTTGAAAGCTTTTGAAAAGTGTTGGTGTGAAAAGTCTTTGAATTTTTGTTCGTTTTGAAATTAGAGCAAGTATCCTTGAGAACCTACCTACCCTAAGGAATTCGTCTGTGTAAGAGTCCTTAAAAGTAATGCCATCCCACCATTGAGAGGTAGGTAGCACCACCGTTGGAGGTGTTCGGGTCAATTCGAGTTTTAGGGACATGGTGATCACCGGAGCAATAGGAAGACACCTTAGAAGCTACCCTCATGCCAGGTTCCCGGATCATGAGGACTTACTAAGACGTCCTCTACTCGACGACCACCTTTCGAAAGGCAACAGCGAGGCGTACCCTAGGGGTGGTGTGTGCGAATTGTGTGTCATGTTTCAGTTATTTGTCTTGTCATGTTTGTTGTGTTCTACGCTTGATTTTATTAAGACATTCATTCTTTCATGCTTGGTTAACAGTTAAATATTTTGCGAGGAAATAAATCTAAACTATTACAAATGGCGCGGGTCCACATCGCCAAAATTAAACCGGACCCGATTTAGCGGAAAAAATAAATAACGCGATAAAAGTGCGATAAATAAATGTACATGGCCTTGGGACAATTACATAATTATATAAACGATAAAAAGTAAATGCGCGAAATAAAGGAATTAAACAAAACTAGGGCGTTGGACCCTTTTGCAAACAATTAAAATTGACAAGGAATTAAAAATTAAAATTAAATGAAAATGGTATTTTTTTATATTTTTTAGATTTAATAAGGAAAAGAAGTTAATTGAAATTAAATTAAAAGGCAAATCCTAATTCTATTATTTTTTAAGTTTATTATGAAAGATTTAAATTAAAACCTAAATTAAACTCTAAATTAACTTATGTACAATTTTTAATTTATGAAAATAAAATGATAAATCAATAATATTGTTATTCTGAAAAAAAGGAAAATTAAAAAAAAAAAGAAAATCAAAAGTTATTTAAACCTAAATTCTATTTTTTGGATTTTTTTGTTAAAAAAGATTAAAACTATAACCTAATTAAACTAAATATTTACATATATTAATTTATTGATGAAAATAATTACAATAAAATAAATATCATATTTTTTGTATTTTCTGGATTTTTATGATGTTTTTTATATTTTGTAAAAAAAGAGAAAATTAATTAATTAAAGCAATAAAAATAAATCACACAATAATTAAAATAATAAAAAAGATAAGGAAAGCAAACCAGAGTGGGGTGTTGCCCCAAATAAGGAGGTTCAGGCCTGGAAGTTCTGGCCCAACAAGAGTTGATTCATTGACTTCTCCAATTTGGTGTACCAACGCGTTGACCTAGGCTCAGTGGACCTTCAATCTCAACCCTTGATCTATATCCATTGGACATGTGTACGCTTGGAGGAGGGTAGAATATGGTGTACACCACTATGAGCGCTGCATGGAATAACGTATTGAAAAATAACATTGAGATTTTGCCAGACCTGGGACTTGAACCCAGGTCTTGAAGGTTACAAGCGTAGCGTGTTACCACTGAGCCATTTGCTTTTCATTTAACATATAATAAACAATAAACAATATAAGAAGAAAAATGTTAGTGCGTTTGGAAATTCGCGCGAAATTCAAATGGATCAATCACGTTCTGACACGACTTCTTCTTCTTCGTTTTCCTGAAACATGAAACATATTGGCAACGGTTTTTGGGCGTGGTTTTAGACAGGCTATGGAAAAATAGCGACTAGCGCTATGGTATATATAAATTGGGCGCGAGGGTCAAGACTTCTTCGTCTTGATGTGCTGAATCCAGCCATGGTCATCTTGAGCCCTAATTTCACTTGGTTGTGAAAGCCCCAATCTAGAAAACCTGTAACCCTAAAAATCGCATATGGTGGAATCGTGTATGATCAATGAAAACGCAATTAAACACTACAGTTAGCTTTAGAACATTAATATGAACATGAATCAACAAAGAAAAATGCAAAAAGATGATGGAATCATGCTGTGCGATTTCAAAAATTTCAAGGTACAGTTGGACTTAGGGGTACCAATTCAGGGCCTTTTGATTGATGTTAAGGATTGAGGAACGTTCAAGGACGTCTCAGGATGATGATGGAATGAAAATTTGTGCTTGAATCGCCCTTGAAACTAGATTTTAGTGTTTGAGTTTTTTGTGAAAAATTTCAATATGCAATGGTGTCTTATGCGCAGCTTGCAGTCTTTTTGCATTAGGTCTTTGATTCTGATCATATAGCCAAGCTTTTAGGTCAACAAAACTTGAGAAAATCCAAGGCATTGATTGTTTAGATATTTGATTTTGTTAGGAATCTTTTCACATCTTTTTTCATGTTGTTTTTGTTCAATCATGATCCAATCACACCAAAACTTGCCATAATCAATCAAGCACGAAATATTGAGATTAGAATGTGCACAAAAAGATTTTTTTTAGGTTAGGTTTATATTTTTCATGTATTAAAATGATTTAAATGAATATAAATAAATTCAAATAAATAATTAAAAAATATGAAAATACTTCCCTTTGGGCCTAGTGGTCGTGCATAGGCTTGGCATGAAGAAACTTGGAGGAAAAATGGGCCCATTTGCATTTTTAGGCCTTTTGAATCAATGTTGACTTTCAAAAATTTCCAAAAATTTCCCAACTTCCACAAGGCATAACTTGGTCAATTTTTAAGATTTTCACATGTTCTTGGACATTTTGGAAAGGTCTTTGAGTCCTTTAACCAATGCCTTTGGTCCCATGTCATTTTGATTTACCAATCTCAAGTTATGGCCTTTGACTTAAAGTCACTTTTTGTTGACTTTTGAAAATGACCTATAATGTAGAAATTGATAACTTTTTGTGAGAGCATTTCTTAGACTTGGAATATGAAGATGAATTGTAGGAAATGTCTTTCTCTTCAAAATGAGCTTTGGATGAATTTTTTCTGATAATCCATGTGAAAGTTATGCCTTGGTCAATTTCAGTTGACTTTTTCAGCTGTCCAAATATAGCAACTTTTGCATCTTGATGATTTTCTGAGCCAAATTTTGAGAATCATGATCAAGCATTGATCAAATGATGTTAGTGGCTTCAAAATGATATGTTGACCAAAAATTTGAACTTTTGACTGTCAAATGACCATTTTGCCCCTACAGTTGACTGTAGTGCAATTTAGGGTTTTGACTGTGCAATTTTGAGCTGAATGCCTTGAAACTTGATATGAGGATACTTGACCATCTTTGTAGGCATGTGAGACTTGATTGGGCCTTTGAAAACTTCCTTTCCTTGATCAGAACCCAAACCCTAGTTTTGACTGTCTAGGAGACAGTTGAGCTGCATAGTCCTTGGGGAATTTTGTGACCTTGATTTGGCAATTTCTTGATGAATATGGGAGGGCAAATTTTGGGGTACAACAGTTGCCCCTGTTCAATCTTCTTAGACCTGAGGATGCAGATTGGCTGACGTGCCTTTCGTAATCCGAGGGTAGAAGATGATTGGACACTAGAGTGCCCAGAAATTTGCGCTCACATAGTTGCAATGATGATGAGGGAATGGGCTTATAGACGCCATTTGGATGTTGCTTGGATAGGATGATGGGCTTATAGATGCCATCTGGACGTTGATCGCATAGGAGATTCCTTAGCGAGAACCTGCATACCTGCAAAACAGAAAAATGAGTACCTGACACGTCGCAGGAGCTGATTTTAGATGCTTGATATAGATATGTCCTGACTGGTTACAGGAGCTGGGTCTGGAGCTTCAAACGCTGATGAATGAACCAGGGATGGTTACTGCCTTAGCATGGATGGTAAGAGAATCCTGAATGATTTCAACCTCAACAACGCTCGTTGAGAGAATCTTGGTGAGAATTACCATCTTCGTAGTGTCAGGAAGAGAACCAAAGGACATTATAATCTCAAAGGGAGTCATCTCACTCACCGTTGGAGAGGGAACTATAGGAAATTATAATCTGGAAGGAAATATCACCTCACTCGCCGCTGGAGAGGGAAACATCTTGAAAGGGAATTACCACCTCACTCGCCGTTGGAGAGGGGACCATAAGAGAATATCACCTCACGCTCATGCCGGAGAGGGAAACATCTGAAGAAGGAATTACCACCTCACACGCTGTTGGAGAGGGGACCATAAGAGAATATCACCTCACGCTCATGCCGGAGAGGGGAACATCTGAAGAAGGAATTACCACCTCACACGCCGTTGGAGAGGGGACCATAAGAGAATATCACCTCACGCTCATGCCGGAGAGGGGAACATCAGAAAAAGGAATTACCACCTCACACGCCGTTGGAGAGGGGACCATAAGAGAATATCACCTCACGCTCACGCCGGAGAGGGGAACATCTGAAAAAGGAATTACCACCTCACTCGCCGTTGGAGAGGGGACCATAAGAGAATATCACCTCACGCTCACGCCGGAGAGGGGAACATCTGAAAAAGGAATTACCACCTCACTCGCCGTTGGAGAGGGGACCATAAGAGAATATCACCTCACGCTCATGCCGGAGAGGGAAACATCTGAAGAAGGAATTACCACCTCACACGCCGTTGGAGAGGGGACCATAAGAGAACTTCTACTGAGTCTTTATCAGAAAAATCTGTTTGGAGTCGATTTAACTGGACTAGAGAAGTCCTTGAAATATGTTTGAGAATTTCAATTGCACCCTTCCTGAAAGGTAGAGGTCAGTTATATGCGATGCATGATAAGCAAACATGGATACGATTTATATGATATGATGTGTACATGTATGCTATAATGATATATGTGATGATTCATGTATGTTTTCGTCTAGGAAAATAAATCCTTGACGGGTGCCGGGAAGTCATATCCTGGGCTGATGTTGAGGAAGAGATTTTGCTTCCGCTGTGGATGATCGTTGCAAGAATACCGGTAGGAGAAGATAACTCCGTTGAGGAATAAACTTTGGCAAATGAAATAATTCTGCGGGAGAAAAGATACTCTAGCGATCATGCTGGGGAGTGCTACTCTGTGGGGATAGCGATGCTTTGCTGAGTTGATGAAGATAACTCCGCTGGGGATATCCTTGTTGTCGGAAGTGTTGATAGACTTCGCTGGGGGTAGGAAGATACTTTGCCGAGGACGCTCTTTCCGTGGCTTTTGGCTGAGGATAACCCAGTTATATCCTGTTACGGAAATAACTCTTTAAATCAAGCCGGGACGACGCGTTCGTGCTCTGCGAGGGATAAGCTTCCAGAATCTACTGGGGATAAGCTTATTGCTTGGGGGTATGACTTCCAACTTTGCTGGTGAAGCTGGATTGGACTCTTCTGGGGAAGGTTTGAATTGCAGGGAAGTGATTCCTTTGAATATTGAGATACCGCCGGGGAACAATCTTAGACCAAGACTGCCGGGGATACTTGTTAAGAGTATACGTATATTGCTGCTGGGAAAGTATTTGAGATCTACGGGAGGATACTCAATTTCCTTTGATATTTGATGATAGCTTGGAGAAGAATGTATTGTTTTGTTGAACCGCTCTCTGGGGAATTAAGATACACTGGTCATGTTCTTTGGCTGAACCTACCTTGGTACCTTGGAGGATAGAACAATTAGACTGCTCAGACAACTCTTTTATTGCCCCTGTTTCCATGGGGGAGGCCCATGTGGGATGCTGATAATTGTTGAGGGTCAAACCTTCTTCTGTTAGGCAGGTGACAAGATGACAGGACATAGTCGTACGCTTTAATCCCTAACTTTTGCCTGGACCGCCCTTTCGGGTTTTCAGTCCACCGGGATACCCATTTTTGCCCAAGCCGCCTTTTCAGGTTTTCGACTTGCCGGGTGTACAGATTTTTTCATTTCATCCCTTCATTTTGCCCGAACCCTTTTGGTTCGCCGGGAAGCCCTTATTTTTGCCTAAGTGTGTCAACCTAGCGGGTCTTTGATTTTGCGTAGTACTTTTTTCGACTATGTCCATGCTCTTAGAATGCAGGTAGGTGCCCCTGGCTGCTTGTGTTGCCATATTATCAGAAGGTATCTGATCGTGCAAGATTCGTTGCTGGATTGCCCTAAGTGACTCAGGCAGAGATTTGCCCCAGGCTTTTTGGCCTTTTGAGAGATTCTCTGGATCTTGACTTAACTGCCCCAGATGATGGACAATAGTCATGCCGTGCCCCTTGATTGGAAGTGCTTTTGTTCACTATGTATTTCTCGTGCGGATTTCTATGCTGTTCAAACAAAAAGTCATATGCAAACAAAGTTATGTTAAAAATGCAAAGCTTATGTCTGTTTCGAAAATTTTGAAAATGCATTCTTTCATAAAAACAAACGAATGTTTGTAGAACGTGATGTCAACTTCGTATTTACCGTAGGCCTTCAGGAGTCGGGATACCTTCGTAACAGTATGCTTTCGAACTAACCCATGCTTCAGCTAGGACTTTTGAGGGTTATAACGTGGCCTGGTTCACGGATTAAGAAACAAAGGATAAAGGCTCAAATTATTTGTACCCACCCACTCTTCGTGATGTTCTCCAAACCTAAACTCAGTTGATCATACGTTAGACCTTGTCTGAGTCTTTGCTCTGATGTTCCAGTAACGATTCGGATGTTGATAATTTATTTAGGCAGTCATTCCTTTTTTGGTTGAGGGTTTGTAAGACCTCTTTCTTGATTTTTGTTATCCCTTTCTTTTTTGCCTGAACTGTTTCCTTTTTTGGGATTACAGTCAGCGGGATGCCTCAGTTTCATAAGTCCCCTTCGTAGGTTTAGGCTTTTTGGGCTTTTCATTTATGAATTTTGATGATGACTGTCTGTCTTTATGATTGTTCTGAACCATCACTGTCTTTGTTCGTTTTGTAAAGATCTCTTCGGTGCCATTCGTCATGCACTTGGATCAACTGAGAGACTACCCTGCCCCTGGTTATGATTAAGGGTTTCAATTTTCGAAAATAAAACTCCTACTTCTTTGGCTCAGATGGGTTGACGAGGGATTATCTTCCTTATAACTCCAGTGTTTAGGATTTGAAACAATGCCTGTACCTCATCAGCGGGGTCTGTTCAAAAGCATACTGTAGATTATGGTATCGTTTTCGTCATCCTCCCTCAAGAGGCTTAGAATTATTAATTGAGAGTTGACATCAGAAAAAATATGAAAACAGTTTGCATATAGTGAATGCGAATATATTGATTCAAAAATAGACATAAGCAATGCGTTAATGGAATAACAATGTTTTAACATGAATAAATGTTTAAACAAAACAAAATCAAAACTTGAATTCGAATGAACAAAAAGTGCTTTCTATCCTAGCCATGTTTTGGCATGGGAGCAGTGATCACGTTGGGAGTCTCGGGTACTTCAAACTGAATCTCTCCAGCGTCGATCATGCCTTGAATCTTGTACTTCAGCGCCCAACAATCCTCAGTATCGTGCCCCGGGCTACCAGAATGGTAAGCGCACCTTGCTTATGGGTTGTAGCTTGGAGAGGAGGTCTTTGGATTTGCAGGAGGGTTGATCACCGCAATCAGGTTCATCCTTAACATGTGTTGCAAGGCTCGTGACCATGGCATGTTGATATTGGTGAATTGTCTCTTAGGCTCGTCCGACCTGTTCTGATCAACCCGTTGTTTCTGGCGAGGTCGTTGTTGAACCTGTGAAGTAGTAGCAACTCGGAGAGGTCTATTCACTGGACCCGACCTTTGCCCTCTTGGGAGCTGTTCCATGACCTGGTCCCTGATTCGGGCTGGTTGCTTCATGCCTTGAGGAAGCTGACTGACCATGGCTCTCAGCTCTCCTTGCTCCTGAGCTAAACCTTGAATAAGGACCCTTTGCCCCAGTATCTGAGTTTTCAATGTGTCTACCTCAGCTTGTAGACGTTTCAGCTGTTCGTCCTTGTCATCTTCAGGACTTTTTCTGATCAGATTCCCCATGAGGAGTGCCCTCAACTCTTCCTGCCCCTTGGATAGACCTAGGAAGATTTCCCTGAACTGAGACTCTTGAGCGTGAAGGTCCTGGTTATCTTGTTGTGAGGCCATTGCTGAAATAAACAGCGAGAAAGGTAAGTGACCTGCAAAAGGGGTACCTGTAATGCAATGATGTGTATGATATGCATGCAATGTTTTCAAGGATCTCGCGGGGTAAACAAGAAAAATTTGTCAGAGTTTGAAACTGGCAACTTGATTGAAGGAACTTCCTGTTGTAGAGAGCCCTTCTTCAAGGGTCAAAGGCTCACCATATCCAGTGGGTCATAGCCCCTGACAACCTTGGCTGGAGGAAAATAAATCCTCTTTGCCCCTTGCTGGACAGTTGGTTCATCATGACCTGCATCACAAGCCTTTGAGATCCTTGAAATAGGTTAGGATGTATGCAATGGTATGATGTCATGCTATGCATGGGGTGATGTAGGTAAACCCTGTTATGAGTCTCAATTAAGGACTATAAACAACCCTGCAAGAAATTTAGTACCCTGTTATGAGTCCCGATTAAGGACTATAAACAAGACCTGCAAGAAACTTAGTACCCTGTTATGAGTCCCAATTAAGGACTATAAACAAGACCTGCAAGAAAACTCAAGTGTCAGGCAACAAGCATGCAAATAGTCAAGTACGAAGGCACACAAGTCACACAAAAGAGCCCCTAGAGTTTAGGCCAGCATGAGGTCTAGGTATTACCCTCTTTCAGTTTGTTGGTTCATACCTGTCCTATCAAAGTAACCGGGTTCTTAGAGGATCCCAATATCATTGACTACCCTCAATCGGTCATAACTCCAGCATCGCAATCTTTTCTTGCGGCCAGAACCATCACGAGAGTTTAGCCTCAATGGGCGTAGCATACTGCTACTGTTTCTATTGGCCAAGTTGGGTCATTTAAGGTTCTAAGGTCTGTTGGTGCTTAATGACTCCTTGGAAGACCCATATTCTCCCCGTTTCAACACGAGGGATATCGGTACAGACCAAGGTGCCACACCAACGTAGCCACTGCTTCACCCATGTCGGTATACGCCGGACAGGTCCCTCACAGATTATGCTACCTAAACAGGGTATCCCCAGATCCGGGTTAGGATCTATGTAACTCCCATGCAACCCACAATAGTAAAGCAAGCAAGTCAATACAATTGAAAACACAGTTATGACCTAGCCCTAAGGTACACCTCACTTTAAGTCTCTATCCCCAGCAGAGTCGCCAGTTCTGTGATCGGTGGATCTGGAACTGACTGTTTAACGCTGGTTCGCGAAATGTCGCGGAAGCAAGAGTCGCCACCGTCTTTTATTTTCTCCAATAGGAAAGGACAAAAGCACAGAAAAATTCCTTATAGAGATTGCTCTCGGTTCGGGAGGTAGGTTATAGAAAGGGAAGGTGTTAGCACCCTTTCTATCCATGGTTATCCATGGGCTCTTAGATACTTGCTCACTTGTGTTTTCAAAAATGTTTGCTTGCTTTTCAATGTGGGTTTAAAAAGTTTCTTTGAAAAATTTCAGATCGACTCATACGTCAGAGTGTTTGAAAAATTTGTTTTGAAAGCTTTTGAAAAGTGTTGGTGTGAAAAGTCTTTGAATTTTTGTTCGTTTTGAAATTAGAGCAAGTATCCTTGAGAACCTACCTACCCTAAGGAATTCGTCTGTGTAAGAGTCCTTAAAAGTAATGCCATCCCACCATTGAGAGGTAGGTAGCACCACCGTTGGAGGTGTTCGGGTCAATTCGAGTTTTAGGGACATGGTGATCACCGGAGCAATAGGAAGACACCTTAGAAGCTACCCTCATGCCAGGTTCCCGGATCATGAGGACTTACTAAGACGTCCTCTACTCGACGACCACCTTTCGAAAGGCAACAGCGAGGCGTACCCTAGGGGTGGTGTGTGCGAATTGTGTGTCATGTTTCAGTTATTTGTCTTGTCATGTTTGTTGTGTTCTACGCTTGATTTTATTAAGACATTCATTCTTTCATGCTTGGTTAACAGTTAAATATTTTGCGAGGAAATAAATCTAAACTATTACAAATGGCGCGGGTCCACATCGCCAAAATTAAACCGGACCCGATTTAGCGGAAAAAATAAATAACGCGATAAAAGTGCGATAAATAAATGTACATGGCCTTGGGACAATTACATAATTATATAAACGATAAAAAGTAAATGCGCGAAATAAAGGAATTAAACAAAACTAGGGCGTTGGACCCTTTTGCAAACAATTAAAATTGACAAGGAATTAAAAATTAAAATTAAATGAAAATGGTATTTTTTTATATTTTTTAGATTTAATAAGGAAAAGAAGTTAATTGAAATTAAATTAAAAGGCAAATCCTAATTCTATTATTTTTTAAGTTTATTATGAAAGATTTAAATTAAAACCTAAATTAAACTCTAAATTAACTTATGTACAATTTTTAATTTATGAAAATAAAATGATAAATCAATAATATTGTTATTCTGAAAAAAAGGAAAATTAAAAAAAAAAGAAAATCAAAAGTTATTTAAACCTAAATTCTATTTTTTGGATTTTTTTGTTAAAAAAGATTAAAACTATAACCTAATTAAACTAAATATTTACATATATTAATTTATTGATGAAAATAATTACAATAAAATAAATATCATATTTTTTGTATTTTCTGGATTTTTATGATGTTTTTTATATTTTGTAAAAAAAGAGAAAATTAATTAATTAAAGCAATAAAAATAAATCACACAATAATTAAAATAATAAAAAAGATAAGGAAAGCAAACCAGAGTGGGGTGTTGCCCCAAATAAGGAGGTTCAGGCCTGGAAGTTCTGGCCCAACAAGAGTTGATTCATTGACTTCTCCAATTTGGTGTACCAACGCGTTGACCTAGGCTCAGTGGACCTTCAATCTCAACCCTTGATCTATATCCATTGGACATGTGTACGCTTGGAGGAGGGTAGAATATGGTGTACACCACTATGAGCGCTGCATGGAATAACGTATTGAAAAATAACATTGAGATTTTGCCAGACCTGGGACTTGAACCCAGGTCTTGAAGGTTACAAGCGTAGCGTGTTACCACTGAGCCATTTGCTTTTCATTTAACATATAATAAACAATAAACAATATAAGAAGAAAAATGTTAGTGCGTTTGGAAATTCGCGCGAAATTCAAATGGATCAATCACGTTCTGACACGACTTCTTCTTCTTTGTTTTCCTGAAACATGAAACATATTGGCAACAGTTTTTGGGCGTGGTTTTAGACAGGCTATGGAAAAATAGCGACTAGCGCTATGGTATATATAAATTGGGCGCGAGGGTCAAGACTTCTTCGTCTTGATGTGCTGAATCCAGCCATGGTCATCTTGAGCCCTAATTTCACTTGGTTGTGAAAGCCCCAATCTAGAAAACCTGTAACCCTAAAAATCGCATATGGTGGAATCGTGTATGATCAATGAAAACGCAATTAAACACTACAGTTAGCTTTAGAACATTAATATGAACATGAATCAACAAAGAAAAATGCAAAAAGATGATGGAATCATGCTGTGCGATTTCAAAAATTTCAAGGTACAGTTGGACTTAGGGGTACCAATTCAGGGCCTTTTGATTGATGTTAAGGATTGAGGAACGTTCAAGGACGTCTCAGGATGATGATGGAATGAAAATTTGTGCTTGAATCGCCCTTGAAACTAGATTTTAGTGTTTGAGTTTTTTGTGAAAAATTTCAATATGCAATGGTGTCTTATGCGCAGCTTGCAGTCTTTTTGCATTAGGTCTTTGATTCTGATCATATAGCCAAGCTTTTAGGTCAACAAAACTTGAGAAAATCCAAGGCATTGATTGTTTAGATATTTGATTTTGTTAGGAATCTTTTCACATCTTTTTTCATGTTGTTTTTGTTCAATCATGATCCAATCACACCAAAACTTGCCATAATCAATCAAGCACGAAATATTGAGATTAGAATGTGCACAAAAAGATTTTTTTTAGGTTAGGTTTATATTTTTCATGTATTAAAATGATTTAAATGAATATAAATAAATTCAAATAAATAATTAAAAAATATGAAAATACTTCCCTTTGGGCCTAGTGGTCGTGCATAGGCTTGGCATGAAGAAACTTGGAGGAAAAATGGGCCCATTTGCATTTTTAGGCCTTTTGAATCAATGTTGACTTTCAAAAATTTCCAAAAATTTCCCAACTTCCACAAGGCATAACTTGGTCAATTTTTAAGCTTTTCACATGTTCTTGGACATTTTGGAAAGGTCTTTGAGTCCTTTAACCAATTCCTTTGGTCCCATGTCATTTTGATTTACCAATCTCAAGTTATGGCCTTTGACTTAAAGTCACTTTTTGTTGACTTTTGAAAATGACCTATAATGTAGAAATTGATAACTTTTTGTGAGAGCATTTCTTGGACTTGGAACATGAAGATGAATTGTAGGAAATGTCTTTCTCTTCAAAATGAGCTTTGGATGAATTTTTTCTGATAATCCATGTGAAAGTTATGCCTTGGTCAATTTCAGTTGACTTTTTCAGCTGTCCAAATATAGCAACTTTTGCATCTTGATGATTTTCTGAGCCAAATTTTGAGAATCATGATCAAGCATTGATCAAATGATGTTAGTGGCTTCAAAATGATATGTTGACCAAAAATTTGAACTTTTGACTGTCAAATGACCATTTTGCCCCTACAGTTGACTGTAGTGCAATTTAGGGTTTTGACTGTGCAATTTTGAGCTGAATGCCTTGAAACTTGATATGAGGATACTTGACCATCTTTATAGGCATGTGAGACTTGATTGGGACTTTGAAAACTTCCTTTCCTTGATCAGAACCCAAACCCTAGTTTTGACTGTCTAGGAGACAGTTGAGCTGCATAGTCCTTGGGGAATTTTGTGACCTTGATTTGGCAATTTCTTGATGAATATGGGAGGGCAAATTTTGGGGTACAACAGCAGGTAAAAAGGAAGTCAGTGCTGTCTATAACCAAAAGAATCAGAATCGAACCGAGCACCATCCAGCGGTAGGGGCTATTATGATTCCCAAACCTGCACCTGCTCAGCAAAGAAACAATTAGCCAAGAGCAGAAAGACCAACTAGACAGTTCACTCAGATCAACATGACTGTCTCAAGTTTTATCTCATTTGCTGAAGTCCAATTTGGTTACTCTGAGGGAAGCTCCTAAGAATCCGAACACCACCTCTCCCTACTATAAACCGAATGCTCGTTGTGCTTACCATTCGGAAAGTCCAGGCCATGATACCAATGACTGCTGGGCTTTGAAGAACAAAGTACAAGATCTGATTGATGCTAAGGAGATTGAATTTGATCCCCCAGAGACTCCCAACGTTATCACTGCCTCTATGCCGAAACATGGTCGGGGTGTTAATGTCGTTGAAGAAGATGTGTTTGTGACTTCTGTGGAAGAATTGGTGACCCCACTCATGACTATCAAAGGGAATTTGCTGAAGGCAGGTTTATTTCTGAGATGTGATGAAGGTTGCCACCTTTGTTCATTTCTACCGACTGGTTGCCCTTTGTTAAAGACAGGTGTTCAGCGCCTGATGGATGACAATGATATTTTGATTGAGAAGACCCCTGTTCCGACTGTTTCTTGTAAAGACATTGCTATTATAACCATTTCCGCCAATCCTCCCAGGGCCTCCGCTAAGAGACCCGTCAGGATTACATCAATTTCGAAGGTGAATCCGTTGATCAGAACCATGCCAGGGCCAATCCCATACTCCTCGGATAAAGCTATTCCTTGGAACTATGGGGACAACGTCTATTACCACGGCGTAAAGCAGAACATGCTAGCCATTGAAGACAAGATTGCTGAAAATGTTGATTTTGAAATCGTCAATATTGCCGGAACCAGTAAAATAACAAGAAGTGGAAGAGTGTTCTCCCCTGAAATTTCTCCCCCGAACACTGTTACGGGACCTGTGATCATTTCTGTTGTGGTTCCACCCAAGACTACTACTGCAATTCCAGTAATCGCTCCTGTTGACCCTCCGATCACTGAGTCGGCCGAGACTCGAGGCAAAGACATACTGATTGAGCTTGTCCTGATAAAGGCCAATTCAGTAACCATACCAGAAGCTTCCAAAAAAGAAATGGAAGAAATTTTGAAGATAATAAAGAAGAGCGACTACAACGTGGTCGAGCAGCTGGGGCAGACCCCATCCAAAATTTCTATGTTGGCTTTGTTGATGTGTTCTGAGGCCCATGTGAAAGCTTTGGTTAAGTTTCTGAAGACGACTCACGTGCCACAAGAGACATCTCCTGATCACTTTGAAGATTGTTTGGCTAGTATGACTGCCAATAATGGTTTGGGTTTTTCTGACGCGGATCTGACACCAAAGGGGAGGAAGCATAATGATGCCCTTCATGTTTCTGTTGAATGCTGGGACACGACTCTGGCCCATGTTTTGGTAGATATTGGCTCCTCGTTGAATGTGCTACCTAAAAAAGCTTTGGACATATTGGACTGCGAAGGCTTGACCTTGAAGCCTAGCAATATAGTAGTGAGAGCTTTCGATGGTTCGAAGAGGATGGTGCACGGGGAAGTGGATGTCCCTATCAAAGTTGGTTCCCAGAACTTCGAATCCACTTTCTAAGTAATGGATATCAAACCATCATATTCTTGCTTGTTGGGACGCCCTTAGATACATGGGGCTGGGGCTGTTACTTCTACCCTCCACTAAATGTTGAAGTAATCAGTAAGAGGAAAGATTGGCACTGTGCATGGTGAAGAGGAGTATATGATCAGTCACTTAAACTCCTTCAGGTACGTGGAAATGGATGGCGAGTTCATCGAGAATCCTTGCCAGAACTTTGAAGAAGTACCTCATATTATGGCTACAGCAGAAACTACTGATAGTCCTCCAAAGGTCACCAAATCTCCCTCGAAGATGGCTTCTCTCAAGGATGCACAAGCAGTGGTTGAAGAAGGTGGGTCTACCATTTGGGGTCAGCTCCCGGTTATTCATTACAAGTCTGACAAATCTGATTTGGGCTTTACTACAGGTGCTCAAAAGGTTGTTCGTTGTGCTCGGGCTGGAGGACCTCCCCTATGCATCAACAATCCTGGGGTCAATGCGCTTGAAGACAGTGATGGTGATTCCGACATTGACAGCTGGATCTTCCCGACTACCAACGGCGGACTCAGTAACTGGACTACCAAGGACTTTGTACCGATTACTTTTGTTCAGGAGTAATTGTCTTTCTGATTTTTCGGATATGTAATTTAAAAACAATATAAACTCTATAGCCATGTGTCTTACCCGGGGCACAATGGTTCTATTTGTGAGGGTTATCATGTTTCATTTTCATATGACATCAATAAAGCATTGGACGTTTGCATACAAATTTTGCGCTCTCTGTCTTTCTTTTCTTTTATTCTGTCTATACAGCTATGCTCTTACACACACTCACGTATCCAAATGCAGATCCATATCCACTATGGATCCCATTGATAACAGTTTTCCTACTGCTCATTATGACTTTGAAAATCCGATCAACCAAGCCGAGGACGAAGGTGAGGAAGATTGTGAGGTACCCGGAGAACTTGCTAGACTATTACAGAAGGAAGAAAGGGCCATACAGCCTCGTGAAGATCCGGTTGAGACAATGAACTTGGGTACAGAGGAAGACAGAAAAGAGGTTAAGATAGGTGCAAATCTGGAACTTAGTGTCAAACAGCGGTTGGTACAGATGTTGCATGAGTATGATGAAATATTCGCCTGGTCATATGAAGACATGCCGAGACTAGACACTGATATAGTGGTTCATCGTCTGCCGACTAAAGAAGACTGCCCTCCGGTAAAGAAAAAGGTTCGTCGTATGCGCCCTGAGATGTCAGAGAATATTAAAGCAGAGGTTATGAAGCAGTTCAACACAAGGTTCTTAGCTGTCACCTCCTATCCATAGTGGGTTGCTAATGTGGTTCCAGTACCTAAGAAAGATGGTAAAGTACGAATGTGTGTGGATTACAGAGACTTGAACAGGGCAAGCCCCAAGGATGACTTCCCGCTTCCCCACATCGATGTTCTGGTTGACAACACCACACAACACAAAGTATTTTCCTTCATGGACAGTTTCTCTGGATACAATCAGATCAAGATGGCACCTGAAGACATGGAGAAGACAACCTTTGTTACACAGTGGGGCACTTTCTGCTACAAGGTGATGCCGTTTGGGTTGAAGAATGTTGGGGCAACTTATCGGCGAGTTATGGTAGCTCTGTTCCATGACATGATTCACCATGAGATAGAGGTTTACGTAGATGACATGATAGCCAAGTCTCAAACTGAGGAAGAACATCTTGATTATCTACAAAAGCTGTTTGATAGGTTGAAGACGTACAAGCTGAGGTTAAATCCGAACAAGTGCACCTTCGGGGTAAGGTATGGTAAGCTTCTGGGATTCATTGTCAGTGACAAAGGTATTTAAGTAGACCCTGCAAAGGTGAAGGCCATACAATAGATGTCGGATCCCCGTACTGAGAAGGAAGTTAGAGGTTTCTTGGGACGCCTAAATTACATTGCCTGATTCATTTCACATCTGACTGCTACTTGTGAGCCAATCTTCAAGCTTCTGAAGAAAGATCAAGTGGTAAAGTGGAATGACGAATGCCAGGTCTCCTTTGACAGAATCAAGAAATACCTCTAAG
The DNA here is from genome assembly GCA_948472305.1 of Vicia faba. NCBI lineage: Eukaryota > Viridiplantae > Streptophyta > Magnoliopsida > Fabales > Fabaceae > Vicia > Vicia faba. The sequence continues at coordinate 265,086,422 of OX451741.1, read as the reverse complement.
AACCTCCAATTCTGATGCCTCCGACTGAAGGAAGACCTTTGATAATGTACTTAACAGTGCTAGATAATTCAATGTGGTGTGTGCTGGGGAAGCATGACGAGTCTGGTCGAAAAGAGAACGCAATATACTACCTTAGCAAAAAGTTTACCGACTGTGAAATACGATACTCACTGCTCGATAAAACTTGATGCGCATTGGCATGGGCTACTCGCCGACTGAGACAATATATGTTGACCCACACTACTTTATTGATATCTAAGATGGATCCAGTCAAGTACATTTTTGAGAAGCCCGCTCTCTCTGGAAGAATAGCAAGATGGCAAATGATCTTACATGACCCAAAAAGCAATCAAGGGAAGTGTGTTAGATGATCATTTGGCACATCAAGCCGTGGATGACTACCAGTCCATGAATTTTGAGTTCCCGGATGAGAACATCATGTTAGTAACCGACTGTGAAGAACCTGGACCGGATGAAGGACTTGAGGAAGGATCCTGATGGTCTATGTTTTTTGATGGAGCCTCAAATGCACTGGGTAACGGCATTGGCGCTGTAATCATATCTCCCGAGGGCTGTCATACTTCATTCACTGCCCGATTATGTTTCAACTGTACCAACAACATGGCAGAGTATGAAGCGTGTATCATGGGTCTTAAAGCTGCTATTGACCTAAGGATCAAGTTCTTGAGTGTATTCCGGGATTTCGCTTTGGTGATAAGTCAGATCAAAGGCGAGTGGGATATGAAACACCCAAACCTTATCCCTTACAGAGAACATGTACTGACATTGCTGCCGCATTTTGAAGAGATCACCTTTGAACATTTCCCACGAGAAGAGAATCAGTTAGTGGACGCGCTAGCTACTATGTCGTCAATTTTCAAGGTCAGGTGGGACAATGAAGCTCCCCGAATCACTATTGAGAGGTTGGATGAACCGGCATACTGCTGTGAGATTTATATTGAGGAGGTAGCCGACAAACCTTGGTTTCATGAGGTGAAAAGGTATCTCAAGGCTCAAGAATACCCCGAAGGGGCATCTGTCAATGACAAGAAATTTATGAGAAGGTTTGCTGCAAATTTCTTCCTCAGTAATAGAATCCTCTATAAGCGCAATCATGACTCTACCTTACCGCGGTGTGTAGACAAGAGCGAAGCAGGGAGGATCATGGAAGACCTACACGAAAGTACCTTTGGCACTCATTCTAGTGGACTTACCATGGCGAAGAAGATCCTACGGGCAGGATACTACTGGTCCACTATGGAAGCCGACTGTTATCAGCATTCTCAAACCTGTCATAAGTGCCAAATCTATGCTGATAAGGTGCGTTCACCTCCAGTTCCCTTGAACATATTGACAGCTCCCTGGCCCTTTGCAATGTGGGGCATTGACATGATCGGCGAGATCAGACCTACCGCGTCCAACGGGCATCGCTTCATCCTAGTGGCCATTGATTACTTCACGAAGTGGGTTGAGGCTGCCTCATTTGCTATGGTTACCAAGAATGTGGTGGCACGGTTCATCAAGCATAAATTGGTTTGTCGTTATGGTATCCCTGAGAGAATCATCACGGATAATGGTACTAATCTCAACAACTCGATGATCTCTGAACTCTGTAAACACTTCAAGATTCAGCATCACAACTCTTCTCCTTACAGGCTGAAGATGAATGGGGATGTCGAAACTGCTAATAAGATTATTAAAAAGATCATATAGAAGATGATGGTGACATACAAAGACTGGCACGAGATGTTACCATTCGCTCTTCACGAGTACCGTACTTCAGCACGTACGTCGACACGGGAAACACCCTATTCTCTAGTATATGGCATGGAGGTTATCCTACCCATGGAGGTCCAGATCCCTTCTCTAAAGATTATGAAGGATGCGGGTTTGAGCGAAGACGATTGGATCCAGACTCGACTTGATCAATTGAACTTAATCGACGAGAAAAGACTTACTGTTGTCTGCCATGGTCAAATGTATCAGAAACGGATGATCAAGGCCTTCAACAAGAAAGTCAAACAACAAGTGTATCAAGTAGGGGATCTGGTAATCAAGCGCATCATACTTCCGCAAGGTGATCCCAGGGGCAAATGGACTCCCACCTATGAGGGACCATTTGTAATTAAGAACATATTTTCGGGTGGAGCCATGATTCTGACCATCATGGATGGTGACGACCTTCCACACCCTGTCAATGCGGACATAGTGAAAAATTACTACGCATAATAAAGACCCGCTAGGTTGACATACCTAGGAAAAAATAAGGGCATCCCGGCGAACCAAAAGGGTTCGGGCAAAAATTAGGGATAAAAAATGAAAAAATATGTACACCCGACAAGTCGAAAACCCGAAAGGCTTGGGCAAAAAAGGGTATCCCGGTGGACTGAAAACCCGAAAGGGCGGTCCAGGAAAAAAATAGGGATTAAAGCGTATCACTATATACCATTGGATCACCTTGCGATCAGACCTCAGTAATCAGATATCAAGCTCAAATGGAACCGATCAATCCAGTCAGCTTCAGACAAGCAACAAAGTTATGAGATGCTCGAAGACGTAGGGGCAATAGCAGAATTGAAACCCAATGGGATCACTACACATAGCTGTTTTCTTTTTGTAAACAATTTCTGTAATAATTTCCATTTTTACGGTGCCGTTCTCTTACTAGAGCGTCAACCTCCTTGTAAAAAACGCCTGTTATAGGCAAATTTCAAATCAATACAAAGCGTCTTTTGAGTACAAAACTTTGTGTTTGTTTTTTCCGTTTTCTGTTTTGTTTTGCAAAAAAAACGTCCAATGTTTTATTCTTGACATATGAATTTGAATATGATTACTGTTCACAAATATCTGCATATAAAACAGAAAGACAGTTACTAAGAACTCAAAGAAACTGGTACAAAACCTAAATACCGACAGTTACCCCGTCCATCATGGTACAAGGTGTAGAGACAGTTGGAAGTGAAGTCACTATCATATACAAGCCAATGATACCTATATTCCTCACAGAGCCGAGACAACCAAGGTCCGACCTCCGTATCCCCAAGCAGGAATTCCTTCCCCAGCAGGTTCCTTCAGAAATCTGATATCTGCATTCCCCAGCCGAGTTTTATAACCATGAGCAGTTTATAAAGCCATCTCCCGAGCATATTTTATTTCTTTGACAGCGGAAGATCAATCTCCAACAGAGCTCTTCTCTCCAGCAATGGAAGTTCATCTCCAGCTGAGTTTATTTCTCCAAATCAGCAGATCTTCCAACAGAGTATCTCTCTTCCCCACAGAGTCATTCCCCCCGCAGGATTATTCTCAAACAGAGTCTCCTCCGGCAGAATGTTCTCAAGCAGAATGGATGTAAATCCTCAGCTAATCATCTTTGGTCACTATCCCCAGTGGAAACGAAGAACTCAAATCCTTATACTCTCCAGCAGCAGTCCAAGATTTATTTTCCCCAGCTAGAGAATATCACAATAACATTGCATATCAATACATCATGGCATGTGCATACATATTATACAGCACAATCTCATTTATTTTGAGAACATCATTACTCAATACATTTCATACATCATGACATTACATACGACTAACTCTTTACCTTTCAGGGAAAGATGCAATCAAGTTCTCTCTGGTTCAGTCAAACTGACACCAAGGTTTCTATTCCATTTGAAGATATTCCAATAATTTTCAAGATTTTCTCTGGTTCAGTCAAACTGACACTAAGGTTTCTATTCTAGTTGAAGATGTTCTAAGACTTTCGTATGGGTCAGCCAAATCGCCACTAAGATTCTCCTGATTTCTATGCCAGTCAAAGTCAATCCGAGACCTTCCCCCAGTTCAGTCAAATTGATGCTAATATTTCTTTCCCGGTTGAAGACAGCTCGAGACCTTTCCCTGGTTCAGTCAAATCGATACTAAGATTTCTATTCTAGTTAAAGAAGCTATGAAGCCCGGAAACTGACCGAATAATAACTTGATTTCCCCAAATTACTGAAGCCTAGAGTACGACAAGATAACAGTAAAAGACACTATGAAACTTGGAGCACGACCAGATAACAGTATAAGGTACTGCGAATCTTGGAATCCGACCAGATAGCAGTTTACTGGGCCAATTACTATTGAAGCCTGGAAACAATCAGATGTTAGTATGCCTTAAATTCATGTTGAAACCCAGATGCAACCAAATAACCACTTAATTCCTTATGAAGCCTAGAGCACGACCAGATAACAGTTTTTGAGATTGCAAAGCCTGGAGCACCACCAGATATCAAGTTTAATCTCATCTCCCTGGTAAGTCACTGTAAAACCTGGAGCACGACCAGATAGAAGTCAGTCTTATTATCCTCAACAAATCACTGTAAGGCATGGAGCACGACCAGATAGTAGTTCATTTTCATCTCCTTGACTAAGAGATAATTCCCCAGTAGAGTAACGGACAACTGAAGTTCCTAAAATTCCATTTTTCCCAAGACAGAGACCAACATTCCTCATCATATTCCTCCTCAACGACAGGAACAGTAATTCTCATCAAAGGAATATCTCGGGAAATCAACATCCTCTAGATGGCATATTTAAGCCCATCTCCGACGATTCTCCGTCATATCTTCCAGATGGCATCTTTAAGCCCATCTCTGGTGACCTTCCGACATCTTCTCCAAATGGAATCTGTAAGCCCATTCTCGATACTACCTACACATTCCAGCACCATTTCAGACAAGTGCAAATTTCTGGGCACTCTAGTGTTCAATCGTCTTCCACCTTCAGATTACGAAAGGCAGACAAGCCAATCTACATCCTCAGGTTTAAGAATATTGAACAGGGGAAGTTGTTGTACCCCAAAATTTTCCCTCTCATTTCACTCAAGACATGCCTCTAGAGGTCCTCAATTGCTCAAGGATGACTAAGGATTGACCAGACAAATCCTCCTCCTAAGGCAACAAGCTTCAAACTAGGGTTTCACTCCTCATCAAGATGGCCGATGTCCAAGGGTCCCAAATTCTTTCCATGGTCCTAATATGTTCTCAAGATCATCCATGTCAAGTTTCATTCCTTGCATAAGAAGTTTGCTCAATCAACTGCTCAGATGCCTGAAAATCAACTACACTAGGTCAAAAGTCAACTGAGGCCCATATACAGTCAAACTTCAAGATTTTTGGTCAACATCAACATTTTTGAGGTGATATCCATCATTTGATCAAGGGTTGATCATGATTCCTCAAGGAATGCCCCAAATTCATCAAAACCCAAAAGTTGCTAAATTAGGGTTTTCTCAGGAAAAGTCAACCAAACTTTGACCAAGCATAATTTCTTTATACTTTATCACAAATTTTCCATCCAAGGCTCATCTTGAAGAGGATGAAATTCCCTAAAATTCATCTTCAGCCCTCAAGTTCAAAATATGCACTCATCAAAAGATATGAATTTCTACATTATAGGTCCTTTTAAAAAGTCAACAAAAACACCTTTTGGGTCAAAGCTTCTTACATGAACATGGAAGACCCAATTGACATGAAACCAAAAGGGTTTTTTAGGAGATATCCTAAGATTTCTAAAAAGTCCAAAAACACCTCTCTAGGGTTAAAATTGGAGGAGATATGCCTTGTCAAAGTTGACCATTTTTGCAAAATTGCCAAAAGTCAAATGTGCTCAAAAGTGCATTTTTTGTCAAATGGGCCTAGCATTTCATGATTGTATCTTGTTGGAAACATGGTCCAGGACCCAAATCAACATCCACACATTTATTTATTTTGTTTTGATTTTTTATTATTTAAAATTCAAATTAAATCAAATAAATGGCAAAAAAATACAAAAGATTGAATTTGATTTGATTTTTTCATAGAATCAAATCTATTCAAGTTGGATTAATCAGACCAAATCAAATCAAGGCAAATTGAATCAAAATTGGCATGATTAAGCTATTTTGGAAAGATATCATACAAGGAGCAAAATCAAATCAAATCTCCATGATTTTCAAAGATACAATTTGTTTTTGTTACCCTAATCCGTCCTACTACATATATAGAACATACACAAGCCAAAAGAACAAGGGTTAAAGGTCGTGAAAGCTAGCAAGAAAACTCAAAATTTTGGAAAAAAGGTGTGGGTCGGTTTCTACTCTAGAGGACAATTCAAAGCATTACAAGGCTGTCAATCGCTTCCTGGACATCTCCAGAACACTCTCCAATCATTTGCAAGCTTCCACAAGCCTAGAAACACGACATACGACTCTCACCGGTTGGCTTATCTCTTGAATCTGAGTTTGATTATTCATGCATGATTAACCACTTTTAAGCATAGCATTGTATTTGTATCATCATTTGGAATATTTTGGTTTAATTAATTTTGCGTTTTGATGCCTGTATTCATAATTGCCATTGCTAGGGTTTGCTTTACCGTTTTAGGGTTTCTTTGTACAGGTTAAATTGGACCAAGAAAAGAATACCATGATGCTCGTGAGGTCAAGACGAGTTGATTGATATGGCTAGAATTGATTTATCATGCCTTCGGTGAATTTTTGAAATTTACAGGGTTATAGTTATAGAAGTTTGTCCGTAGGTAAAGGTATCACACCTAAAACGACGGACAAGGGAAGAAGAGGATATGTGGCACAACCCCATTGGCCTGTTTGAATAAAACGGCGCTTTTTATTTTTTTTTCGTTTTATCCATTTTGTTTTATATATTATGTATTGTTGTCATTATGTTAACAACTAAGCCACGCAATACAGATGGCAAGGGCGCACGTTTGAAAGTGAAAGGACCTGGGTTCGATCCCAGGTCCCAGCATTTTGTTATTTTCTACACATTTAACTGCAAATTCTATGCTCCACGCATCAAGACGTCTACCATGCGCTGTCATCATCCTACCACTGGATTCATTGCTATCCAGATCCAAAGCTTAATCAAGGAAAGACCATGGTGCACCCCCAGGCCGGCACAATGCTGGATCTCACATGGGACTGGGCTCAGCTCTTTGGGCCTAAGCAATTCAGCAACACACCCCCCTTTCAGCTTCAACACAGGCCCAAATCTCTTTCCTTTCTATTTTATTTTCTTATATTAATTATTTTGTTAATTATTTCCTTTTTAAAAAAAATAACACAAAAATCATTTTTTTTATCAAATCAAAAATCACAAAAACATTAAAAATCATTTATTTTCATAAAAATATTTTATTTCTTTAATTAATTAGTTTAATTATTTGGGGAAATTTAATCCTTTTTTCATAATTTAAATCAATTAGAATTAGGGTTAATTTGTATATAATTTAATCTTTTCTCAAAAAATAACCTAATCATTTTTTTAATTAGATCTTTTAGGTTTTCTAATTATTCTCGCATTTAATTCGCCGCGCGCTTTTTAATTTCCTTTTTTATTATTATTGTAACTGCTCCGAGTTTGTAATAGTAATTAGGGTTTTAAATTCCGCATCTTTATTTTCAGTCCAAAATAATTATGTATCTGCAAAAGCCCTGTAATAGATAGGACTTTTAACTTTCTCGCCTTAATTTCTGCAAACTATAAACTGCTTAGATGTATGTTAATAGGATTGTATGGAAAGACAAACTGAAAATTAATATAGTAGAAAACCCTAAATATGCAAAGATAAATTAAATGAAAATTACACTCGCACATGCTATCTCCTAGGGTTTACTCCACTTCAGTTGCCTTCGGTAAACGGTCATGAAGTATAGGGTTTGTTAGTGGTTGTCCTCTAGCCCTGAAAGATCTAAAATGACCCATTCAGATGTTGCCTCGGAAAAAGATCTTTAAGTCTTTAGGATGATTACTAAAATTTCCTAGCATTTCTTTTGTGATCGTATTTGTCCCTTCGAATGTCCCTAAAAAAACTCCAACGATGATGCTACCTATTTCTCAATAATGGGATAGCATTGTATAAAAGGAAAACGAAAAGACCTTTTTCGGGTAGGTAGATTAGTTCCTAGGTAGTTGCTCAAACAAACAAAAACTTTTTCACACCAACACTTCTCAAACAAAGTTTTCAAAAACAACTTCATAACACTCTTGAGGACGGAAACAAGGGTTAATACGTAGTAAAACAAAACTTTTCAAAACAAGCACACACAAGCAGTTTTCAAAATGATCAAGTACCTAAGAGCCCATGGAAAACCATGGATAGAAAGGGTGATAACACCTTCCCTTTCTATAATCTACCCCCGTACTCAGAAACATCTCGAAAAAGGTTTTTTCTGTTCTTTTTCCTTTTCCTGATTGAATAAAATAAAAGTCGGTGGCGACTCTTTCTTACCGCGACATTTGCGAACAAAAAACGCAAACCAGTATTAACAGTCGGTTCTGCCACCGTATCACACATGTTTTTGAAATACACATTGAGAGAGGAAAACAACTTGACGTGATGAGATGAGCCAAAACCATAACTCACGCAACTGAAAACTCTAACCCACTTGCTTTTGAGGCATATTTATGAAAAATCTTAATGAAAGAAGAAGTCCTCACAAAAATATAGCTCCATAAACCATAGTCAATGAAAAGACCAGCTGATTCAAGCCTGAGTGGAGTAAGATCCTTAAAGCCAAAGAGATACCCTAAATCTTAAATGTCTTTGATCCCATGCCAAGTTATTGATTAATGATGCATGCTGTGTTAAATGACCTAATACAAGGTATGTACATGATGATTATGAGCAACATAAGCCAGTTGATTTAGATGAAAGGGTAGGACAAATTTGTGGCATGACAGTTGCCCCTATTTAATCGTTTAAAACCTGAAGGTGAGATTGGTGCCATCCTTTTGAAATTTCGAGGTAGAAAAAGATTAAATACAAAGACCTATAATTTGTCTTGAAAAGATAACGTGAATGAGTTATTATTTTTTATGATATCTGCTAGGTAAAGAAAATCTGTTTTTCTGGTGAAAAGGTTTGTGATGAATGCATGTAGTTGAATGAGGATAGCTTGCATCATGGTAACATTTCCAATACGATGTTCTCAAGGGAGAGTGGTTACTATATGAAATGGTGCCTTGTGATTCAAGAGGCGGGGTCGATGACAATGTGCGTGTATCAATGGCATACCTGTTCGGAAGAAGAGATACACAGTAAGACTTCTGATACCCTAAACATTATCAGATGACAGACTAACCAGGTAAAAAGGACAACATATAGAACTTTTGATAGCGCTGCACGCTAATCAAATACCTGAACAAAATAAAGACTGGTAGATCCTTTGATAGCGTCATATGCTAATCAAATACCTGAAGGAAAAAGGAAAACATGTAGATCCTTTGATAGTGACATATGCTAATCAAATATCTGAAGGAAATGACGACAGGTAGATCTTTTGATAGCGTCTATGCTAATAAAATACCTGAAGGAAATGACGACATGTAGATATTTTGATAGCGTCGTATGCTAATCAAATACCTGTAGGGAAAAGGAGGACATATAGATATTTTAATAGCGCCATATGCTAATCAAATACCTGAAGGAAATGACGGCAGGAAGATCTTTTGATAGCGCTGCATGCTAATCAAATACCTGAAGGGAAAAGGACAACAAGTAGATCCTTTGATAGTGTCGTATGCTAATAAAATACCTGATAGAAATGGCGACAGGTAGATCTTTTGATAGTTCTATATGCTAATCAAATACTAGAAGAAAAAAGGACAATAAGTAGATCCTTTGATAGCGTCATATGCTAATCAAATACGAGAAGAAAATAACGACATGTAAATATTTTTATAGCGTCGTATGCTAATCAAATACCTGAAGGAAAAGGGATGACATGTAGATCCTTTGATAGCGTCGTATGCTAATCAAATACCTGAAGGAAATGACGACAAGTAGATCTTTTCATAGCGCCATATGCTAATCAAATACCTGAAGGTAAAAGGATGACATGTAGATCCTTTGATAAGCGTCGTATGCTAATCAAATACTTGAAGGTTGACATGTAGATCCTTTGATAGCATCGTATGTGGAATTGACCTAAACAGGTCTTTAAATAAACTAGAGGGGTTCGTGACATATCACCAATGGAGAGCCCCGTCATACATATCTATCCTACTTCTCATGGTAAGGAAATCAATAAAGAAATGCGATAAAAATGCAAGAAAGCGAAAGCAGCTGCAGCGGCTACCAATCGAACGCGAAGTTGTCAATAGCAGACGAAAGCAACGGAGGAGAAGAGAATACGTCGAGCAAGCTTCACCAACAAATAAACATAGTCAGAAATGATATCCAATTAAGCAAATACAAAAATACATGCCACGAATGCACCGCATATCAGAGTTCCTGCGCAAAGTGTCATACATATCTAGACAATATATAACAAGTGTGAATAAAGGACATTTATCATGAAATGAGAAGTAAGGCGTGTCGCGTCGGAAGTGAGCATAAGCCACAAATTTTGATCACATAACTAATATTGTGTTACATGATAAAACCTAATAGAATGTATCTTGCACAATGAACAAACACATCAAAAGGTAACAAGATAAACGGTATCGAAACCGTGTCAAAAATCAATATGATAACCAACAAATGAAATATCACACATGAGTATATAACAAATGGAGATTATAACAATTAAATTCTTCACATAGAAGTGTAAAAAATCTGCACTAAGAACAAAATAAAAAATTCTGCATTAAATGGTAAAAACGCGTTTTTATGAAGTTAGGCCTCTAGTAAAAGTTGCTAGGAATGGAACAAAATTTGCATGGTAACTTATAAACGTGCCCAGGAATCCAAATCTACAATAGGTTTGGTCAAAAACACAGTGGAAGCATGATTTTCGCGCATAATCAGTTGTAAAAGCGGTAAAAAATATGCTCGGAATCTCATGAAATTTGTGTGGTTGCTTGCAAATGGGCCAACAGACTCAAAAGTGCAAGCGGTTCGGATCAATTCAAACTGGAAGTATGAATTCCGTGCACGGCTAGCGGAAAAACAGTAGAAAAAGTTAGCTACGAATTCGCTTGCAAACACGTCAATGGATTCAAAAATGTATCCGGTTTGAATTAATTTTAAGCCGAAGTATGACTTTTAAAGGGTTTTATGGTATAGGACAACAACTCCGTTTAGGCATGGAACGGGCAAAATTTCAATCCGGAAACATGAAAATTAGATTTAAACACCATTTAAACATCAAGCATAAGTATCTCAAGTGTTAACGATCAAGTGATGTGTGACTTTGTGTTTAAAAAACGTCCAAAACGGATGAAAATATGCAAAAATAAAATGTTGACTTAATTCCCAAATTCTACGTTTTTTGTATTGAAAATGAGAGCTTATTCGTGCATAGACTTGGAAATTATGTCAACATATGATAAACAACAAAGTCTCATAATTAATTTCATAATTTACATTAAGTTAAAAATTAGGTTTGTTTTGAAAGTTTAGGCGTTTTGTACCGAATTGTAAATCCTAACCTCATATCTATTATGCAATTAAACAACAAGAAACATTCTCTAATCACCATAAGTCACAACAAGTTTTGACAATTGTTAGAATAAAGCATGTTATGTTTAAAACAATATCAAACAAAGTTCTTGAAACATGTTATAGAAATTATGCATTAAAAGCAAGTGATCTCATGAATATCAACACATGAATTGTAGATTCAAGAATCAAAGTTAAGCCAATTTTATATCACAACTTCAATGCAACTTCTCCTTGAATTAAAACAACCATAACTAAACCATTCCATCATAAATCTAGCCTATGCCACACCTCTCCATCATCATCATGTCAAAATAAAACTCCTACAACTTATACTCGTTCTCTTAATTCAAGTTTTATTGCCTAAGCATTACCACAAACACCTTGTGTGCATTAGTTTCCTTCAATAAGAATCAATGTTCAGTTCCACAAATTCTATGTCCAATTCTTAATTCTCAGTCAAGATTAACATCTAAACTCAAAAACAATTGATGTTAAAAGCCTCAATTCCAAAATTCACACTTACATTTCAATTCAAGAATCAACGGAGTTGTAGAATTTTACCTCTTGAAGAGAAGAGGAGATTGAAGTGATGATGAAGATGATCGGAACCGGAAAGAGAGATGTCGGAGGGAGCATGCAAACGGAATAGGAGGCCGGAAAATCATTTAATCTGAGGGATTATGATCGCGGAATTTTGGCGGTTACCGGTGCTGCCGACGGCTTCGGTTGCGGTTGTCTTTGTCGGATCAGAAGTGGTGATCGGTTCGACGGTGATCGATGGAAGAGAGGAGGAGATGAATTTTGTGCAATTTTGCCTCTTGAGAGTGAGAGAGAATGGAGAGGGTTTATGAGAGGGAAAATGGAAAAATTATGTTATGAGATAAATTGGTGCGAATGAGAATATATAGTATGAGCTAATATGAGTGAGTTTGGTTAATGAGTTTCAAATAACCACAAACAATAGTTCAGACTTTAATTCATCAGCGTCTGACACGTACATGTCAAATTCATAGGGGGCTCGATGCGAAATTCAAAGTTGGGGTGTGAAACAAAAACGTAGCCAGCGTCAATAAAGACCTCGTGTCAAAATATTATCTCAATCCGATGAAAGACGAGTGAGATATAAATTTTTGAATATCGAAACATCGGCATAAAATCTTTCAGCACCAGTTTTTGTGTCAGTGTCAGACACATACACCTTTTCAATCAAAAACTGATATTTCTCGAAGTATAATCCGGACTCTACTTTAGAAGAAAAGTTTTAGATCTCTAAGTCAGCGACCTCGTGTAAAAAGACGGGCCCAATCAGATAAAAATTGACCGAGTTATGAATTTTCTCGTGAAATGGCAATTAAATTCAAATTTCCTTTTTCGGTTCAGCAACTCCGTTTTGCGAAATAAGCCAAAAACAAAGGTCTCCAGAGTACTGTTCAAACTCGGGCTTGCCTGTGAACTTGTAGCTTGAAAATTTGTGACTTTATTTCGAAAGAACCGTATCTATACGATAAAAATTAAAGGAGTTACAAATTTTACAATATCGAGAAACAGTGAATAAAAATTCTAGTTCAGCATAATTATTTCTCTGGTAACCTATAATTCTGGGGATCTTCCTCAGGGAATCCGCTTTCGGTCCAAACACGAGAGTTGAAGAGGACATAAAAACAAAGTTTTTTCCGTATGAACCACTCCAAAATGGTATTCCAGTCAAAAGTTATGAATTTTCAAACGTCTGCACAACTACGGTTCAACACAGTATTTTCGCCGTTTTTTCACTTTATCATTTCCAGGAGAATAGCATATTCGGAAGCCTTCCTCACAGAATTAGCTTTCAGTATGAATACAAGAGTTGGAGAAGACATTAAGACGGTTTTAATGCCTCCAGAATCTCCCTAAAACAGTATTCCAATAAGAATATACAAATTTTGATTACTCGCGCGATGACAAACCAGCAAATAAGTTCAATATATTGTCTTCAAAGAATTAAAATTCCATGAGATTTTCTTCACACAATTAGATTTCGATATGAACATGAGAAATGATAAGAGAATCAATACAGTCTCAATGCTCGGGGAATCCACTGAAAATATCAAATCGGATGAAAGTTACGAATTTCCAAACACTCGGTGAACATATAACAGTCATTAAATTGAAATACTACTCCAGAGAAAAGAAATTATTCGGAGACTTTCTGCGATGATTGACTTCTGGCTTGAACGGCTGAAATAAAGAAAATACCGAGACGGTTCCAATGCCTGAGGAATTAGCTCGAAACAGTACTCTGATGGCAAGTTGCGAATTTCTAAGCTCAAATCAGCAAAGATGTTGTTTTTGGTTCACACTGCCTCAAATTCACTGAAACACTCAATTCCTCCACAATTAATAGTGAAGTGAAATACATGAGAGCTTCGATGAAGAATTGCTTGGCAATTGCTTGGATAACTTGGAAACTGTGTAGAGCGCAATTAAAACGCGGAAAACCTTGAATTTCTATTTTTGTTGTACCACTTGGTAAAACACTTGTCTTAGAGTTTGATGCTGATCAAATGCCTTAATCCCATGAGTATAGATCCAATGACATGTATGCACGCACATGCTAACAAAGTAAAATCCAATTAGAGTTAAAAATAAAGAGGGCAAATTTTGTGGTACAACAACTAATGACTTGTTTCGGTCGACACATTCATCTTTTCAGGTCGACACATATAGCTAAAACATAATTTATGTGTCGACACATACAATATCCAGGTTGACACATCTTGCTTGTTTAGGTTAATTTTTCAATTCATTTTAATTCTAAAAACTCCTTTTTTGCACCTAAACTTCCACAATTATAAATACATCATTCATGCATCATTCCAACTGGATGATACCATAAAAATTTCCTACAATTGCTTTTCACCTTCAACCTCCAACCTATGCGTACACACTATCAAATTATCGTAATAATCTTTTGTTGGAGTGCCATCTAGATGATGTTCGATAACTTCCAATTAGGTTCTTGTGTATCCGATAATATAGGGTTGAGATTTGCAGGGGTCTTCATCTGGAAAAACCACGGGTTTGTCCTCCAAGATCATTGATTGATTTGGGGGTTTTCGTGCAAGACATTCAAAAGATAATTGCGGCCTAGTGAAATACTTTAGAGATAAAGAACATAAAGGATCCTTTAAAGATAAAGAATGAAAAGAAAGTAGCACGAGAACGACGAATCAAATTGAAGTCTTGTGTTGCAATAGTTGAAATTGGTGGTATGCGAAAGCGTTGGAGATAAAGTATGCAGAGGAGTAGAAAGATCCAGATAATCAATTTGCAGTTATTGTATCTTGGTCTTTCTCAAGATCAAAGGAAGATAATGGGTTGAATCAACAATAAACGTTAGGGTTTGTGGAGTTTCTCTTGGAACACTTCTCCTGTATAAAACTTTTTGCATAGTAAGAATATTCCTAATTCCATTGGAATCAGGTGCATGACCTATCCACAAGTGAGGAAGAAAGTGGGGAAATGTGAAGACAAAACCTCGTGTCTCTTTTTCGTATTGTTTTACTTGCTTTATTTTTCATCAATCAATTTTCTGAATTGCATTGCGTAATCGATTGATTCGTATGAATATTTCTGGACTGTTTTTATTTTGAATTAAGTGTTGATATTTCTTATAGTCACTTTTGATTATAAGTGATTTTTGTATCAAAAAAACTCAAAGGAAAATTTTGAAAATTCAACTGCACACCAAGTGTTCGACAAATTTTTTTGTTAAGTTATTTTGATAATTGTCATTGGAAATAATTATGCTAGTAACTTGCTATAAATGATTGATAACGTGTTACTTGATTGAAGTACACTTAATTCAGATTATTTTATTCATTCCATATTCAATTTTATATTTGCATATCTGAGTTCCAATAACACGGTCCATATAGACGATATATTTTTAAAATCTTCCGCTTGCACTCTTTTCTAAACAATTTTTAAAACCATATTTTTTATCTTGTTTTTTGTTTTGGTGATCTATTCACCCATCCCTCTCTAGATAAGTCGTCGTCGTCTAACGAGTGGCATCAAGAGCCCGGTTCATTCTGGCTTCGAAAATTATTAGAAAATGGCGTACAAACCTAAAAGGGATTATAAAAGAGCTCCAATTTTCATGGAGAAAACTATAGTTATTGGAAATCTTGTATGCAAATTCATGATAACTCATATGACAAAGGTGTGTGGGAAGCTATTCAAAATGGTCCAACACCGGTGACATATGAGGTTGATGGTGTTGTGACACCTAAGCTGTAAATCTTATGGAATTAGGATGATAATAATAAGTGGTCACATGATTGGAAAGCTAAAAACATTATCATATTCATTCTTAGTGTTGATGAGTTTTATCGCATTTCTCATTGTCAGACCACTAAAGCTATTGGGACACTCTACAATTATCCATGAGGG
This sequence comes from Vicia faba, assembly GCA_948472305.1. NCBI lineage: Eukaryota > Viridiplantae > Streptophyta > Magnoliopsida > Fabales > Fabaceae > Vicia > Vicia faba. The sequence goes on along the minus strand of OX451741.1, from coordinate 265,070,570 downwards.
AACTAACGAGGTCAAATAAGCTTGGATTAATACACTTAATCAAGAGTTTGAACTTTTTCGCATGAAGCATGGTGAAACGATTGCTCAAATGCAAAAGTGGTTACCACATCTTATTAATTATTTAATTTTGCTAGGTGATCCTATTTCCAATGCTATTGCTACTAACAAGGTTTTAAGATATCTTACTAGGAATTCACAACCAAAGGTCACCCTGATCAAGGAAGACAATAATATTGCAACACTTGATCTCAACGCTTTGTTTTGAAAGTTAGAAGAACACAAGCAAGAACTCAATTGCTTGGAAAACATGAAAATAAGCTTGAGAAAAAGAAGAAAAAGGATAAAGACACCAATAAGGAGGAAGGATTGAAGTCTAAAGATCTTAAGGCTTCAAGTTCAAAGTCCTTAAAGGATGAGCACACTAATGATAGTGATTCTTGTGATGAAAAATATTCAGATGATGAACAAATTGGATTATTTGTGAAGAGATACAATTGGTACATTCGGAAGAATGATGTTAAACACTCCGACAATAATCTTGTGAAACTTAGAAGACAATCCACATACTCTAAAGATGAAGACAACTAAAGAGATAAGGGAAAATGTATATTCTATGAATGCAGAAAGCCGAGTCATTATAGACCAGAGTGTCAATCTCTTACCAATAAGAAAGGAAAGAGCCAACAAAACAACTCTAGGAATTCTAGAAAATTCTATGTTGCTTGGGATAGAGATGGCGATGTCTCAAGTGATGAAAGCTCAAGTGAGAGCAATGAAGAGACAAACTATTGTTTCATGGAAAATCAACATCAAAGCAAGAAAAATAATTTAAGTCATTCTAAATATTCCAATGTTGATACGTTGTCTTTTATGGAGTTAAAAATTGTTTTTGATAATCTACAAAAAGAAACATTATATGCTTCTAAGAAACTTGCTTCCAATGAAAAAGTTCTTACATACTTGGAAGCAAATATTGAAGAAACCAATAATAAATTTGAAGCATTAAAGAAATCTATTATAGATGGTCAAAATTATGAAAATAAGGATGAAGAACCTTGTCGTTTTGGTTGTGAAACTTGTCAAATTCGGCAACAAGAAGTGAGTAATCTTGAAGCCATAGTGGACAAGGAATCACAATCTCATGATATTTTTGCTGTTAATTCTCCAAAGGTGTAAAAGCCTCACAAAAATTATAATTTTATCGAGATTCAAATAGAAAAAGTAAACATCAACATAGGATGTTTTTTGACTATTGTAGCAAGAAAGGCCATACTATTGAAAAATGCAAATTTAGGTGCTTTTTGGTTCCAAAAGGCAATTTCTAATGGTTGCCCAAATGCAACAATTCTTTCACTCACTCCTAAGGATCCAATGAGAATTGGGTACTTACCACTTTTGTTTAATTTTTGTAGATTGAGTGTCTTGACGCTATGACGGGAAAACGGATTCTTGATAGTGGATGTTCAAGACACATGACAGGAGACATATCTCTTTTCTCCGACTTTGTGGCAAAGAAGAAAGGTTTTGTATCCTACGGTAATCACAACAAAGGTGAAATACTCGGAAAAGGTAGTATAGATAATCCCTAAACTATTATTATCTCAAATGTTATGTTAGTTGAAGGCCTTAGACATAGTCTTCTTTGTATTAGTCAATTATGTGACAATGGGTATAAAGTGACTTTTGCCAAGGATTGTTACATAATAGAAAATAATGAAAAGAAGGATTGTATGTTTAATGGCGTGAGGGTTAATAATATCTATATGCTTGACTTAAGATATGTTTACTTGAATAATGATCAATGTCTTGTTACCATGAGTGAAGGCTCTTGGTTATGGCATAGACGTTTGGCACATGATAATTTTGATCTACTTAATAAAATAGTTTCAAAAGATTTAGTAATTGGTCTACCTAAAATAAAGTTTTCAAAAGATCACATATGTGATGCATGTCTAAAGTGTAAGAAAATAAGAGTCTCTTTTAAATCTAAAAATGTTATTTCAACATCAAGACCTCTTGAGCTCCTTCATATGGATTTGGATGGACCTTCACAGACCAAAAGAATAGGTGGTAATTACTATGGTTTTGTTATTGTAGAAGATTACTCAAGATTTTGTTGGACTATTTTCTTGCATAGTAAAGATGAAACATTCTCGACTTTCACACGTTTTGCCAAGTTATCTCAAAATAAATTGAATTCAAAAATAGTTTCCATTCGAAGTGATCATGGAGGTGAATTTGAAAGCCACCTCTTTGAAGAATATTATGATAAATTTGGTATTGAACATAACTTTTCAGCTCCTAGAACTCCACAACAAAATGGTGTTGTGGAATGAAAAAGACATGTTTTAGCGGAGTTGGCAAGAACAATGCTCAATGATTGTGATCTACCAAAATATTTTTGGGTCGATGCTATTAACACGGCTTGTTATGTCTTGAATATGATACTTATTCGTCCTATACTTGACAAAACTCCTTATGAACTTTTAAAAGGTAGAAAACCAAATTTATCGCATCTTCATGTCTTTGGATGTAAATGTTTTATTTTAAATAATGGAAAAGATAATCGTGGAAAATTTGACGTGAACGTCGATGAAGGTATATTTCATGGATACTCAAAATATAGTAAAGCATATAGAGTTTACAATAAAAGATTACATATTGTTGAAGAGTCGGTTCATGTTACTTTTAATGAGACTTGCCTAAATAGTGCTGGGAAAGATATTTATTTTCATGATGTAGGTGCATCTACAAACGATATACTCAAAGACACCGATAAAGGAGTTGACCAACCTAAGATGGTGGAAATTAAGGAGGAAGATGACAACCAAGAAAATAAGTATGATGACCAACGTCAATAAGAAGATATTGGTCTTTCATTTGAGTAGAGAACCTCCAATGATCATCCTATCGATAACATTATTGGTGATATCACAAAAGGGGTAACAACGCGCTCTAAAATAAGTAACTTTTGTTATCACCACGCGTATGTATCATAGGTTGAACCTAAAAATGCTAAGGATGTCTTAATTGATGAGCATTGGCTTATGGCTATGCAAGAAGAATTGAATCAATTTGAAACAAATGAGGTTTGAGACCTTGTCCCTCGTCCACAAAATAATCAAATTATAGGCACTTGATGGGTATTTAGGAATAAATTTGACGAACATGGTGTGATAACAAGAAATAAAGACTGTCTTGTGGCTCAAGGGTATAACCAAGAGGAAGGCATTGATTATGAAGATACTTATGCTCTGGTTGCCCGACTCTAGGCTATATGCCTTTTATTAGCTTATGCATGCTCTAAGAACTTCAAATTATATCAAATGGACGTTAAAACTGTGTTCCTTAACGGATACATAAGTGAAGAAGTGTATGTTTTACAACCTCCCAGTTTTAAAAATTATGAGTTTCCTAATCATGTTTTAAAGCTAAAACGTGCCTTGTATGGTCTTAAACAATCCCCAAGAGCATGGTATGATCGGCTTAGTAAGTTCTTGCTCGATCAAGGATACTCTAGAGGGAAGGTAGACAATACACTGGAATTCTGATTATCAGATCCCGGATGTCCTAAGAGATGTTGAGACACCGGATCCGACTTCACACGCAAAATCAAGATGTATTGGCAAATAAAATAGTGCTGAAAGTAAATAACATGAGATATGTTTACCCAGTTCGGAACAAACTTCCTACTATAGGAGCTACCAAGCCAAGAACGAAATTAACTAGATAGTATCAATTTTTAGACCTTACAGCAAACCTCCAGTTTACAGCCTACTCACTTAATCACTACCATTTGCTTAAATTCTACCTAAGACACACCTAGGTATGAGGCCCTCCTCAAATCCATCTTCAATTACACTCAGCAATTGGAGCAACTCTAAACACAACTAGAGAACAAAAACCTGAAGCTATACTTCCAAAAACACGCAAGACTCAATGCTTAAAAGCTTATGAGAATCGACACACAATATGTTTAATGCTTAAAAGATTATGAACATCTAACAGAGAACTACAACCCAACAATAAGGATTTTAAAAACCCTAATGCAAATACATTTGTAAGTTCCACCTAATACTAGGTATACACCAGTCTATTTATAACATTATTCTGGATTGGGTTGGGCTTTAAAACCACAGCAGTGAGGCTGCACAAAGTCTGCAAAAACTCCTCCAAGAAAATAGGTCTTCAATCATTAGTTTCCTAAAAAGTCTCCATATTTAGAAACTAATCGAATCTTCAAAAACCAATAAAAAAATACACTAATTTGTCAATCTTGGACGCACATAAGCTAACTGAATATACCCTGAATATTTAGTAGCTAAAAATCAGGTGATCTACAACTGTTAGCTTGATGCAGATGCGATGTCCTATCTCCTTATTGGGACATCTTACTCGACATGTTGAAGACAATGTTGGAACATCCTGTTCAACATGTTGCTGCTAAAATGGTTTTACCAAACTGTAAGCCAATCATAATTTCAGAGAAATAACAATCTCCCCCTTTAACACATTTTGGCTAAAACACCCAAGAAACCCATGCACAATAAATTATACTTGAAAATAAATCAAACATACACATCAGAGGTACAACAACGGAAAAAACATATGCAAAGTTAGCAGCATAGAAATTAGCAGCACACACATCAGATAGTTAGTAGTTAGTTGATATATTAACACAACTACAACAAAAATAGAGAACATCTAAGTTCTCACATAATGATGTTAAGACATCAGGTCTGACATCTCTTCAGAATAGCAGTAACTCCCCCTCGATACCTGCTATTGCAAAACAAAGAATCATAATTCTCCCCCTTAGCAGAAGCACCAGCTAGTGCCAACTCCAACACCCTTAATATAAGCACCAGCTAGTGCCAGCTCCAGCACCCTCAATATCATACTACTCCTCATTTTTAGCCATAATGTGACAAAGGTAAGTAGATAATATTAACAAAAATTTAAGCACCTAAAGTTTTAGTAGCAAGGTGCAAAAATTAAAAAAAAATCCTGGCCATTTAGCCCTTACATAATCATAAACCAAAATAAACGTTGCAAAAAAAAAATAAAACAAACAATTGCAGTCTTCATGCTCCAGTAGCATTAGTATCACCATTCTCCTCAGAGTCAGATCCTTCACTCTCTTCATCAGTTGTAGTGGCATCATCATCAGATGTGTTCTTATCAGATGCATCAGATGCATTGTTGCCTTCACCATCAGTAGCCTCAACTTCCTTTTCTAATTCATTCATTAAGTATTTAATGAGATCTTCAATCTTATCCTTTCTTGTTATATCAGTTCGGATAGTGTCCTCCAGCTCTCTGCAAATTTCCTTCAATAGGGAGATTATTTCCCCTCTTGATGTTTTAGGCACATGAGCTTCTAAGGTTGCAACATCAATGTCTGGATCATGTGTTCCACCAAGAAATTTGTGATGCAATGATAGAGGGGATGCTCTCTTCTTAACCCTGTCAATGGGTAATAAGATCCTAGGATGTTTATTCAGCATTATTCCACATATGAGAGAAGGAAAACAAATGGGCAGCTTCACGACAGTCGATGCATCTTGTTTCATAACTTGATCAAAAATGTATCTTCCATAATTAAACACCCTTTTAGTACCAACAATAAAGATAAAATTTCCAAGACCAGTGGAAATGGTGGAGGTATGCTGAGTGGGCACCCAATTAACAGTAGAAATCTTATGAAGATTGGCATACTTCACAGTGAGTCTACCTGATGACAATTTTCCACTCTCACCCCAGTGTTGCACTTGTCCTCCTGTAATTTCCCTACAGAATTGATCATTTGTTTCCTCAATTTCTGCTTGAGGTTGTTCTGTTCTTCCCAGATATCTGTTAATTATCCTTGGGGAAATATTCACAGATTTCCCTCTGACTACAATCTTTCCATAGTCTCTACTTTCTTCATCATTGCACTTATCAGGAATGCTAACAAAAAATTATTTGACCATCCTTTCATAAAAAGGACAAATATTTATGACTGTTTTTATTAGGCCAACAACCTTTATTAACTTCACAATGTCAGGACATTTGTTAAAATCCTTTCCAAGTTCTCTCTCCAATGCTACCCTTTAGACTTGAAGGAAGATTTCTTCATTGATGAGCTCTTTTGAACAGCAGAACAAGTCTTCTTGTGAGAGATGATATCCTAGACATCTTCTTCAACATAGTACTCAGAATCACTAGAAGGAACTTCCTTCCTTTTCTTGATCGATACAACACCTTTACCCCATGGCTTTAGGGGACCAATAGGATCTTTTCTCTTGAAAGTCTTTGGAGAACTTTTATTTTCCTATTTGCCTCTCCTTGATCCTTTATAGTAGGAGAGTAATCTATCACCCCTTCCTTTTCTTTCATGTTTTTGAGTCTGTTGGCTATTCCTAGAGCCAACCTTTTGATAATAGGTTCCTCATCAAATGTTAAATTGTCAACCTCAATTACATCTTTAACCATAACATCAACCTTTTTCTTATTGCGTCTCTCACGAACAACTTGCTCATGGGTAAATTCTCCAGTCTTCCTTTAAATGTCTCAGAGGTACCTGTTTTTATAGCATCTGACTCGAAATCTACACCAGCTTCTTTCAACACTCTTGTCACAAATTCCCTGCGTCCCATATCAAGATTACCACTCTCATATTCATATAGGTTTTCATCAACAGTAACAGGTCCAATAAGGTTTTTCTTCTCATATTTATTTTCTATGTCATCATTGATCATATCTTTATCAGTATTAGAGATAGAAGACTTACAAGAACCTCTAACATCTTTAGAAGCAGATGGTCTTGCTTCCTCTCTAGTTAAAGTTGGAACAATTAATAAGGGAACAACATCCAATACTAGGTCATAAGGGTTAACCTCTTCATTTGTACCTTTGACCCTAGGGTTTGATTGAGATGGTCCATAGTCTTTAGACCAAGCATGCATTGGATCAGATGAATGATGTTTAGACATTGTTGACCTTTGTTGAGACAGATTAGTTGTTGAGACAAAGAAGTACAACCACACTAGTAGTTTATTTTGAATGGATTCAACCGTTTTGAGTGAACAATCTATTTGGTATAAGTAGTATGCCCAACTGTTTAAGCCTTGGAGGAATGGGCTTAAATAGCCGTTGGAATCATAAGATTTAAAAATTGGACTGACCCACAAAAATATCACTATTTGCGACAATTTCCCCAGCTCATTCACTTTTAATTTCTTAATGTTTGCACATCTAGAAGTTACCTCTTTATTTTTGACTTGATTATTCACATCCTATAACCTAATTCTCATAAGTCTAGTCATACTTTGTTTCTCCCATGATGTAACAGGATAATGTCCTAACATCTTGTGTAACTTTGTAAGCACACAACATCTATTTTGACTTCATACTCCTTTCAACAGCTTCCTTGGCACTCAGGCATGTTGAAGACCATTTAGTTTCTTCTAAACTTCACAAGTAGCAATTGTCTTTTGACCTTTTACCCTTCATGATGACCTCATTCTTCTCATTTGTTATCACTCATTCAGAGTTTATAAAGTTAAATTTGAGGCCTTGATCACACATTTGACTTATACTAATCAGGTTAGTAGCTAATCCTTTTACAAAGAACACATCATCAAGACTAGGTTATCTTTCATAGTCCAGTTTCCCAACACCTACTACACTTCCTTTAGATCCATTTCCATAAGTCACAATTTTAGTGGAAGATGGTTTAATTTTCACAAAAAACTTCTTGATACTTGTCATGAGTCTTGAACAACCACTGTCAAAATACCAAGCTTCTAAAGTTGGATCTATGTGAGTCGGTTCTCCTGATGTAACCCTTTTAGGAGTCCATTTTTTCTTTGTGTTATCTACAGTCTGCTTTTGCCAAGTTGCGAGTTAGATTTGGGATGACCATGTAATTTGTAGCTGTAGGATTTTTTATGACCAATTCTACCATAATAGTAGCATCTCCATCTCTCTCTTTTGACATGTGCTCAGACACCTTCTGTTCTAGTTTCCCTTGTGGAGGTACAAACTTCGTAACATGCTCTACTTCTTTGTTCTTCACACCTTGAATCTCATAGCTCGGACCTCTAACATTCCCAACATTCCTTCTAGATTCTAGAATCTCATCCTGAGCATCATAACTACTATTTAACATTCTTATAGTTTTAGTCATATTATCCAGTTTTGAATTGAGCAATATAACCTTTTCTTCAAGATCAAAGATGATGGATACATGTTTTAATTTCTTAGCCTGTAGTTAAGAAATGTTTATCTTTTACACTTCTCCTTGTTGACATACCTATTCACTTTTGATACACAACTCTCTGTAAGAGGTAGATAGTTCTTCAAATGTAATTTTTTCATCTGATTCTTCATCATAACCATATATTCCAATCAAAGCAATCATTTCTTCTCCATGATTACTTTCAGAGCCTTCCTCTGACCATGACACAGATAAAACTTTCTTCTGTTTCTTGAGGAAGGCAACACACTCAGATTTTGTGTCCAGATCCTTCGTATTCATAGCACCGAACTCCTTTATCTGGACTTGACCTTTCTTCCAACCTAGACCTTCCTCCATTGTCCTAGTTTTTGTTGATGTCGAGGGACATGTTCTTGGCATATGACTTGGACTTCCTCAGAAACTTGTTGAATTGTCTTCCTAGTAGCACAAGTTCTTCAGTTACCTCTTCTAAGTTCAACTCATCACAGTCCTCTGAGTCTTCAGTACTAGACGTAAAGGTTATACTCTTCTTTTTCTCAAAAATTTCATTAATAGAACATTCAAAGGTCTTAATGGAGCTTACAAGTTCATCCACAATCATAATACTTATGTCATGGGATTCTTCAATGGCAATCACCTTCATGTCAAACCTCTTTGGAAGAGATTTGAGCATCTTTCTGATCAGCTTATCCTATGATATATTTTCCCCCAAGTCTTCTGAGTCATTAACAATGTCTAGAACATCCATGTGAAATTTCTTAAGTACTCTCATCCTCCTTCATTTTCATGTTCTCAAATTTAGTAGAGAGAAGCTGAAGTTTTGACATCTTCACCTAGAATTTCCTTCATGAACCTTCCTTAAGGTCTCCCATGTAACTTTTGCATGTTTACAGTTCTTTTTTAGTTTAAAGATATTTTTATCAACACCATTGAATATGGCATTCATTGCTTTGGAGTTCCCTTGAGTTGATAGTTCCTCAGCATCACTCCATTCCTCTACAGGCTTCAGCACACCAGTAACCTTTCCTTCTGCATCAGTAACCTTTGGTGGTTCCCATCCTTTGACAACATTTTTTCCAAGCCTTGTTGCCTAGAGATTTTATGAATATTTCCATACGAGGTTTCTAACTGTCATAGTTGGTACCATCAAGAATAGGTTTTTAACCATAATTCCACCATCCTTGTCCATTACACCAGAAAGTATCTTCTCTGAATCTCACCCAGAGTCACAGTAGGATGCCTGCTTTAGTACCAATTAAAATTCTGGTTATCAGATCCCGAATTTCCTAAGAGATGTCGAGACACCACATCCGACTTCACACACAACAATAAGATGTATTGGAAAATAAAACAGTGCTGAAAGTAAATAATACAAGATATGTTTATCTAGTTCGGAACAACCTTCCTACTCTAGAGGCTACTGTGATATGGTGGGAGAACTGACTTGGGTATTTTACGTTTGATCGTAAATGTTGCGGTTAGCAAGAGTCACCACCGACTTTTCTTTTATCCAAAAGGAAAGGTGAAAAAGCATAGGAAAGACCTTTGAGATCATTTCTTGAGTTAGGGGGGTAGATTATAAAAAGAGAGGTATTAGCACCATTTTCATCCATGGTTTTCCATGGGCTCTTAGTTACTTGCTAGATCACTTGCTTTTATTTTGAAAATGTGCTTTGCGTGGTTTTTTAAAAGTATTTTCAAAAGGCGCCATCGTTTAGGAAAACTTTATAATGATTCTCGTTCGTAAGAATGTATACAAAGTGTTGAGCTTTTAAAATGTTTCAAGTTTGGAAATTTTTTTGATAGTGTCGGTGTTTGTTTTGAAAATAGCAAGGATATTTTTGTTTTGAAATGGAGCAAGTAACTAGGAACAATCTACCTACTCAAAAGTATTTCATGTTCATTTCCTTTTTCCTTTGACATTGTTATTTTACCATTGATTTGGTAAGTAACCCTATCTTTGGATGTAAACGGGATGGGCGTGGGTCATTGTATAACCATGATTAGCAATGTTTCAAGGTATCTTAGCATTTTTCTTTAGGGACTAAGATCATTTTGAAAAGGCAACATAGATAGCATCATCGAGGGACTATGATCTTGTATTTTGGCTTATTTTTGCTAAGATACCTCACATGCATAATATGGACATTTTTATAAGGCAACCAAGTGGATTTTACCCTAGGGGTGCTTGTGTGCAAGTGTATTAATTTTCATGCTTTGTTTAGTCTTTGATTAGGGTTTGCTACTTGTTGATTTTATCTTCTCATACAAACCCTAATTACTAGCATTTATATAAAGCGATAAATTGTGAAAAGTAAAATTACTACGTTATTACATCATTAGGGGAGGGGGTATACAAATTTACAAATGGGGATTTGCAAGAAAATTAAACCTAATTATCTATTACAACCATATTGAATAAATGTACAATAATTGAATAAATATACAAGGAGGTAAATGGAAAAGAAATGATTTTTGTTTGATTTTTATGAAAGGGTTTTGTCTTGACCTAAATAAAGAAAATGATTAATTAAAATTAAATAAAATTAACTTAAACTAATTAAGGAAAGAAATTAACTTAAAAAGGATTTTTAGGGTTTTTTATGAAAAGGTTTTAAATTAAAGAAAATAAAATGAAGATTAATTAATTAAAATAAAACTAAGTTCTAAATTAATTTTAAATAAAATAAAATAAAATAAAAATTAAACCTAAGTCGAAATATTAATTATTTAAGAAAAAGAAATTAATTTGTTTAAAAAAATGTTTTTTTTTATCTTTTTGTTTTATAGAGAAAATAAAATATATAAGTATGAATAATAAATAAAAATATTTTTTTTTTGGATTTTTATTAATAAAAATAATAATAATAAATAATAAAAATATTAAATAAAATAAAATATAATAAAATAAAAAAACAGAAAAATGAAATAATTAAAAAAAAATGGGCCAGGGGGTGTTGAAGTAAACCAAGGTTAGGAGTCAGCAAAAAAGGGAAGCCCGACACAAAGGCCCAGGCACTGCAAAAAAAAGCTCAAAAATGTCAAAAATAATGAAAAAATATGCAAAAGGTCACGCTGGGGCTTGAACCCAGGACCTAAGGGTGACAGGCGCACGCTTTAACCATTGAAGTGGTGATACATCTGTTAACTTATGTGAAAGGATAAATACATAACACAAAACGCGCCCTGATTACACTTTATCTTCAACCTCCAGCCAAAGGATCTGTAACTTGCTCATTTCTCAACCATTTGCAAAAATGTAAACATGAAAATTGCTCCATTTTGTCACACGAATTCAACCATATAAATATCATAAGCTGTAAATAAAAAATGAATGGGAATTTCTAAAAGTACCAAATTCTGACTTAAATATTTCAGAGAGTTCAAAATAAATGAAATATATGGACATGTATAGTTTCAGGGCAATGATGTCTACATTTGATCTTCACAATGCAAGCGTAACAATGCCTAAATATGAAGATAGAAGTTCAAGAAAAATACCTCAAAACTGGAAATTGTGAAATGGATTTGAGCTTGTTTCAAGCAATGCTGATGATCAGGTTAGCTTCCTTGGACCTCTAGGAAGCTAATGTAATGTCTGGCTTGAGCTGAGGGTGGTTGGAATGGTCTGGAGAAGTCCAATTGTGATGCTCTGTTTTTGAACTTGGAAATGGATGAAGATGGTGTTACAGTCGTGTAACAGGGATAGGGATGGCTTATGTATGATGTTTGGAAGCTTTTGGAAGCAAAAGGCCAGAAAACACACGAATGAAATGGAAGTTTGGGGTTCTTGGTCAGAATATGCAATAATGGTGGTTTGTGATGCAGTTCTGGTTTTTTTGGAGTTTTCAGGGCTTGTGTATGCGTGGGTTATCTTGCAAATAGTGTATATATTTATAGGCAAGAAGTTTTATGTCTTATAACAAGTCAGAATTTGAAAATCAAATGTTGTAGCACATTTCTTGTTTTTGAAGCAAAGTTGAAACATCTTGTTCCAAGGCAAAGTACAGGGATGCATAGAGTGGTTAGTACTTTGTACACGCTTGTTTTGGTTTATAGGGTTTGTGTGTGTAGAAAGAACAAGTTCAATGCTCAAGGAGAGTGGACTTTATGATTAAAGCCACTTTTCAAGAATAGCAATGGTGTCTTTCTTCTAAAAATGGAAATGTAACTTGGATAATGGTTCAAATGCTTGGACAATGGCTCCATATGTTGTGTAAACATTTAATTAAGGAGTGAATTGAAAGTTAGAAGCCTGCAAAGTAAGATTATGCAGCATGGCTATGTGATTTGGTCCATTGTGCATCACAAATTCTGCCTTGTAAAACAACTTGAAACCCCAACTTCTAAACTTTGATTCTCCTTGCTCACAAATGATCTCAAGGAGTTCTTGGACATTTAGGAAAGCTTGGAATGTGCTCTACAACCCCTCTTTGAATCACTTTTGCAAAATCCAAATGGAACTATGTGAAACTTGGGTCAGAAGTTAGGTCAAAATCCTGACCAAAATTAGGTTAAAATTTCACTGTGTTTAATTTCAAGACCATGACTTTATGAATTAATAACTTGATATTCAAGCATTTTTAGAGGAAGTTGTGTAAATAAATGTTGTAGATATCATGGAGATCTACAACTTTCATGTTGAAAGTTTCTTTTGAATCATCTTGCATCATGGTGAAAAATTGGCTCAAAGTCGTGAAAAAACATGAAGTTTTAAACACTTAGAAAATTTTCTAAGTTAGAAAACTTTGACTTTTCAAAATGAAATCTTGAATTTTTGATTTCTTGATGAATAAGTTTCATATTTTGACATGTTTTGATGAATTTTGATCTTTGACATTGGATTTTGACCAAAAAAGTCAAAGTTTGACTTTTTAGTGTACAGTTGACTTTTGATCAGTTGACTGAAAATTCACTATCAATCCAATTGATCTTGAGAAATGTTTTAGGTCATGCCATTAGGTAAAAAATGATGCAATTTAACTCTTGAGATCATGATTCAAACCAATTGATCATTTGCTAGGTCAAAAATCAGAAATTGCCCCTTCTCATTCAAAACCCTAATTTTGACCATTTTTCCCTTTTGATGATTTGATCAAATTTCTTGAGGAATTATGGTACAAACTTGATCAAATGATACATATGAGTTTATAATGTTGATTTGGATAAAAAATTATGAAGTTTGACTGTGAATTGGTCATAGTTGAGTTTTTCCCAATACAATTGACTTTTAGGTCAACTGCTCAATTGACTGAGCAAAAGTGTGATCCAAGGCTTGAAACTTGACATGAGTAATCTTGGGGGGTCCATAATGATCAACGAAAGTCATATGAAGCATTGAAAGTTCACTTATCCTTGTGCAGTCTCAAACCCTAATTTTGGTCATCAGTGCTTAAGGAGGTGTCTTGAGTTGATCAACCCTAGTGCAGTCTTGAACAAAGAGAGATCTTTGTGAGAAAATATTTGATAATGAGAGGGAAATTTTGGGGTACAAAATCTTCCCCTGTTCAATCTTCTTAAACCTGAAGAGTTAGATTGGCGGATTTGCCATTCGTGATTTGAAGGTGGAAGATGATTGGACACTAGAGTGCCCAGATATTTGCACTTGAGGATGTGATGCTTGATGGTATAGGGAATGGGATTAAAGACGCCATTTGGAGAGGAGATGAGAATTTTTCGGAGATGGGCTTGCAGATGCCATCCAAAATGATTGTTGGATTGTATCTGAAAGAGAATATGAATGAGTATCATAATGGCGTCCGTTTCTGGAGCGTATTTGTATTGTATCTGAAAGCTGAATCTGAATGAGTATCAGAATGGCGTCCGTGTATGGAGCATATTTATATTGTATCTGAAAGCTGGATCTGAATGAGTATCAGAATGGTGTCCATTTCTGGATCGTATTTGTACTATATCTGAAAGCTGAATCTGAATGAGTATCAGAATGGCGTCCGTGTTTGGAGCGTATCTGTACTGTATCTGAAAGCTGAATATGAATGAATATCAGAATGGTGTCTGTGTCTGAAGCGTATCTGTATTTTATCTGAAAGCTGAATCTGAATGAGTATCATAATGGCGCCCGTGTCTGGAGCGTATCTGTATTGTATCTGAAAGCTGAATCTGAATGAGTATCAGAATGGCATCCGTGTATGGAGCATATTTGTACTGTATCTGAGAGTTGAATGAGAGAAAAACCGTGTAGTGTCAACTTCAACTGTTTGTGTAGATAATTGTCCTGACTTGTCTCAGGTATCAATCTCTGACCTTTGTAAATTGTTGATGATAGCCACTTGTTGACTGATCTTTCCTGAAAATATGAAAGGTTAGTTGTATGCAATGTCAGGATGTATGAAATGCATTGTATAATGATGTTCTTAATAAAATGAATGAAATCACATTGTATGCGTTCATTTTGTCAATGTCATAACGTATAGATTCGATGTATAGACATATGAGCTATGTTGTTGTAACACTGTTGGATTAGGGAAAATAAATCCCTGATTGTTGTTGGGGCCGCGGAGTGTAAGTCTTCATGTTTTGAAGTGTTGATGAGTTGATGAGCTCCTATTTGTTAGAGAAATAAACTTTGTTGTAAGGGAAACACCGTGTATGGTTTTGTGAAATGTTGTTGGGGAATCTTGAGAAATTTGGCGACTTCTACCAGGGAGTGATAATTGGAAATTTTGTTCGGCTGGGGATACGAGAGAGCTTGGTATCATTAAGCTGCACATTGTGGGGAATTTTATGGAATAGTCTAAATATATCATCCTATTTCTTAAATCCATTAGTGATTTTCTTATATTTTTCTCATTTGTAAACAGTAGTTATGTTCAAATGCATATGCTCAAAAATAAATCATTGGACATTTTTGTAAACAAAACACAGATATAAAGAAAAACAGATAGTTTTGCACTTTCAAAGGGGTATCTTTGTATTTAGTTGAATAAGTATTTGGTACAATGAGACGAACATCCTAGTAAGAGAATGTCGTCATAAAAAATGAAAATTTGATACAAAGAAAAGATAGCCATGTGTAATAATCCCAAGGGATTCCCATTCTGTTATAGCCTTCGTGTCTCTGAGCATCTTGTTCACTTGCTGCCTTGTCCGAAGTTGATTGGATTGATCAGAACCGCTGGGTTTGTCAGTCGAAGCCAAAGGTTGTCCATAAAGGTGATCCAACGGGACATAGTCGTACGCTTTAATTCCCTAACTTTTTCCTGGACCGCCCTTTCGGGTTTTCAGTCCACTAGGATACCCTTTTTTGCCCAAGTCGCCCTTTCGGGTTTTTAACTTGCCGGGTGTACAAATTTTTTTGTTTTATCCCTAATTTTTGCCCGAACCTTTTTTGTTCACCGGGATGCCCTTGTTTTGCCTAGGTGTGTCAACCTAGCGGGTCTCTTACGCGTAGTATCTTTTGACTATGTACGTGTTAACAGGGTGCGGAAGGTCGTTGCCATCCATAGTGGTCAAAATCATTTCTCCACCAGATAATATGCTTTTGATTACAAACGGTCCTTCATATGTAGGAGTCCATTTTCCCATGGGATCACCTTACAGCAGTATGATGCGCTTGATCACCAAATCCCCGACTTGATACACTTGGCGTCTGACCTTTTTGTTGAAAGCCTTGATCATTCGTTTTTGATACATCTCACCATGTTAGACAGCAGTAAGCCTTTTCTCATCAATCAAGTTTAGTTAATCAAGTCGAGTTTGGATCCAATCATCTTCATTCAACCCTACATCCTTCATAATTCTTAGAGAGGGGATATGGACCTCAATAGGCAAGACAACCTCCGTGTCGTATACTAGAGAGTAGGTTGTTGCCCCGGTTGATTTGCGTGCCGTGGTACGGTAACCGTGGAGAGCGAATGGTAGCATCTCATGCCAGTCTTTTTACGTGACTGCCATTTTCTGTATGATCTTTTTGATGTTCTTATTTGTCGCTTCAACAACACCATTCATCTTTGGCCGGTAAGGGGAAGAATTGTGATGCTGGATATTGAATTGGGCACACGGTGCGGTGATCATGGTGTTGTTGAGATTCGTACCATTGTCAGTGATGATCCTCTCTAGGATACCGTACCGACATATGAGATTTTGCTTGATGAACCGGGCGACAACATTCTTGGTAACGGAAGCGAAAGAAGCCGCCTCAACCCACTTTGTGAAATAGTCAATGGCCACCAAAATGAAGCGGTGTCCATTAGATGCGGTTGGCTTGATTTCCCCAATCATATCGATGCCCCAAATAGCAAAGGGCCAAGGAGCCGTCAGGATATTCAGAGGAATCAGAGGTACGTGCACCTTGTCAGCATAGATCTGACACTTGTGGCAGGTTCGAGAATGTTGATAGCAATCTGCTTCCATGGTAGACCAGTAATAACCTTCCTGTAGGATTTTCTTTGCCATCGTATTCCCACTGGAATGAGTGCCAAAAGTGCCCTCATGTAGGTTAGCCATGATCTTTTCTGCCTCAACCTTGTCTACGCAATGGAGAAAAACAGAGTCATGGTTGCATTTGTAGAGAATGCCATTACTAAGGAAGAACTTAGCGGAGAATCTCCTTAAAAAATTCTTATCATTAACTGAAGCTCCTTCCGGATATTCTTGAGCCTCGAGATACCTCTTGACTTCGCGAAACCAAGGCCGGTCCACTATTTCTTTAGTATTAATCTCGTGACAGTGAGCTGGTTCATCCATTCATTCAATGGTGATCTGGGGAGCCTCGTTATCACATTTATGTTTAAACATGGATGACATTGTGGCTAGTGCGTCTGCTAGCTGATTTTATTCTCGCGGGAAATGCTCGAAGGTAATCTTCTCAAAATGTGGGATCAATGTCAACACATGTTCTTTTTAGGGGATAAGGTTAGGATGTTTGGTGTCCCATTCCCCTTTGATCTGGCTGATGACCAAAGCTGAATCTCCGAATACATTTAAGGATTTGATCCCCAAATCTATGGCAGCTTTGAGACCAAAAATGCACGCTTCATATTCTGCCATGTTATTTGTATAATTGAAGCAGAGTCTTGTCGTAAAGGGAGTATGACATCCTTCAGGAGATATGAGTACAACACCTATACCATTTCCGAGTGCGTAGGATGCCCCATCAAAAACCAGGGTCCATCGGGATCCTTGTTCAAGTCCGTCATATGGTCTGAATTCTTCGCAGTCGTTTACTATCATGATGTCTTCATATGGGAATTTGAACTTCATGGACTGGTAGTCATCTACAGCTTGATGAGCAAGGTGATCAGCTAGTACACTTCCCTTTATTGCTTTTTGGGTGGTATACTAAATGTCATATTCCGTCAGGATCATCTTCCATCTTGCTATTCTCCCAGAGAGGGCAGGCTTTTCGAAGATGTATTTTATTGGATCCATTTTAGATATCAATAAGGTAGTATGGGTCAGCATATACTGTCTTACCCGGCGAGCAGCCCATGCCAGAGCGCAGCAAGTTTTCTCGAGCAGTGAATATCTTGTTTCACAGTCGGTAAACTTTTTGCTCAGGTAATAAATAGCATGCTCTTTTCGGCCAGACTCGTCATGCTGCCCCAGCACACACCCCATTGAATTTTCCAAAACAATTGGATACATGATCAATGGTCTTCCCTCGACTGGTGGCATCAAAACAGAAGGCTCTTGTAGGTACTCTTTGATCTTGTCGAAGGCAGTTTGGCACTCATCATTCCATTTGACTACTTGATCTTTCTTCAGTAATTTGAAGATTGGTTCACAAGTAGCTGTTAAGTGAGAAATGAATCTGGCAATGTAGTTTAGCCGTCCTAAGAATCCTCTGACTTCCTTCTCAGTATGAGGAGCAGGCATTTGTTGTATTGCTTTCACCTTGGCAGGATCCACTTCGATACCTTTACCGCTGACGACAAAGCCTAGGAGTTTACCGGACCTCACCCCAAATGTGCATTTATTTGGGTTCAACCTCATCTTGTACTTCTTTAATCTCTGGAACAGCTTCTGCAAATGGTCAAGATGTTCCTCCAGTTTGAGATCTGGCTATCATATCATCCATATAGACCTCTATTTCTTGATGTATCATGTCGTGAAATAAGTCTACCATGGCACGCTGATAGGTTTCCCCAGCATTCTTCAACCCGAATGGCATAACCTTGTAGCAGAATATGCCCTATTGTGTGACAAAGGTTGTTATCTCCATGTCTTCAGGCGCCATTTTGATTTGGTTGTAGCCTGAGAAATCGTCCATGAAGGAAAACACCTTATGTTGTGCTGTATTGTCAACCAAAATATCGATGTGGGGAAGTGGGAAATCATCCTTAGGGCTTTCCCTATTCAAATCTCTGTAGTCTATGCACATTCATACTTTGCCGTCCTTTTTAGGCACGGGAACAACATTGGTGACCCATTGCGGATAGGAGGTGACGACCAAGAATCCGGTGTTGAATTGTTTCATGACTTCTACTTTGATATTTTCTGACATGTCTGGTCGCATGCGACAGACCTTTTGTTATACCGGAGGCCAGTCTTCTTTTGTTGGTAGACGATGTACCACGATATCTACATCAAGTCTTGGCATGTCTTCATACGACCAGGAAAAGACCTCAAAATAATTATGTAGCAACTGAATCAGGCGTTTCTTGACACTAGGTTCCAGATTGACACCCACCTTGACTTCTTTCTTGTCCTCTTCGGTACCTAGGTTAACTGTGTCCACTAGTTCTTTGTGGGGATGAATGGTCCTCTCTTCTTGTTGTAGTAACCTTGCTAGTTCCCCTGGCACTTCACAATCTTCCTCACCTTCGTCTTCGGCTTGGTAGATTAGATTTTCAGAGTCACAAAAGGCCATAGCAGAATCGTTACCCATGGGATCCCGAATGGATGTAGATCTGAATTTTGAATGTGAGTGTATGTAAGAGTATAACTATCTTTGAAAGAAAATAAAAATGTAAAAAGAAAGACAAAGAACACAAAGTTTGTATGCAAAAACGTCCATGATTCATTGATGACATATGAAAATGAGATAACAACCCTTACAAATGGACCATTGTGCCTCGGGTAAGACACAAGGCTTAAAAAGTCTGAATTGTTTAATTATTACAGATCCGACAAAATTTAAAGACAATTATTGTTGGATCAAAGTAATTGGGACAAAATATTTAGCCTCTCAGTTGCTGAGTCCTCCATTGACAGTCGGGAAAATCCATTCCTCCAGGTCGTAGTTGTCCTCATCATCCTCCACTGCATTGACTTCGTGGTTGCTGATCTTCAAAGGGGGTCCCCCGGTGTGAGCACGACGTACAACTTTCTGGGCTCCTGAAGTGAAACCCAAACCAAATTTGTCAGACTTGTATGGGATATCTGAGAGTTGGCCCCAAATAGTGCACCCACCTTCTTCTATCACTGCCTTGGCATCTTTCAGGGAAGACATCTTTAGCAGAGGTCTTGTAATCTTTGGGATTTGGGAAACAACTTTGGTTACTACCACAGTTGGTGGGACTTCCTCGAAATGCTGAAATGGAGTTTCAATGAATTCGCCATCCAATTCTACATATCTGAAGGAGTTTAAATGACTGACCATATATTCCTCTTCTCCATGGACAGTAATGATCTTCCCCTTGGTTGGGTATTTCAGCATTTGATGTAATGTAGAGGTGACAACACCAGCATTGTGAATCCATGGTCGGCCCAATAAGAAGGAGTAGGAAGGGCGAATGTTCATCACGTAAAGAGTTGAATCAAAGGTTTGGGTTCCAACTTTTATGGGGATGTCCACCTACCCATGCACCATTCTCTTTGAACCTTCGAAGGCCCTTACCACTATATTGCTGGGTTTTAAAGTCAAACCTTCACAGTCGAGTCTATCAAGAGCCTTCTTAGGCAGCATATTCAAAGACGAACTAGTATCCACCAAGACATGGGCCAAAGTTGTGCCCCGGCATTCGAAAGAGACATGCAATTCCTCGTTGTGCTTCCTCCCTCTAGGTGTCAAGTCAGCATCAGAAAAGCCTAAACCATTGTCTGCGGTCAAGCTGGCCACACAGTCTTGGAACTGATCAACAGAGGTTTCTTGTGGTACATGGGCAGTTTTAAAGAATTTCACCAAGGCCTTTGCATGAGCCTCGGAACACAACAATAAAGCCAGCATGGAAATCTTTGACGGAGTCTGTCCTAGCTGCTCGACTACGTTGTAGTCACTTCTCTTTATAATCTTCATAATTTCTTCCATCTCCTTTTTGGAGCCCTCAGGGATATATATTGTTTGCGCCTTCATCCGGACAAGCTCAACCAGAATTCCTTTGCCCCAAGCCTCGGTCGACTCGGCGGTAGGAGTGTCAGCAGGTGTAACTATAGGAATTGTAGTAGTAGTAGTAGTGTCAGCAGGGGTAATCAAAGGGATTTTAGTAGTAGTAGTGTTAGCAGGAACAGGAACAGGGATGATTACAGGGCCGATAACAGTCTTTGGAGGAGCAACCTCTGGGGAGAAAATTCTTCCACTTCGAGTTATCTTGCTGGTTCCTGCAATGTTACTGATGTCAGGGTCAGCCTTCTCAAGAATTGAGTCTTCATCAGCCAGCCAATCTTTCTTGACACCGTGATAGTAGATGTCTCACCCATAGTTCCATGGGACAGTTTTATTTGATGAGTACGGGATTGGACCTGGCATAGTGATTATCAATGGAGCTACTTTAGAAACTGATGTAATCCTAACGAGTATTTTGGTGGAGACCCTGGAAGAATTGGCGGAAATGGTTAGTATTGAAACATCTTTGTAAGAAACAGTTGGAACATGAGTTTTTTCAAACAAAATCTCTTTGTCATCCATTAGGCGTTGAACACCTGATTTCAATAAATGACAACCGGTTGGTAGGGAGTAATAGAGGTGGCAGCTTCCATCACAACCCGGAAATAAACCTTCTTTTAAAAGGTTCTTCTTGACAGTGAGGAGACGAGTAACAAGTTCATCAACAGTAGAAACAAACGTATCATCTTCAACAGGGTTAACACCGCGGTCATGCTTGGGCATAGGAGTGGTGATAACATTCAGTATTTCAGGAGCATCAAACTCAATTTCTTTTGCTTCAAGAAGGTCTTTCACCTTGTTTTTCAAAGCCCAACAGTTGTTAGTGTCGTGGCCTGGGCTTTCTGAATGGTATGCACAATGAGCATTAGGATGGTAATGAGGAGATGATGTGTTAGGATTCTTCAGAGCTTATTTCAAAGTTACCAAGTTGGATCTCAATAAATGTGGAAGGACTTGAGATAGTGTCATATTAATCCGAGTAAATTGTCTTACTGGTCTTTCTGTTCTAGGATAATTGTTCCTTTGTTGAGTAGGTACAGGCTTAGGGAACATGACATCCCCTACCATTGGACGACATTCAGTTCTTTCTTGGTTCCTTTGAGGATACACATCACCAACTTCTTTCTTCCCAATAAATGGTTTTCTAACAACGGCGGAGGATGCGTCTTTCCGGGTCTTCCCACTCTTAATCCCAGCTTCCACTCTTTCTCCGGTCAAGATTATTTCAGTAAATCCTGCTGAGGAGCTTCCAATTAAATGATTAAAGAAAGGACTAGACAGGGTACCCAAAAACATGTCTACTAGTTCTCTTTCAGAAAGGGGAGGCTGGACTCTTCCTGCCAAGTCCCTCCATTTCTGAGCGTATTCTTTGAAACCTTCATTTGAAACCATGGCCATACTCTGGAGTTGAGTACGGGTAGGAGCAAGGTCTGTGTTGTACTGATATTGTTTATAGAAAGCAGGGGCAAGATCTTCCCAATTGTGGATGTTGGCCCTTTCTAGTTGATAGAACCAATCAAGTTGAGTTCCAGATAAAATGTCTTGGAAAAAGTGGACCCATAAATCTTTGTCCATAATGTGAGGTTGTATCTTCCTCACATAAGATCGGAGATTCATTTTGGGGATGAAACTCCGTCGTATTTATAAAATATCAGCGCCTTGAATTTTGGTGGAATGATAATCCCAGACACCAGACCTAGCTCCTCAAAGTCTAGCCCAGGCACTTTTTGGATTTCCATTGCGCTTAGTCGTTCTTCCAGATGCTTGTACTTGTCGGCCGGGGGATTCTGATCTTCATAGTAATCCTCTTCTTCTTCCTCTTCAGACTCTTACTGGACAACTGCTTCCTTGCCTTTCCCATATTGGTAGTCTTTCTCACCAGATGACGTTGCAAAGTCTAGGGTCCTTCTTGCTTGTCCTTGGAATCTTCTTCCCATATTAAGAACTCCGGTTACTTTCTTTTTCTTCTTCTTTTCTTCAATCAACAAGGTTTTCAGATCTTCTTGTCCTTTGGCTAGAGTTAAGAACAACTGCTGAAACAGAGCATTCTGTGCTTGGAGGTCCTTTACTGTCTGCTCGAGATCCATCTTACTGAAATAAACAGTAGAAAGATGAGGAGACTTGTCGTAAGAAACCTGCTTATGTTATGATGAATGGTAAATGCATATGCAATAATTTCAAGGAACTTAGAGATTTAAAATTGCTTTAGACCAAAAAGAGAACACACGTCATGTTAATAAATTAGAGCTTGAGTAATTCATGCCTCTTTTGGGCTTACAAATAAGTACAAAAACTCTAAGATAAAAAAGTTGTACGCATCCTTTTTGGTGCGATGTAGGCATTCAGGCTCCGCTCCTCATGAAGTTGCTTGGTGAGTTCCAAAACCTTCTTCTCGCTGGCGTAGAATTGGGCTTTGAAAGTGTCTCGCCCCCCTTAAGATGTATCCAATCCCTTTGTAAGTCTTCAAGAGAGTTGGGCATGTCAGGATACATTACAATGTATGGAACATATCCTTCCACAACAGGCTCTATGATTACTGGGAGAATGGAGGGGTAAGGCATCATAATACTTTAAACACGAGCTCGTACCCATTTCAGGTAAGGCTCAAGAGGGATGGAATTCTTATGCCCAAATGTATTGCTATCTACCTTGTTCAACATCCTTCAAGCTCGGATAAATCTCTGGTGATGACCTTGATCGTCGTTCTCATAGTCAAATACCAAACCTTGAATGAGCATCTCATGTGGACCATCCCTTCGGGCATAACCAAACTATCTTAAGGCTAAGCAGGGGTTGTAGGTGATACCTCCCCTAATGCCAAGT
Source organism: Vicia faba (assembly GCA_948472305.1). Lineage (NCBI taxonomy): Eukaryota > Viridiplantae > Streptophyta > Magnoliopsida > Fabales > Fabaceae > Vicia > Vicia faba. The sequence continues at coordinate 265,047,240 of OX451741.1, read as the reverse complement.
AAAGGGAAATTAGGTAATTCTCCATAACGGTCGACAATAGTAACATTCTCTATGGATCGGGAACACCAATGAATGTCTGAATGTTTGAGCGTCATCAACCTATGTGACCACCTTGAACCTTGCTCGTTCTTTAATATAGACTGGGGAAGATGCGAAATAAACCATCTTGCCAAGAGAGGAGTATAACACATAAGGATACCTCTTTTCCTCATAGTGTGAGTGTGAAAGGAATGTAGGATGTCCCCTAGCAAAGTAGGCACCGGGTTACGAGACATGAAGATTTTGACGGTGTTCACATCTATGAGTTGGTCAGGATTTGGAAACAAAACCATCCCATGGATGAGGAGAGCCACAATTTCCTCCAAAGCTTATAAATCCAAAGAGTTCCAACAATTTTGGGCTTTCTCAAACAAGAATTCTTCTAGGAAACCTTTGACACCACTCCTTGTTTCCCAATTAGTTGTGATATCAGATGGTTGCAAGTGTAGAGCTTGAGCAATCTCTTCTGGCTTTAGATCTCTTTCTGTACCGTTGAAAGGTAATTGATTGAGAATGGGAATCCTCAAGAGTTGGGAGAATTCTTCCAAAGTTGGCACAAGTTGATAATCGAGAAATGTGAAGTAATGGTGTAAAGGATCAAAGAACTGAAAGAACACCTTCATCATGTCCTCATCAGTGTTGGAGGTCACCAAGTTTAGTAGGAGATCATGTCTCTCGGTAAATGGAGAGTTTTCAGGAATTCTTGATGCTAGCTCTTTAAGTTGAGGAGGGATCCTTACAAGATTGACTTGAATGGTTTTCCTGTGAATAGAATCCATGTCCTACAAAACAGAACAAAGATAAATCCCAAGATCCTTGAAATGGTTAGTGAATATGAGTATGATGTTATGATGTTTATGATGTTATGTACAAGTAAATATATACAAACAAAACAAACAAGTCCTTAGGTTTAGGCTTGCATGGAGTCTCATAGGTAAGTACCCTCTTGAAGTTTAGTTGGCTCAAACCTGTCCTAGCAATAGTAACTGGGTTCTAAGGAGCTCAATATCACTGATTTGTTTCTTTGGTCAATGTTTCACCGCAAGCCTCTTTAATGGCGACCGAAATATCCTAAAAAACCAAACCTCAATGAGTGTAGTATCGAGTATCTACCAACTTTAGACTGCACCAAATCTGGTCATCTCACTACGTCCTAAAGGCCATGTTGGTCAAGTAAAGGTTCTAAAAGTTCATTAGTGCTTCATGACATCACTCAGCGGCCCCGTATTCTCCTTGACTACTCAAGGGCTACCGGTACCCACAAATATGTCGCACTAACGTAGCTATTGCTTAGACCATGTCGGTATACCCCGCACAGTTTCCACAATGTATTGCTACTTACCTATAAGGTATCCCAAATCCGGGTAGAGGATTCAAACCCAAACAAAGAATCATAATGTAAAGCATACAAGTCAAAAAAAGAAAGCAAGTAAATGTGATCTAACCCTAAGGTAACCCCACTTTTAGTATTCTCCCCAGCAGAGTCGCCAGTTCTGTGATACGGTGGGAGAACTGACTTGGGTGTTTTGTGTTTAATCACAAATTTTGCGGTTAGCAAGAGTCTCCATCGACTTTTTTTATCCTAAAGGAAAGGTGAAAAAGCCCAGGAAATACCTTTGAGATTATTTCTTGAGTTCGGGGGGTAGATTATGAAAAGGGAAGGTATTAGTACCCTTTTCATCCATGGTTTTCCATGGGCTCTTAGTTACTTGCTAGATCACTTGCTTTTGTTTTGAAAATTTACTTTGTGTGGTTTTTTGAAAGTATTTTGAAAAGGCGTCATCGTTTAGGCAAATATTGTAATGATTCTCGTTCGTAAGAATGTATACAAAGTGTTGAGCTTTTAAAATCTTTCAAGTTTGGAAAATGTTTTGAAAGTGTTGGTGTTTGTTTTGAAAATAGCAAGGATGTTTTTGTTTTGAAATGGAGCAAGTAACTAGGAACAATCTACCTACTCAAAAGTCTTTCATGTTCATTTTCTTTTTCCTTTGACATTGTTATCTTACCATTGATTTGGTAAGTAACCCTATCTTTGGATGTAAACGGGACGGGCGTGGGTCATCGTATAACCATGATTAGCAATGTTGCAAGGTATCTTAAAATTTTTCTTTAGGGACTAAGATCATTTTGAAAAGGCAACATAAATAGCATCATCGAGGGACTATGATCTTGTATTTTGGCTTGTTTTTTCTAAGATACCTTACATGCATAATATGGCCATTTTTATAAGGCAACCAAGTGGATTTTACCCTAGGGGTGCTTGTGTGCAAGTGTATTGATTTTCATGCTTTATTTAGTCTTTGATTAGGGTTTGCTACTTGTTGATTTTATCTTCTCATACAAACCCTAATTACTAGCATTTATATAAAGCGATAAATTGCGAAAAATAAAATTACTACGCTATTACATCATTAGGGGAGGGGGTATACAAATTTACAAATGGGTATTTGCAAGAAAATTAAACCTAATTATCTATTACAACCATATTGAATAAATGTACAATAATTGAATAAATATACAAGGAGGTAAATGGAAAAGAAATGATTTTTGTTTGATTTTTATGAAGGGTTTTGTCTTGACCTAAATAAAGAAAATGATTAATTAAAATTAACTTAAACTAATTAAGGAAAGAAATTAACTTAAAAAGGATTTTTTAGGGTTTTTTATGAAAAGGTTTTAAATAAAAGAAAATAAAATGAAGATTAATTAATTAAAATAAACCTAAGTTCTAAATTTATTTTAAATAAAAGAAAATAAAATAATAATTAAACCTAAGTCAAAATATTAATTATTTAAGAAAAAGAAATTAATTTGTTTAAGAAAATGTTTTTTTTAATCTTTTTGTTTTATAGAGAAAATAAAATATATAAGTATGAATAATAAATAAAAATATTTTTTTGTATTTTTATTAATAAAAAAAAATAATATTAATAATAATAAATAATAAAAATATTAAAGAAAATAAACTATAATAAAATAAAAAAAACCGAAAAATGAAATGATTAAAATAGAAAAATGGGCCAGGGGGTGCTGAAGTAAACCGAGGTTAGGAGTCAGCAAAAATGGGAAGCCCAACATAAAGGCCCAGGGGCTGCAAAAAAAAAGCTCAAAAATGTCAAACATTATGAAAAAATATACAAAAGGTCACGCTGTGGCTTGAACCCAGGACCTAAGGGTGACAGGCGCGCGTTTTAACCACTAGGGTGGTGATACATCTGTTAACTTGTGTGAAAGGATAAATACATAACACAAAACGCGCCCTGATTACACTTCATCTTCAACCTCTAGCCAAAGGATCTGTAACTTGCTCATTTCTCAACCATTTTACAAAAATGTAAACATGAAAATTGCTCCATTTTATCACACAAATTCAACCATATAAATATCATAAGCTATAAATAAAAAATGAATGGGAATTTCTAAAAGTACCAAATTCTGACCTAAATATTTCAGAAAGTTCAAACTCAAAATTCTCCTAACTCAATCAAAATAAATGAAATCTATGGACATGTATAGTTTCAGGGCAATAATGTCTACATTTTATCTTCACAAATGCAAGCCTAATAATGCCTAAATATGAAGATTGAAGTTCAAGAAAAATACCTCAAAACTGGAAATCATGAAATGGATTTGACCTTGCTTCAGGCAGTGCTGATGATCAGGTTAGCTTCCTTGGACCTCTAGGAAGCTAATGTAATGGCTGGCTTGAGCTGAGGGGGGCTGGAATTGTCTGGAGAATCATTTCTTCATTTTGGGTCTGTCCAGAATCATTTCAATCATCTTTGGTCCGTCCAGAATCCTTTTTAATCATCTCTGGTTCGTTTGGAAACCTTTCACTAGTCCAGAACATTTCTTCATTTCTGGTCCGTCCAGAATCATTTCTTCATTTTTGGTCCATTCTAGATCATTTCAACCATCTCTGGTTCGTCCAGAATCATTTTTCATTTTATCTGATCCGTCTGGAAATTATTTTATTATCTGGTTCATCCAAAAATTAATTTATTATTTGGTCCATTTGAAAATCATTTCATTATCTAGTTCGTCCAGAAACCATTTCATTATATGGTTTGTCCAGAAATCATTTCATTATCTAGTCTGTCTGGAAATCATTTCATTATTTGGTCCATCCGGAATATTTCATTCTCTCTGATCCGTCCGAAATATTTCATTTTCTTTAGTCCGTCCGAAATATCTCATTTTCTCTAGTTCGTCCGAAATATTTTAATTTTTCTCTGGTTCGTCCGGAATATCCTTTTTCTATGGGCCATCTAGAATATTTTATTCTCTCTGGTCCGCCCATGACACTTGTTCATCACATGATCCTTAGCATCCTTGTTGCATCTAAGCAGAGGATCCGTTTCACTCCGGTCCTACCTCAGAGTTTATAAAAAAATTAAGATTCGAAGGTACACCATTAACCTATGGATGGGTGTCTGCCCACATATCCTCAACGAAGTTAGTTCTTAATACAAATCATTTAACCACCATTTTTCCTCTTAAAGGATACAATTAGGGTCTTTCGGTATTTAATTATCCTCCATCACGAACGCGTAAAGACTTCGTCTTTCACACTCTCGAATCAAATGCTAATTAAATAAGGTCAGTTGTCATACCTCAATTTTGTCTGGGCATTTTACTATTATATGGGGTTTAGTCGCTTTTATCTCGAATAAATGAGATAACCAATTTGGTAATGAAATGATATTTTTAAGGAGCTACAAGCATGAGGTCCTGATTTCAAATCTCACCTTTTTCATCTTTTTTGCATTTCCCCCTTTTTATTTGTTTTTAACTTTATTTCTACTTTTTTCTATTTTTGCATTGTTTTCAAAAATCAAAAAATTATCATTTTTTATATTTTATTATTAATTTTCGTATTTATTAATTAGGTATTTTTTTAAATTGCATTTGTTCACTTTATGCATTTTTTATCACAAAATAGTCAAAAAAATTACAAAAATTATTTTAATTCCATTTTTGTTTTATTTTCGTTGCATCTTAGAGAACAAGTCAAAGTTTTAGGAAACTTTTGATGTGATCTTTGTTAATTTGGCAAAAGAAATCAAATAAAATAATGATTGATTTTTGTATAGTAAATTAATTGATTACATTTGATTTTTTTTCCTTTTTCACTTAACATAATTTTATCTTATAAATAGAGTGCATTTTTTTCATTGGGGAGCACCAACAATTTTTTATCAATTCACTAACATCCACGTACATAATCACACACACTTTTTGTACACACATTATAACCCAAAAAAAAAATCCTTAATTTTTTCTCATACTAAGAAAACAAAAAAATCCAAAGTTCTCTCTCTAATTTTGACCATTGTCAATTCAAGGTCATCTTTATGTTCTTGAAAAATCAACAGTAACCACCATATACATATCATCATGATCTCAATTTATCTAGACCCTGACCATAAACCAAAACTAAAATAAAACCATACTCACATAAACAAAAAAATCATCATCATCATCACAATTTCAAATAACAGAAACACAAACCTTTACAAATTTAAAGTTTCAAAACACAACACCAATCCAAATAAAAAAAGAAGCAGAATTACGATTCTAAAAGAAGCTAAAACCCAGTTGATCACAAAACTGATACACAACCACGGGAAACCATCGGACCACAACCGCGTACACGTTCAAAGATGACCTAATATTATTCTATAAAACCAACCAACCAACAAATAGCAGAACTACGTAGACTCTGATTTTCTCATCACACGATGAGAATACATAGGCACAAGGTTGCAAAACAATGGCAAGTCCCATAACTTTAGACTAAACGTTTCCTCCTTTATTTTTTTAATAAAATATTAAGTAATTAAAAGCAATTATAAATAATACATTGCAAACAAACCTTATCGAACAATTGAACCCTAGTCTATTAGGAGGTTTCCGTTAAGTACAAAGGATGTAAGGGGTGTCTAACACATTCTCATTGCATAACTGACTCCCGAACCCATATTCGGTTGCGATTTCCTTCTTGTACTCTTTCTTTAAGGATTTTATCGTTATTTCCCCGTTCTTAATGAATAAACAAAATACGGTGGGGAGTCTGTTATATTTTGAGTGTGCGATGAACTCGAGTATTTTTTACTGCACGACAATTATGCAAGTTTCATAATTTATTTTCATGGTGTTGTACCCTAATTTTTGACCTAAGATCCCACCTCATATGCATCATTGCATTTCTAATAAAATATAAAAAAATAGTTGTGTGTTTGCTCCTTGTGTCAATCATGGTTTTGACTAAAGAAAGTGGATCATTGACTTTTGGCTCAGAGCATGAGCTAATGTCTTGAGGCATAATTCAAAGAACTTAAATCCAACATATTGACCTAATTATATGGATCAAGACATTTCCAAAGATGCAATTAACTGATAGTGAAAGAATTGAAATCAACTGATGAAAAGTCAACTGTCACACAAAAGTCAAACTTAGACTTTTTGGTCAGCTTTGGACTTCAAGGATCAAGGGGCATCAAAACATTCAAATTTATCAAAATTTATCATAAAGAATCAAAAGAATCAAGAAAGTCAACAAAAGTCAAAGTTGAAGATTTCTAAACACATTGAAAAATTCAAGTGTTTTTGCAATTAAAAAAGCCTTAACTTCACAAGCAAGTTTCACTAAGATGCAAGTTGATTCAAAGAAAAATTTCAACATGAAAGTTGTAGGTAATGAAAGGTAATTCAACTTTGCAAATGATGGTTGATCTCCAAAAATTTCTTAAATCAAGAGATATGAGCATGAGAAGTTCTCCAACACTTAGAGAAAAGTTTTGGTCAGTTTTTTATCTCAACTTCATGGTTATTTTTCACTAAGATCCAAGTTCATTCAAAGAAAATGTTCTACATGAAATTTGTAGATAGTGTTTCAAGAATTTCAAATTTTCCAAGAGTATGAATTTATCATACTTGAGCATGGAATTTCAAATTTATGAAGTTGGATGTCCAAAGTTGCATTACAAGTCATTTTGTGGTGACCTAAAGACCAAATCTCCAAGCCATGTTATACAATCTTGCTTTTTAGGCCATAATACCTCTAAATATATCCAATATCAGAAGAGTACACAAGTTTTCAAGCCATTATACAAGTGATACAACCTATTATCCATTTAACTTGCTATTTTTGGAAGAAAATTACCAATACCATTCTTGAAAAGTAAGATTTTTGTACAAAACATGTCTTGAGCCCATACCACTTATCTCTTTTAATCACACTCCACCATGGATCAAGCAAAAAATATCTCTTCAATAGCCTTTCCTTGTACTTGACCTTGAAGCCATGGATTTGCAAGATTTCTTCTCAACTAAGTTTCATAAACTTTGTGCTTTAAACTGACCAGTTCCAAACTCTAATGCTTCTCTATAAATAGAGATCATTTATACACTTAAAAACCACCAATTCACAGCTCCAAAACACCTATAAACTCTCTCAAATTCTGAAATTGCTCAAAAATTCCATAAAAATCCAAAAACACCATTTCTTTGGATCTTGCAATTCTTGCCATAGGAATACTACTATTATCATTTTTTGATACAAAAAGCTGCAAGTTAACCATCTTAACACCTCATAAACATCATATAGAACTCACCCATAACCCTGTTAAAATTTTGAAACATCATCATCACCATCATCCAAACTCCATAACTTAAGCTTGCAACTTGACTTAGCTGGAGTGATTCAACAATTTTCAGCACAAAGTAAGAATTGGAGTAGGTTCCTTGAGGTCCCAACAAGCTTAATCCATCATCACTTTGTGTGCAAAGGCCATCGAAGAAGCATTAGACTTTCTCCAATTGGGTAAAATTTTCAAATTGTGATATCCATATACATGCATTATTTGCGTTTGATTTCTAAAGATAAAATGTAGATATCAATGTCCTGAAGCTAACCATGTAATTAGTTTTCATTTATGTTGTTTGTGTGTTGAGAAGATTGTCACTGAATAGCTAGGGTTTTATTTTGGTACTGAGTTAAATTCGTGTTCATCTTTGAGTCTTAGCTTGAATAGGTTACACGATTGAATTCCTTGTGAAATTTACAACAAATTTGGTGTTTACAGTTTTTAAAATGATTCAGAAATGAAGATTTTACAATTTAAAAAATGGTGTTGTTGTTGGTCTGGCGAGAGGAAGAAGAAGAAAAGAAAAATCATTTTTCAAAAACAAGTTTATTTTATATTTAGTGGTAGCTGTTATATGACCGGATGAAATAGCCACCCCAGTGGCAAGAGAGTGTGCGTTAAGTCTTTGGCAAGCATAAGGGCGATGGTTCGATCCATAATTAACCCTCCCTTTTGCATTTTATTTTGATTTTGTGATTTTAAGAAGTTGATTTTAAATATATTTTTATGGAACCATTGTCTATCACAAATGAGCGCGGGGCTCAGTGGTTAGTGTTTTAACCAATCAACCTAAAGGCGTGGGTTCAACCACTTGCTAGGCCCTTTGATTTTTTTAACAGTATTTTCTTTTGTTTTATTTATCAAACTTTAAACACTTTTTTAACTAATCAAAACAAATCATTTTGAGTTGATTTTTTGCACACTCCTTATATATCTATCCTATTTGATAAACATATTAACCCCCCCTTTATGTTTAAATACTTGTGATGTGTATATTTGCTACCATATAAGTAGCATACAATAACCTCACTCATTGGAGTCCTCTTTAGGGGTGATAATGCTAAAATAAGCATGTTGCTTAAGCATTATTACTTTCAACCTGAGAGCCCGAGAAGCTGAGAAGTTGTAGAACCCCTTTACCCATCTTGGCCTTTAGGATGTAGTGTAGTGGCAATTCAAAAGTAGTATTGAATTAGTCGTTATGTTATACTACGCTTGGATGAGTTTTTCTTTAGAATATTATTGGTATTCACAAGTAGTTGTGTAAATCAGTAATATCCGAAATAAGAATAACGACTCCAAAGGTAGTTTTAGAACTTTGTTTTACAGGTACAAATGAACCCATAGTACATACCTTGTGGGGTGATTCTTACCTTTTGCTCCATGCTCGTGACTTTGAAACCTTAAAACCATTTTTGTGATTATTGCATAACCATACATCCATGCATTCATTAAAAACTTTTTTTCAAAGAACTTATAAAATTATCTTTGGAAACATAATAGGATTTGTAATCAGGGAAATTGGAAAGAGGAACACTAAGAAGTACGATTTCAAAAAGCCTGATTTACAAGAGTTAAGAAAGCTAGGGGCTTTGTTAGTTGATCACGAAGACTTCAGAAAACGCTATGGGAGACTCTTAAGTATTCTCCAAGCCAAGATTCCAGATTGGATTCTTGAAACTCTTGTCCAGTTCTATGGTACCATCTATCATTGCTTCATGTTCCCCAATTATCAGTTGGTTCCTACTTTAGAAGAGTACTCTTTTTGGATTTATTTCCCAGTAACGAATGTTTTACCTTTCAGTGATTTTGAAGAGATCCTCGAGCCCCCTGTTATTGCTAAAGTACTTCACATAGAAGAGTCTAAGATAAGAGCAAATCTCACTTTCAGAAAAGGCTTCAAAGGTTTAACCTCCAAATTCTTGATGGAAAAAGCTCTTGTCTTAGGAAAAGCAAACAGTAGGAATGCTTTTGAAGCAATTTTTGCTTTACTCATCTATGGTCTTGCGTTATTCCCAAAAGTTGACAATTTTGTCGATGTTAATGCTATTTATATATTTTTGATTGGTAACCCAGTGCCTACTTTGCTTGTAGATTCCTGCCACTCTATCCATCATAGAAATAAAAAAGGATATGGAACTATCACATGTTGTGCACCTCTACTATACCAATGGTTTAAATCACACTTACCGCAGTCTCATCTCTTCAAAGATAACCCAAACTAGCTTAGATGGTCCCAAAGGCTTATGTCCAATACCCAAGAGGATTTGAAGTGGTATATTCCATTATATGACTAGGGGGTGATCATTGACAGTTGTGGTAGTTTTCCTAATGTGCCTCTTCTTGGTATAAAAGGAGGAATCTGCTACAACCCTATTCTTGCAAAACGCCAGTTTGGATACCCTATACAGGAAAAACCCGATAATATTCTATTATTCGGTTTCTTTTACCTTGATGGTGAGGATAATCTAGATTTGTAGGAGGAAATTGTGAATGCTTGGCGAAATATTCAAAGGAAAGGTAAAGATCGTTTGGGAAAGAAACATTACATTTGCTTTAAACCTTTTACTCATTGGGTCCATGATAGGGCTTGCAAACTCAAAATGCCTTATCACCTTGAAAAACCTTTTCAACCAATTGCACATTCGTCTTCTATCATTCCCATTGAAAAGATGGAGGAGTGTTAGGAAATTTTGGCTAGGATGAGATTGGAAAGAGATACTTGGGAAGGAAAATATCACATCTCGGAATATGAAAAGAGATATTTGATTAGACAGTTGAAAGACAAGGAGGATATACTTTTTCTTCAAGATGGTTGGCTTGTGGAACACGATGGGAAGCTTCACAAGAAAGATGCTTTGCTCAAACTGTATGCTAAAGAGAGGAAGAGGAAGGAAGAGGATTTGATAGATGTTGGTCCCTCTCCCGATGCTTGAAAGAAAGTGGTTGATTTGTTGGTCAAAGAGAAGACAGATATGGAAGATTTCAATGAAGGAAAGATCTGGAAGCTCGAGCTATAAAGGGGAATTGGTTCTTCTTCAAATGGAGCTTCTTATGACCCAAGGATTTAGTTGTTCTCCTCTTGTATTGTTAGGATCTTTTAAAAGTGTACTTAAAATGTAATCCTTCTATGATTAATGAAATGAGGTTTTTTTGATATTTTTTAGAATTTTGTTTGTTTGAAAGTTTATAATAAGTTCCTTGAAACAAATAAAAACATTTTTGTGTCTCATATCATTCATCATTCATCACTCATTCTTTAAATTATAGAGTCTTACTCGTGCCTTCTTTATCCAATAGATTCAAATTTCACTCGAGCTAATCTTTGAAAAGATGGACATCACACTTGAGCAAGAGAACTAAGAGCTTTGTGAAGAAGTAACTACCCTTCGGGCTGAAATGGAAAGATTGAAAACAATGGTAACATGGTGACTCCTCAGAATCAGTCACCAACTCCCCCATCTCCTTGTTCAACTCAAGCACAACTCCAGACCACAGTGATCTTTGTTGTTACCGCTCCTGCTTATGTAGCTCTAGTCAGTGTTTTGTAGTATCAGATGCCACCTGGATATCCTTGGGGAATGCCACTCAACTATATGCCTGAGGGATACCAACCTGATGTTGAAGTTCCTGCAATGAAATATATAACGTCTGCTCCCCCCTCATGGAATGGCTATTCCTCATCCTGTGATGTCCATTCCTCCTCCAGTGGTACATGTTTTTCCATTTGGAAATGAATAAGTTTACCATGCTGAACCATCTGAATGTTTGGGTGTTGTGGAAAGGATGGATGATTTCTAAAACCAGTTTCAATAGATGCAGAAAGAACTCAAGGCCCTCTATAGTGAGTAACTATTTGGAAAGAATGCTTATGACTTATGCCTGGTGCCAAATGTGAAGATACCGATGAAGTTTAAAGTGCCTGACTTTGAAAATTACAAAGGGAATTCTTTCCCAGAGAGTCACCTAACTATGTATGCTAGAAAGATGTCAACACAAACTGATAATGACCAACTGTTGATCCAACACTTTCAAGACGGTTTGTCTGGGTCGCTCTTCAGTGAAACATTAGTTTAGATAGTACACAGATCACATACTTTCAGAGATCTTGGTCAAGCCTTTGTTCTCTAGTATAAGTTTAATGTCGACTTGGCTCCAGACAAAGATAAACTTCGAGCTATGTCCCCAAAAGACAAGGAAAGATTCAAGGAATATGCATAAAGATGGCGCGAGGTTGTCGCCCAGATCTGTCCTCCCCTTGAAGAGAAAGAGATGACAAAAATATTTCTGAATACGTTGGGACATTTTTACTATGAAAGAATGGTTGTGAGTACGCTGAATGATTTCAGTGAAATGGTGAATATGGGAATGTGACTCGAGGAAGGTGTTCGTGCAGGACGATTGACCAAAGAAGTAGGTTCATCAAGTGGGGTTAGAAAATTTAGAAGTAGTTTCTAAAAGAAGAAAGAACAAGATGTCAATGTAGTATCATCTGGAAGACCAAGAAGAAAGTATCCACAACAACATGTTGCAGCTATGGCTCCCATCATTAATTCTACACCTATGGTACCAGCTTACCAGCCATAGTTCCCTCAGCAAGTTCAACAGCCTCGACAACAGGCTTACAACACACAGCAGCCTCAGTAATAAGCTTACAACAATCAACAATCAACATACAACAATCAGCAAAATAGAGTAAGAAGTGCACCACATTTTGACCCGATCTTAATGACTTATGAAGAGTTGTTACCTAGTTTATTACAAAAGAATCTGGTTCAGACAGGAACACCACCTACTATTCTAAAAGACATTTCATACTGGTATAAGGAATATTCTCACTGTGCCTTTCACCAAGGAGCTCCATGTCATAGTACTGAAAATTGTTTCCCGTTGAAGATTGAAGTTCAAAAATTGGTCAGAAGTTGTCTCTTATCATTTAGAGACGTTGGTCCGAATGTGCAAGCCAATCCACTACTAAAACATGGAGAACATAATGTGAATATGGTTTATTGATGTTCCGGGGAATACCGTATCTTTGATGCCTATCTATTGAGAGGAGATCTGGTGCAAATTCACACTACCCTTTATGGAATAATTGAAAGGAACAACTATGGTTTTTTCCGAATCTATTGTAGAGACTCCTATGGATGTCATATTATAAAGAGAGGCCTTCAACGCCTGCTAGATCAAGGTCTCATAACAATCATTAGAGACCGAGATGATAATGAAGTGAACATGGTGGACGGTTTCCATGGAAATTATCAAGTTTTTAACTTCCGGTATGTTAGAGAATCACTGGTTCAGATGCATGCCAGTTTACACAGGCTTGCCCTTGTTAGAAACAGTCATGCCGCATGTGGAGTCTGCTCTAGAAACCCACGTGGATGCATTGATATAAGAAGAGATATTCATATGTTAGTGGATGAGAGAAATATCACAATCACTTACAATAGAGATGATGATGAAGCAGATATGATTGAAGACGTTTCTGTTGAATTTATAATTGTTGATGATGTTGCATTAATTCCCAATAAGGTGTATGCCAACTATGCCAAAGAACCTTAGATTAAGGATCTTAATACGGTAACTCTTATAGAGATACATGAACAATGGGTTCAAAGAGGGTTGATTGATTTTAGTCATGATTGGTTCCCGGAATATGAGAAGAAACCATGGGGTTGCCCTACTCTAAGAGGATATCTCCGGATATTGAAAGACATGTTTTTGTTTAAAGATGGAGCAATAGCCATTCTTGCTGATAGAAGAAGAAAGGAGGAATTAGCTAAATTTATTCTTGGTATGAGTATGGATATCATTATTTACAAAGGAAAAAGCTGAGGACGCTGAACTGAATGACATAGTCCCCCATTTCAACATACCTGAATCTGTGGAAATAACATATAGCAGTCAAAGGGCTCCTATTTCTCTTTTGGTATATACTTGTGAAGACCTATTCCTTATGTTTATAATAAGGTTGTGCCATACAAATACAATGCTACTATGCTTGAAAATGGGAAAGATGTGTTCATTCATTCTCCCTATTCTGTTGTTAACATAGATGATGTTAGTGGATTGACCCGTAGTGGTCGTGTGTTTGTCGTTATACCTCCAAAGAAATTTAGGAGTACCCCAGTTCAAACTCCCATTGTGATTTCTCATCCTGAGACAGAGAATGGACAGTCTAACAAAAACCTTCTAAGATCTTTTTACTTTCTCTGTTGATGAATTCTGACACCCATAGAGAAGCGTTAATGAAAGTACTGGACCAAGCATTTGTTAACCATGATATGACAATCGATCGATTCAGTGGGATAATGGGAAATGATATTGCATGTAACAACCTGAGCTTTAGTGACGAAGACCTCCCCGAGGAAAGAGGGAGTTAATATCTCTATGAGCTGTCTATCAGATGGTTTGTCCAATGTATTGATAGATATCGATTCTTCACTAAATGTCATTCCTAAGTCTATAATATCTAGGCTCTCGTATCAAGGCACTCCCATGAAAAGTAGCAAAGTTGTTGTAAAAACATTTGATGGTTCGAGGAAGACATTAATTGGTGAAGTAGACTTACCAATGAAAATTGGTCCCCACTCTTTTCAGATAACATTCCAAGTAATGGATATCTAGGTTTCTTATAGTTGTTTGTTGGGACGACCATGGATTCATGAGGCATGCGTTGTCACTTCGATGCTCCACCAAAAGCTAAAGTTTGTAAACAATGGAAAGTTGGTGTGGTAGGAAGAGAGGGAGATTTTATAGTGAGTCATATCTCATCTTTCTCCTACATTGATGCTATTGAAGATTTTAGTACTCAGTTTCAAGAACTGTTTATCGCTGATAAGAGTACTAAGAAGCATGGGGCATCCATTGCTTCAAACAAAGATGCACAGCGGGTAGTACAAAGTGGTGTAAATACCAATTGGGGTGTTGTGTTGAACTTACCTGAAAACAAGTTTGGTGAAGGTTTAGGTTTTTCTCCTACAACTTCAAAAGTTGATAAAAGAGGCATTATCATCCATCCTATCTAATAGACGTTATCTAGTGCTGACTTTATTTGCCCAACAGTTCCCGAGGTTGCCGCCATTTTTGAAGATGATCTTGAATAGGACTTGCCAAACTTCGTGACACATAAAAGGATTAACCAAAATTAGATCTCTATTGATGTTCCCTTCATCGTTCACATTTCTGAGTAATACCTTGTTGTTGTTTTCAAAACCTTTTTCTCAACCCAAGGCGGAAGAGTAGTTGTGGGGCTTTATTAAAAATAACTCTTTCCATTATGCCTAAGGTGGAAAAGATCTTGTATCAGGATTTTGTTTCATGTTTATCATCATTAATAAAAGTCACGTTGTTTCCTATGCCGTTTTTTTTATTTTTTGTTTCTTCTGGATAAAATGGTAATCCTAGAAAACCTAATAAATAAAAAATCACTTTCAAAAATCTGCATAAACTTTTTTCCACTTTTTTTACTTATCTCTAAAATCAAACATAAATCATATGTGCAGATTAAATCATGAACATGTTGAAAAATATGATCCCATGCCCTCTCCCAATTTTGAGTTCCCTGTGTTCGAAGCTGAAGAGGAAGAAATAGGAGAAGTACATGAGGAAATTTCCCGATTATTAGAGAGAGAAGAAAAAGACATTCCACCTCATGAAGATCTAGTAGAAGTGATCAACTTGGATAGTGAAGAAGATATTAAAGAAGTTAAAGTTGGGGAAGTGCTTGACCCTGATGTTAAAGAAAGGATAATAGAGCTTCTCTGAGAGTTTGTTGATGTGTTTTCTTGGTCCTATCGAGATATGCCAGAGTTGGACACCCATACTATGGAGCTCCATCTGCCATTAAAACCAGAATGTTCACCGGTAAAACAAAAGCTTAGAATAACTCACTCTAATATAGCTAAGAAGATTAAAGAAGAAGTTTAGAAACAGATCAATTCAGTTCTTCTTGTTACTTATGAGTATCCGCCTTAGTTGGCCAATATAGTTCATGTTCCTAAAAAAGATGGCAAAGTCAGAATGTGCATTGATTACCGAGATTTGAATAAAGCTAGCCCAAAGGATGATTTTCCATTATCGCACATCGACATGTTGGTTGATAACACTACAAAGTTAAATGTCTTTTCCTTCATTGATGGATTCTCCGGCTACAACTAGATCAAGGTGGAGCCCGAAGACATGGAAAAGACTGCTTTCATTACACCTTGGGGAAAATTCTGCTATAGAGTGATGCCCTTCATGTTAAAAAACATTGGTGCGACATATCAAAGGGCTATGACTACTTTGTTCCATGATATGATACATAAAAATATTGAGGTCTATGTGGATGACATGAATGGAAAATCACAAAATGAAGAAGAACATGTGGGAAATTTGTTAAAGTTGTTTTAGCTCCTGAGGAAGTATCAACTCCGCCTTAATCTTAACAAGTTTACTTTCGGTGTCCGTTTGGGAAAGATGCTAGGTTTCATCGTCAGTCAGAGGGGTATTAAAGTAGATCACGACAAAGTCAGGTATATTCAAGATATGCCTGCACTAAGAACATAAAAACAAGCAAGAGGGTTTTTTGGATGTTTGAACTATATATCCAGATTTATATCACATATGACAGTAACTTGTGGGCTGATCTTCAAACTTCTCAAAAAAGGCCAAGGTTGTATATGGACTGAAGATTGCCAGAAAGCATTTGATAATATTAAGGAGTGTCTACTTGAACCTCCCATTCTAATCCCACCAGTAGAAAGAAGGCCTTTAATCATGTATCTAACTGTATTGGATGATTCTATGGGTTGTATATTGGGTCAACAGGATGAAACCGGAAGAAATGAACACGCCATCTACCACTTAAGTAAGAAATTCACAGATTATGAGTCTCGCTACTCCATGCTTGAGAAAAATTATTGTGTTTTAACTTGGGATGATGACGATGATGAGGAAGATGAAGTCGCCATGGTTGAAGACGATGTCTGAGACATTTTGATTGACTTTGAGTAATGGTAGTAGCTTGAGAAAAATCTTTGATTGGGAGGAGGAAACAGGTTGCAAGGATGAGAGAGGTAGGGGGTAAAAGTGAGTCTCTTCAACTTCTTAAAACTTTTGAAGAAATTGTGAGAGAATATGATTAACCCACTAAATATAGACTTAATAAAATTAATCCCTTCAACCCTTGTTTTAAGCAAAATTAATTGCTATAATTTCTCATGTTGGTGAATACCCAACCTGCCCCTTAAATTTTCAAGTTTATTTCCAACAAGAGCCTTGGTAGAAGAATCAGTCAGCTGAAGCTTAGAGAAACTATGTTCCAGTTTAAATGACTTCTTCTCTTCAAAGTCAATAGGTTTCAAGGAAATGTTGATTGTTTTCAGATTGTCACAACACAATGTCACAACATCTTGTGTAACATTGTACTCAGGGAGCATCTGTTTTGACCAGAATTTATTAGACTTGTTATTTCCAACATCCTTGTCAAGATGACTTAAGGTTCTGACAACACATTCTTCTTCAAGTTTATTTGCCACATCACATATATTATCAGCCTGTAGTTTTGGAGTTCTTCTGACAGCTTCCATAGAAATAGCTTTTTTTATTCTTCCAAGCTTATGCTGCCACAGTTTCATCTCTTTTTCTTCTTTGATGATTTGACACATAGTGGAGATATCAGTGTTCTCAGGCTGCCACACGTAACAGTTATCTTTGGATTTGATTCCTCTCATTACAACATCTAGTTTTTCATTAATTACTAGACATTCAGATCTTGAGAAGTTGACCATGAATCCTAGATCACATAATTGACTGATACTAATGAGATTAGTAGTCAACCCTTTTACCAGCAGTACTTTATTCAGACTTGGAACTCCAGGACAGTCCAAATTACCAACTCCTTTGACTTCACCTTTAGCACCATCTCCAAAGGTCACAAAACTGGTGGTGTGAGGCATAACATTATTGAGGAGATTTTTGAATCCAGTCATGTGTCTGGAACATCCACTGTCAAAGTACCAATCTTCCTTTGCAGAGACCCTCAGGGAAGTGTGAGCTATCAGTGCAACAGCCTTTTTCTTCCATTTAGGAACATGAAGTACCTTTTTAGACTTAGGTTTGACACCTGAGTTCTGATTAGGATATCCATGTAGTCTGAAGCAGAAGGGCTTTATGTGACCATATCTCCCACAATGATGACATTTCCATCTTTGGTACCTCTTCTTCATATGTCTCTGTCCCTGATGTTGAGAGTTGTGTTGAGACATCCGTTTTGACATTTGCTTACCAGTACCAGATTTCTTTGCTTCCATAAATCCTAGTCCAGATTTATTTCCCATATTTTGTCCAGCCTGAAGGATCTCTTCCAATTTGTCTGTTCCATTGGTCAACATCTTGACAGATTTGGTCATTTGATTCAGTTGTGAGTTCAGCAATTGAACTTCTCCTTCTAGATGACTTATAGTTTTAAGATTCGCCCTTTTTTCAGCCTCCAGTTTGATAATGAGTTTTGATTGTTTCTCATTCTGCACACAGACTTCAGCACTTCTGATACATAATTTCTTGTAGGTATCAGCCAGTTCTTTAAATGTCACTTCTTCATCACTAGTGTCACTTTCAGAAGTACAAACACTAGTTAGGGCAGTAACTAGTTTGGCAGATTCTTCTTCAGAATTACTTTCTGAATCATAGTCAGACCAAGTGACAGTCATTCCTTTCTTTTGCTTCTTAAGAAAGGTAGGACATTCAGCTCGAATATGTCCATATCCTTCACATCCATGGCATTGAATACCTCTGCCTTGGTTTCCCTTATCTTCTGACCTTGGTCTTCTGCTGGAACTGTCAATGTCAGAGGGAATGTTATGAACATTAGACCTTGACTTTGGGTCCATTCTTTTGATGAGCCTGTTGAATTGTCTTCCAAGCATGGCAATAGCTTCAGATATGTTTTCTTCTTCATCCTCCTTGTATTCAACATCAGTGTTGGATACAAGTGCTATGCTTTTGTTCTTCTTGTCACCATTATCAGTGATCCCCATCTCAAAAGTCTGAAGAGACCCAATAAGTTCATCCACTTTCAACTTGCTAATGTCCTGGGCTTCCTCTATGGCAGTTACCTTCATTGCAAATCTTTTAGGCAAGGATCTGAGAATCTTCCTCACCAGTTTTTCTTCTGACATCTTTTCTCCCAGTGCTCCTGAGGTGTTGGCAATATCCAAGATGTTCATGTGAAACTCATGAATGGTTTCATCTTCCATCATTTTTAGATTCTCAAATTTGGTAGTCAACATCTGAAGCCTTGACATTTTTACTTTGGAAGTGCCCTCATGAGTAGTTTTGAGAGTGTCCCAAACTTCCTTGGCCAGTTCATATTGATGTACTAGTCTGAAAATGTTTCTATCAATTCCATTGAACAAGGCATTTAAAGCTTTTGAATTTCCCAGAGCTAACTCATCTTCTTCTTTACTCCAATCTTCCTCAGGCTTCAGACTGATTGTCCCATCTCTCTCAGTTATGGTGGGATGAATCCATCCTTTGTCAGCAGCTCTCCAAGCCTTTTTGTCCAGAGATTTTAGGAAGGCAATCATACGAGGTTTCCAGTAGTCATAATTGGTTCCGTCCAGAATGGGTGGTCTATTTCCAAAAACTCCTTCTTTGTCCATAGTGCCAGAAAGTGATATCCCTAGATCTCACCCAGTAATACAGGCAGGGTGCCTGCTCTGATGCCAATTGAAATTCTGGCTGCAGATACTCAATGTCACGTTCAATGTTATGACACCGTATCTGACTTACTATATGACAGTAAATACAAAAGCAATAAAGAACACAGTCAATTGTTTACCCAGTTCAGTGTGCAACAACACCTACTCTGGGGGCTACCAAGCCAGGGAGAGAATCCACTATAAGAGATGTTAATTCAGGAATAAACCAACCAGTTTATCTCCTTCACTTAAGACCTGCCCAATGCAATTCCAATCTAAGTACAACTTAAACCTGAGTTCCTACTCACTCCCCCTCAATCACAGCAGTGATACATAAACCAATTTTGACTTAAGAATTGATGAAGACACTCTTCAAAAACACACACTTGATTAAGCTTCACAGCTTTTTAATCAAGCAACACAATCACTCGTGCTTCACAGCTTTGAGTGATGCACACAACTAACTTGACTCTGCTTCACAGCTTTAGTCAAGGAACATTCAAACACTCTTGCTTCAAAGCTTTGAGTGCTACACAACCCTTACAGATAGAAACCTATTCCAAGGCACTTATCACAATGATAATTTCTTGGAGTACAATAAACAAATCTATACAGATTACAAATGATCTTCTGATCAATCAGCAGGGATCCTTGAAAAACAGCAGCTCTGTTGAATATATAGCAGCTGCAACTTCAGTTAGGGTTTCCAAAAACCTAGGGTTAATTCCGTTTGACCTAAAGACCAGGTCACAGGACTTTATTAACCAGGTTAGGGTTGAGCTAGGTTACCCCTCAGAAAACGCAGGATTCTGTTCAGAAAGGACTGAGTTATTTCCTGAAAAAACTCAGACTTATCCAATCCTGCAATCCTGTTAGTTCAGAACAGGATGTCATAACATATGTTATGACATCTGAGAAAACCTGTCTATTGATTTAGCAAAATGTGATCATTTTGCAAAAATGCTCAGATACACACTTATAAACATCAGTATTTGAATTACAATATTTTTCTGCAAAGGTACCTAATGAGTCAGTACAAACTGAACTAGAATGTTATGACATCAGTCATGACATTCACACATACACTTGGGATTTACCAAAAATGCAAGCCAATACCTAAACACCTACACTATTATCTTGTTTTCACTTTGTACTCTTTACATTTCACGACAATTTCCTATCATTAGGACTTATGTCTCTTTGTACAAAATCGCCTGTTTATGGGCAAAACTATCATAAAAATACAAATTTCAAAATTCAAACTTTTGTTTTTTTTGTTTTTTTTGCAAGAACGTCCAATGACTAAAATTGAATAAGCATATGCATATGAATACAATTAACTGTTAACAAATATATGCATAAAAACTGGATTAAGCATTTACTCAAGATTTTAGGAGTTTGGATAACGTTCAATCTATCCACAAATCCCCACACAACCACTTCCATGGGATTATCCCCACAGAGTAGTCTTACCGTACTCACTAGCAAGTTCCCTCAGCGGATAAAAGAACATGACCTTTTCCCAGCAATATCACTCACCTACAGAGTCCCAATCATTACAGTTCATGGAAATTATCTTCCCCAGCTGAGTTTATTCCTCCAAAACTTAAATGCCCCTGCAGATTTCTTCCCTCCAGCAGAGCTCATTTCTTCAGCAAGGGTATTCCTCAGTAGAGTATTCCTCCGTCAAAAGGGTTTATTTCCCCAACAGGGTTTATTTCCCTAATAGAATTTACCTTCCCAACGAAATTCAATCTCCCTAGCTTGAGTATGCTTCTACCACAAATTACCTGCAAGATTCTCATCTCTAGCAGAGGACAATCTGGGTTGCTATCCCCAGAGAGTTGCTATTAAATCTGAAAATCGATTAGATATAGTTCAACCTTAGTCCTTCCAGATGAGTTGGTATCATATCATAAATTTGGTCAAACAACATCTCGAAAGGATATCCATCTCTTTTATCCCCAGTCAGGGTATACAAGAACAATAATCCCCAGTAGAGTGATGAATGACCAATGTTTTGAACTCTTTTCCCCAAGCAGGAATCAACATCCTCCAACGGAGTTTCCTAAAAGAAGAAATCAATGTTCCCCATGGGAGTTTCCTCAAACAGCAAGTGGGAATCCCCAGCAGGTCAAAGATACACATACTCTTTATCCCCAGCAACAGTCAGAGATTTATTTTCCCCAGACAAAGATATTGTTCAAATTTACGAATACACTTCGACAACATTTCATATTCATACATCATTTACAATCGTCATAGCATGTGCATATGAAACACATATAGCACAGTCTCATCTATTTTGAGAACATCATTATGCGATGCATTTCATAAACCATACATTGCATACATCTAACAGCTTACCTTTTCAGGAAAGATCAATCAACAGAAAGACATCATCAACTACTCATATGACCAGACAATCTTCTCAAAGGCTACATCTGATAAATGGATACTTAAGCAATTTCCTCAGAAGGTCATTCTAAAAAACAATATCTTCTGGCTCAGATTAAATCGAACATAGATTTATTCTGATACTTCTTCCAGTTGAAAAATAGCGCGGATATCTTATGGCTCAGATTTAAATCAAGCATAGATTTATTCTTATACTTCTTCCAGTTGAAGAAGGTCGTAGATACTTTCTGGCTCATATTAAGTTGACCATATATTTATTCTGATACTTCTTCAAGTTAAAGTCGAGTGCAAATACTTTATGTCTCAGATTAAGTCGACCATAGATTTATTCTGATACTTCTTCCATATAAAGACGAGCGTGGATATCTTCTGGCTCAGATTAGATCGAGCATAGATCTATTCTGATACTTCTTCCAGTTGAAGACGATCGTAGACATTTTTCTAGCACAAATTAAATCGACCATATATTTATTCTGATACTTCTTCCAGTTAAAGTCAAGCACAAATATCTTCTGGCTCAATTTAAATCAAGCGTGGATTTATTCTGATACTTCTTCCAACAGAAGTTTTCTAGCTCATATTAAATCGAGCATAAGTTTATTCTGATACTTCTTCCAGTCGAAGACGATCATAGACATTTTCTGGATCAGATAAAATCGACCATAGATTTATTCTGATACTTTTTCTAGTTAAAGTAGAGAAAAACTGTTTTCTGGCTCATATTAAATCAAGCATAGATTTATTCTGATACTTCTTCCAGTTAAAGTCAAGCACAAGCATCTTCTGGCTCAGATTAAATCAAGCATGGATGTATTCTGATACTTTTTCCAGCAGATGTTTTCTGGCTCAGATTAAATCAAGCATAAACTTATACTGATACTTCTTCCAGATAAAGATGAGCGTAAATATCTTCTGGCTTAGTTTAGATTGAGCATAGATCTACTCCGATACTTATTCCAGTCGAAGGCAGTTAAAGACATCTTCTGGCTCAGTTTAAATCGAGTGTAGATTTATTCTGATACTTCTTCTAGTTAAAGTTAATAGTTACTTTGGATGACATCTATAAGCTCATCTCCGATGACTCTCCGTCACCACTCCAAATGGCATCTATAAGCCCATTTCCGGTACAATCAACCAACTATATCACTTCTTGTACAGGGGAGTGCAAATTTTTTGGCACTTAAGTGTTCAATCCTCTTCTACCTTTAATTCACAAATGAAAAACATGCCAATCTAACTCTTCGGGCTTAAAAATATGAACAGGGGCCGTTGTTGTACCCCAAAATTTTCCCTCCCATTTTTCTTTAATACATGCTCACAAAGGTCTCAAAATACTCAAGAATCTCAAGGGTTAACCAGTTAAGATGCTCCTCCTAAGTCAATGGTCTACAAATTGGATTTTGAGTTTCACAAGGAAGAATGAGTTTCAAGGGTCTTAAATGATTTCCATGGTTCATCATAAGTCCTCAACAATATTCATGATAAGTTTCAAGTCCTACATCATAACTTTCACATGCTTCATCAACTTATCCATAACCAAATCCCATTTTAAAGTAAATTCAATTCTCTATAATTTTTTATTTATTCTCAAGTCCAAAAAATGCTTCATTTGAAAGATATGAGCTAATACATTATAGGTCATTTTCAAAAGTCAACAAAAAGACACTTTTTGTCAAGGCAACTTACGTCAAGATAAAGTCTCCAAATGAAAAAATGATAAAAAGAGAAACTGTAAAGGACATCTTGAGCTTTTCAAAAAGTCCAAGATCACCTTTAAAAGATGAAAATTAAGCAAGTTATTAGTTGCACAAGTTGGGAAATTTTGAAGAAATACATGAAATGCACAACATCCAAACTTGAAATTTTGGATTTGTGGCCTAACTTTTTGGACTTCAAACATGTTCATGAACTTATGGAAGACTCCTAAGCTCACTCCCACCATGCCTTGTATTTTATTATTATTTTATTTATATTTATTTTGTTTTTATTCAAATAAATGCAAAATAAGTTAAATGAAGTATAAAGCAAATGGTTCAAGCGCATGGATTAGTTTCTTAAGGCCCAATACAACTTATGACAACCTGTAACAACTTTCCAAATTCGTGCAAAACCAAGAAAGGAAGGAAATATCTCTTTTTTAGAAAGTTTGGAAGCAAATTTGAAAACACATAATGCTATTGGATTCATGCCATTTTTGTTAACCTAATGCAAGGCCTTACATATACACAACATTCAGATCTAGACAGACGCAACTGCTTCCTAAAGCAAAAACCTTGTTCGAAAAATTCCAAAAATTAGTGAAGACCGGATCTCACATTTTCAGACATTCTCCATCCAAACAAAAGCCATCAATCCATTCCTGAGGTCCCCGGGAGTTCTCCAGAGTCCAAGATCTAGCCAAACCGCAACTAGAACAAGCTACTCAATCTCACCCATATTGGTAAAACTATCAAGATTAAATCTTTCAAATTAGGATTTATTGATCAATTTCATGTGTTCATATATGTTTGTATGCATCAATAGAACAACTCTAATGCATAACATGTAAGTTTTAATGCATGGATAAGTTTGTGCCATTTATATGGCAACACAAACTGAAACCTTTGAATCTCATTGTATATGCGTTTTCAGATTAAGAGAGCCCCACCAATGGATTCATAATACTTGATTTAATAAGATGAGATACTTTTGGCTTTTTAGAATTTACTTTTTTGTAGGTTTGGGCATTTTGAGACGGCCGGAGAAGATAACCAGAGGTTGACTCCAGCATCCCTGAGTTTTGGTTAAGATCGACAGGGCTAGCGTGGAAAAATAAAGCGTTATGAATGGTTGATCCAAACAACAAGGGGTCCACTCGTTTGACTTGTATTTTAAAATTCAAAATTTAATTTATTTTATTATATAATCAATTATGTGAGTTTGTATAACTGGATGTACAGGCCACCCTAGTGGCAGCGCGCGTGTTCTTAAGGCTTACCTATGCTTGGTCCTGGGTTCGATCCAGGCGTGGGACAATTTTATTTTTCAGCATTTTCTTTGCAGATCAGGTACAAGAAATCCCAATGCGCGCATGGTGTTCCTCAACTCCATACCATCAGATCTCAACTATCTTGATCCAGTGTTCCCAAATCAGCGCGCCTATGGTGCACTCCAAGGAATTGTCCATATTGAATCCAGCACAGTGTTGGGCTTTGGCCAGTATGGGCTTGATAAATTTTTTTTCTCACCCCCCCCTAATCTGCTTATATCCTAGGCCCATCTAATTTTCTTTATTTTGTTTTAAATTAACATTTTCTTTTTTTAATCAGTTTTATTTTAATAAAAAAAATATCATAAAATCATAAAAAAATAGATTTTAGTTTTTCTAATTAATTGATTTAATTTTCATAAATATAAATTAATTTAATTTAATCACTTTGATTTTATTTTTTTAGTTAACTAATAAATTAATTAAAGTTAGGGTTTATTTTTATATTTTAATTATTTTTTATAACAAAAACTACAAAAATATTTAAATGCTTAGGAATTTTTTAGGGTTTCTATATCTTCTCCTCTTCACCATCTCCACGCGCTCATTTACTTTTTCGCATTATTTTTCAATATTGTAAATGTCAATAGTTTGTAATAGATAATTAGGGTTTATTTCTTTCCTCCCCAATTTATGGGTTGTACTCCCCATCCCATAAGCGATGTAATAGTGTAGATTGTTTCCCGCATTTATATTTTCTGCACTTGTATATATTTAACTGTTAGATTAATTAGGCGTGGGTGGCAAGGCATAAAAAACAAATGTTAGAAAACCTAATCTCAAGACAAATAACTGAAAATAAAACACCTCGCACACGCGCACCTCTAGGGTGACCCTCACTTGTTGCCTCGAATTTAAACAGTCACGTCCCTCGAACATGGGACGCTTTAGCAAAGATCCTCTGGTTAAAAGATCGTAGTCCCTCGATGACCCTTCAATGTTGCCTTGGTAAAAAATCTTAGTACCTTATGATAATTTCTAAAGTGTCCTACAAGTTTCCTTTGTGACTGTACGATGACCCGCGCCTTTCACTCAAAACATCCAATGATAGGGCTTCCTACTAACTAATGGTTGGATAGCACTATCTAAAGGAAAGGATGAAAAGAACAAATAATTTTTGAGTAGGTAGATAGCTCGTAGTCGCTTTCTCACAAACAAAACTTTCCTCACACATACACTCTTTTTTCTAAAATATTTTCAAAGACAAAACACTTTGTATGCGTTCTCAACGATACGAGAATCATTACAAAGTTTGCCGAACTTAGGCATATTTTAAAAATATTTTTTTCAAACACACAAACACAAAGCATTTTCAAAGTGAGCTAGCGATTAAGAGCCCGTAGATAACTATGGATGAAAAGGGTGCTCACACCTTCCCTTTTCATAACCTACCCCCCTTACTCAGAAAAATTCTCAAAAGGTCTTTCCTGTTATTTTCACCCTTTCCTTTATTGGATAAAAGAAAAGCCGGTGGCGACTCTTTATAACCACGACATTTGCAATAAAACGCAAAACCTAAAAGTTAGTTCTCCCACCGTATTACAACGTCGGAGCAGCTTCATACACTAATGTAACTCGCCATGTAGTGTTCAGGTTTATCAAGCAAGATTATCACCAACAATTAGTCAAATATGAACAATACAATGATGAAAGAACTCTACAATGATTTCAAAGTTAAACATCACAACTCTTGACCTTACATGGATAAGATGAATGGGGCTGTTGAAGTTGCTAACAAAAATATCAAGAAAATTATTCAGAAGACGGTTGTAACTTATAAGGATTGGCATGAGATGTTACCTTTTTCTCTGCATGGTTATCGCACATCTGTTCGCACTTCCACAGATGATAACTTGATTTTCTATAGTATGAAATGGAAGCAGTACTCCCCGTAGAGGTTTGAGATTCCATCAATGATAGTTCTAATGGAAGTTGAGTTATCAAAGGCTGAGTGGTGTCAAAGTAGATATGACCAATTGAATCTGATAGAAGAGAAGAGGATGACGGCCTTGTGTCATGGTCAGTTATATCAGAAGAGAATGAAACATGTGTTCGATAAAAAGGTTCAACCTCATGAGTTTAGAGAAAGCGACCTTGTGCTTAAGAGGAATTTATCTTTTTAACTTTATTCTACGGGCAAATGGGCTCCCAATTTTGAAGGTTCGTATATGGTTAACACATCCTTCTCTGGAGGTACAATGAATCTTATGACTATGGATGGTGAGGAGGTTCCACATCCCGTGAATTCTGATGCAATCAAGAAATACTTTGTCTAAAAGAAATAAAAGAACAACTCACTTAGTTGAAAACCTGAAAGGGCGACTAGGGAAAAAATGAGCGTCTCGGTGGACTGAAAACCCGAAGGACGGTCCAGGAAAAAATTAAAGGTATAAATAGAAAAAATAATAAATCCTGGTAGATTGAAAACCCGAAAGGGAAATCTAGGCAAAAGTTAGGCATCTTTGTGATGAGTAACTGCATTGGTCCAAATCGGATCTTCTTCAAGATGTTTATTCTACGAAGGCTCTTCATCAAATCGTCTACAGCAAAATTTGAACACTGTTGGAATTCAAAGTTGATAGGGAGAATAGGATTGTGTATTTCAATATAACCTTTTCCTATAATTACCATTTTTCAAATTTTGTAAAGATCCATGGAGTTACGCCATTTGCAAACTTCCATTCCATTAAATAAATTTGAGTCATTTGTCCATTTGTTTGCTACTCTTATCTTGTTTCAGCTTTACAAAATTTCTTTTGTTCTTGATGATGTTTTTGAAGAAATTTGTTTATAAAAATGCATTTTAAAATGGATAGAAACAAAGATTGTTTTCTTATAACTCATCACTTTAAAAGGGAATGTTACTGGTTACCTTTAAGCCCGGTTAAATTTTAAAATGTGGAACTAAAGGAAATGTGCTTTTCAAAGACTGTTAGGTAATTAAGTTTCCTCCAGTTAATCTTTCAAGGAGATGATCGCCTCTTCCGTTTGAAATATTGAATAAATGTACTTCGGGTTTCTACCTAGTGAAATGATATTTTCCCACCTCCCGGAGGTAGTAACCTTACAAAAAATTCTTACTCCATCGGTGGCTCCATATTTATGTCCCCAAGTGATATTGAGATTACCCGAGTGACCGGTTATACTATCATCTATCATCCCCGACGTTATCATCTTTTTATCTTATTTATATCTATATGGTCATAAAAATACATGAGATTCATTCATTATTTCATACTTACATCATTCATGCGCATCCGCATTTTGTCAATGTTCTTGAGTCCACTTAATTTGGTTGTGTTATCCTCGGGGGAAGGTTTATTGTTATTCTTTTCAAGTAGAAGCCTTTACTAAAGAAGAAACTAAGATACATTCTTCGTGGGGAGGTTTATTGTTATCCTTTTCAAGTAGAAGACTTGATTAAAGAAGAAACTGAGAACCATTCATCGTGGGGAGGTTTATTGCTACCCTTTTCAAGTAGAATACTTGATTAAAGAAGAAACTGAGACCTGTTCATTGTGGGGAGGTTTA
This sequence comes from Vicia faba, assembly GCA_948472305.1. NCBI lineage: Eukaryota > Viridiplantae > Streptophyta > Magnoliopsida > Fabales > Fabaceae > Vicia > Vicia faba. Next base: position 265,018,888 of record OX451741.1, on the reverse strand, counting down.
TTTCTATCCTTTTCAAGTAGAATACTTGATTAAATAAGAAATTGAGATCGTTCATCGTGGGGAGGTCTATTGCTACCCTTTTCAAGTAGAAGACTTGATTAAAGAAGAAACTGAGACCCGTTCTTCGTGGGGAAGTTTATTATTATCCTTTTCAAGTGGAAGAATTAATTAAATAAGAAAATGAGACCCGTTCATCATGGGGAAGTTTATTGTTTTCCTTTTCAAGTGGAAGACTTGATTAAAGAAGAAATTGAGACCCGTCCGTCGTGGGGAAGTTTATTGTTACATTGTTTAACTAGAAGATTTGATTAAAGAAGGAATTGATTTTACCTTCATCTATTAAGTCGTTACTTTTCCATCATCCATGAACCAAGAGTTACCATTGAGATAGTGTTATCCTGTTTTATTTTCCTCTTCTCTGGGCTTTTCCCCAGTAGATTTGAGTTTCTCTTTTCTCCAGCTAGGTGGAGTTAACCTTCTCCCAGTAGGCTTAGTTTCCTTGGGAATTTTTTTCCTTATCCCCAGTAAGGTTTTTTATTATACCTTTAAGGATTCCTTGTTATTTCTTGTTTACATTTACGCATGTTTTCTATTTTGGTATCTTAGGGGGAAAATGCGCATTTTGTATTTAAGTAACTCCCGTCGTGTCGAGACGAAGACTTAGATCTTCACATCTCGAGACAGAAGAAACTTAAATAGGGGCATCTAGTGTACACTAATTTTTGACCTTATATCCCACCTAATATGCATCATCACATCTCTAACAAAATACAAAATAAAAATAGACGTGTGTTTGCTCCTTGTGTCAATTAGGGTTTTGATTGAAGAAAGTAGATCATTGACTTTTGGCTTAATGCATGACCTAATGGCTTTAGGCGTGATTCAAAGAACTCAAATGCAAAATATTGACCTAATTATATGGCTCAATATATTTCCAAATATGCAATTGACTGATAGTGAAAGAATTGGAATCAACTGATGAAAAGTCAACTGGCACACAAATGTCAAACTTGGACTTTTTGGTCATCTTTGGACTTTAAGGATCAAGGGTCATCAAAACATTCAAATTTATCAAACTTGATCATCAAGAATCAAAAGAATCAAGAAAGTCAACAAAAGTCAAAGTTAAAGATTTTTAAACACTTAGAGAAATTTAAGTGTTTTTGCACTTAAAAAAGCCCTAACTTCACAAGCAAGTTTCACCAAGATGCAAGCTGGTTCAAAGAAAAATTTCCAGATGAAAATTATAGTGAATGAAAAGTTATGCAACTTCGTCAATGATTATTTATCTCCAAAAAGTGCTCAAATCAAGAGATATGAGCATGAGAAGTTCTGCCAACACTTAGAGAAATTTATCAAACAGTTTTGATCAGTTTTTTATCTCAACTTCATGGCTATTTTTCACTAAGATCCAAGTTGATCCAAAGAAATTTTTCAACATGAAATTTGTAGGTAATGTTTCAAGCTTTCCAATATGTCCTAGAGTATGGATTTATCATACTTGAGTAAGGAGTTTTTAATTTATGAAGTTGGATGTCCAAAGTTGCATTACAAGTCATTTTTGTGGTGACCTAAAGACTAAATCTCCAAGCCATGCTATACAATCTTGATTTTTAGGCCATAGCACCTCTAAATATATCAAATATCAAAATATTACACAAGTTTTCAAGCCATTATCCAAGTGATACAACCTATTATTCATTTAACTTTCCATTTTTGGAAGCAAGTTACCAATACCATTTTTGAAAAGTCAGATTTTTTTACAAAGCATGTGTTGAGCTTATACCACTGCTCTCTTCTAATCACACTCCACCGTGAATCAAGGAAACAATATCTCTTCAACATCCTTTCCTTGTACTTGACCTTGAAACCATGGATTTGCAATATTTCTTCTCAACTATGTTTCACAAACTTTATGCTTAAAACTGATCAGTTCCAAATCCTAATGGTTCTCTATAAATAGAGATCATTCTACACTTAAAAACCACCAATTCACAACTCCAAAACACCTATAAACTCTCTCAAATTATGAAATTGCTCAAAAACTCCATTAAAGCTTCAAAAACACCATTTCTTCAAATCTTTCAATTCTTGCCATATCTTTGCAAGTTAACCATCCTAACACCTCATAAACATCATATAGAACTCATCCATACCCCTGTTACACTTCTGAAACATCATCATCACCATCATCCAAACTCCATAACTGAAGCCTGCAACTTGACTTGGTTGGAGTGATTCAACAACTTTCCGCAGAAAGTAATAATTGGAATAGGTTCCTTGAGGTCCCAACAAGCTTAATCCATCATCACTTTGCGCTAAAAGGCCATAGAAGAAGCATTGTACTTTCTCCAATTGGGTAAAAATTTTAAACTCTGATATCTATATACATGTATCATTTGCATTTGATTTCTAAAGATAAAATGTAGATATCAATGTCCTTAAGCTAGCCATGTAATTAGTTTTCATTTATGTTACTTCTTTGTTGAGAATTTATTCACTGAATAACTTAGGTTTTGTTTTGGTAGTGACTTAAATTTGTGTTCATCTTTGAGTCTTAGCTTGAATAGGTTATATGGTTGAATTCCTTGTGAAATTTAGTACAAATTTGGTGTTTACCGTTTTTAAAATGATTGAGAAATGAAGATTTTTCAATTTTAAAAATGGTGTTGTTGTTGGTATGGCGCGAGGAAGAAGAAGAGAAAAATCATTTTTTCAAAAACAAGTTTATTTTATATTTAGTGATATCTGTTATATGACCGGATAAAACAATCACCCCAGTGGCAAGAGAGTGTGCACTAAGTCTTTAGCAAGCATAAGGGCGAGGGTTCGATCCATAGTGAACCCCCATTTTGCATTTTATTTTGATTTTGTGATTTTCTGACGTCGATTTTAAATATATTTTTATGGAACTATTGTCTATCACCACTGAGCGCGTGGCTCAGTGGTTAGTTTTTTAACCAATCAACTTAAGGGCGTGGGTTCAACCCCTTGCTAGGCCCTTTCATTTTTTTAACACTATTTTATTTTTATTTTTTTTTATCAAACTTCAAACATTTTTTTAACTAATCAAAACAACTCATCTTGATTTGATTTTTTGCACACTCCTTATTTATCTACCATATTTTATGAATATATGGAAAAATCCAAAAAATACTAATTATTTCATATCTTTTTATTTAATTCAAAACAAGTCATGTTTACTTATTTTAAAACCTTTTCTTTGACCTTCTCTTGTTAATTTTCTTGAGTAAACCCTTGTGAAATAACCATGCTTTGTCTTTAATAAATATTGTTTGATAACATGACCCTTGTGTATAATTATACCATAAAGTAATTTGATTTTATTAGGTTTCGGACTTGACTTTTAATGTTTAAACCATAACTTGTTCAAAAACCCTAATTCATAACCCATGACTTAAAACTTCACATACTTTACCCCCCCACCCCACCCTTGATTTGTTTATCCATGTGCCTTGAGTTGACTTCCACTTTAAGAATAATTTCCTTCATAAACTCCTACTAACCCAAAGTAATATCATGCTTGTTTGCTTACTTGTTTGTTTATTCTATCTTTTATCACAACTTTTACTTTGATAAACATGTTAACCTCCCCCTTTGTGTTTAAATACTTGTGATGTATATTTTTGCTACCATATTAGTCATTTAAAATTTTGTTATACTAGTGCTCCCAAAAAAATCCAAGGAAAAGGATAGTAGTTGACTTTATAGTCATATGCATGTGCATTCTCCTTTGTATAAAACTCTTGTGAATAATCACCCTATGTATCTTATTATACTATAAGAAACCTTTTAAACCTAAAAAATCATTTTTAATCTTTCACCACTTTCATATTAAAACCTTGACTTTGTGTCATCGTATTTTCAAACTTTCTTTTTTATCAAATACTTCAATATACTTAAAAATATCAAAACAATTTCAAAAGACTAAAAGTAATTTAACCTCACCCAAATCTTTTTTCCACTTGACTTTTCAATTTAAAACTTTTTCTAAAAGAGATTATATATAAATCCTCTTTATAGTTAAGAAATAATTCTCCTAACCATGTAGTAATTGTTGAAGTAAATGTGATTCTTTCCACATGAAGACGTTAGTTGGCAACTTGTTGATTTTTATATCCAATTTAGTAGCCCTTCCTTCATGATGATGCAAGATCCATCTTCTCATACTTGTGGTGGTACTAGTTGAGCCTTCTCTCTTAAAGATGATGGAATATCTCTTCTCCTAAAATAAACCACATCAAAACTTTTGTTATTTTTTACCACGAACAACGAGGTTTTGATCCTTAATTAGTATGCAGGTATAAGACTATGTCTTTCCAAACAAAAATATCCTAAAATATATTTATTTTTCCATCGCCACACTCATTTAACAAAAAAATAATTTTAAACCAAAAACATATATTATAAGTGATTCCTATAGAGCAGAATAGATACATAGGATGCTAATATCTTCCCTTTGTATAACCAACCCTTGTACCTTGGATATCTTCCTTATGCTTTGCTTTTAGTCTTTATGTATTGCATTGCATGTTAAACAATAGAGTTTCAATCTTTTTCCTTTTCCTTGAAAACAATAAAGTTTGGTGGTGACTTCTTAAGTCAATGTGAGTCAAGTTCCTCAATAGCCTGGTCTCCTCGTTTTTTTTTATCGTGACACATAATGATAGTTGTGTATACCACCCTTCGACCTGAAACCGCTATGAATCCTAGATGTTGAGTCAATTACATTGTTGTCATAAAAATATTGTACATAATGGGATGACCATAAAGATGGTAGATGGCTACTCCACAAACCATGTTGAGGGGACATGAGTGAGCTAGATGAAAATTTCCCATCCTATGTGTGATACGGTGGGAGAACTGACTAGTGTTTTGCGTTCGTATTCGCACTTGTGCGGTTGAGCAAGAGTCGCCACCGACTTTTTATTTTATCCTAAAGGAAAGGTTAAAAAGCACAGCAAAAACCTTTTGAGATATTTCGTGGGTCCGGGGGGTAGATTATGAAAAGGGAAGGTATTAGCACCCTTTTCATCCATGGTTATCCATGGGCTCTTAGTTACTTGGTTTTTTTAGATCACTTGCCTTGTTTTTCGATTGCTTTGAAAATGGTGTGTATGTGGGTACTTTGAAAATGTTTTGAAAAAGATGCCTTGTCTTAGGCAACTAATGTATTTGACTCGTGTTTGAGTGTTTTACAAAAGTGTGAATCTTTTCGAAAAGATGTTTTCGAATGTTTTTGAGAGTTTGTTTGAAAGTGTTGTGGATTGTGGTTTTTGAAAAGAAGGCAAGTGTTTTTGCAAATTTGATATCAAGTAACTAAGAGTTTTGTCTACCCTATTGTACTCAAAGGTTTTTTGTTATGTTTTAACCCCTTTTAACAATTTTGTTCCACCATTGAATTTGATGGACAATCTTGCATTTAGGAAGTTTGTTCGGGACGGGCGTGGGTCATCGTATGGACCATGAATGCAATGATGCCAAGTGTCTTTGGCAATTTGTTTTGAAGGGACTATGATCATTCCGTTTAGGCAACACTTTGAGGGACTTATGATCATTTGATTTTGTTTTGCCAAGGATACTCGACGTGCAAGCATGGCCCATTTTTGGAAGGCAACATGTGGGATCACCCTAGGGGGTGCAAGTGTGATTGTGTATTGATTACATGTATTTGTCTTATATTAGGTTATCTAGCGCTTGATTTTATGTACATACAAACCCTAGGTCTAACCATGGTATAATTGGAAAACTGTAAATTGCGGAATGTAAAATCTACGCTATTACAAAATAGTATCCGGGAGTGGGGGTATAAATGTACAAGAGGGGATGAGACTTATAGTATCTAATAAGTTACAACCAAATCGAATGTGCGATCAAATGTAAATATCAAATATACAAATATAAGATAAAAGTGTGTATAGGGCAATGTATTGTGTAAGTGTAAATGTGAGATGTATATGAGTATGTGTAATTATTTACAAGCGCGATAATGTGAAATTGAAGCGTATTAGGGCTTTTGACCTAGATATGCGCTTTAATGAATCTTTGATTTTTGTATTCAGATTATGGAATGATGTATCATTGTTTATTAAAAAAATGTTTTAATTAAGTGTTTTAAGAATTTTAATATTAGAAAAAAAGTATGAATTTTGTCTATTATGTACAAGGATGTATTTTAATTAAAAATGTTTTCAAATTAATTATGTATGAAAAAAGTATTTTATTATTGTTATGCAAATATATACTTAAAAAGATATTTTAACTATATATGATAAAAAATGTATAATATGCACAAAATATATTTTAAATAAAAGAGTAAACAAATAAAAGGAAACAAGTATTTTCAATTTTAATATATGATAAAAAAATGTTAAGTTAGAAAAATATATATGGTTTAGTAAAAAAAAGAAAAAGGTTAATGTTTATATAAAATGTTTTATTAGGAAAAAAAAAAGATAAAAGGGCATTTTAATGGGCTTAGGCGGATTAGAGGCAAGGTGGGGGGTGAGAATTAAGATGCTTGGGCTTGGATGCATCAGAAACGCGCTGGCCCATATTTGATTCAACAATTTTAGGGTTTGGGATTTTGTCATTCAGTCTTGGAACATGCTTAGGGTTAGCAGCGGCGCATTCGTACATTCGTCTTCTCCGATCATCAACTTCCTGAACGCTTTTCCTCCGGCCACCAGTGTCACTCCGAAGCCTTTCTTCCCTCCATAACATGAACTCAGTGCCCTTGATACAAGGTTCGTTTTGGTGTTTATGCTTTTATCTCTGTTTTTACGAATTTGTGTTTTAATTTGAGTTCTGATTCCTGAATTCGCACTATTATGAGATAGTGAAGAGGAAATGGGGAGAAGATTGGCTACCTGACTTTGGAGATGGAGGAGAGGCGGAATGGAGACGCTTAGGAGGCCGGGACGGCGTGAGCGTGATGCTTGCTTTGCTTCTGATGACCCTGGTATCTTTTATCTTTTCGCCATTCTTTAGGGATTTGATGATGATTTGTGCTGAGAAGCCCTATCCTGAAATATGCTCACTTCTTTACCTCTTCTACTTTTGTCCCTTTGAATTGTTGGTGGCCTTTAGAGTTGATGCCCTTGGAATGTATTTTGCTTGTGATGTATGTTTACTGAGTTCACCTCTTTTCTCCTCTCTTGAACGCTGTATACTTGTTTGTATCGCCCAGTGATGTTTTCTACTGAGGGCCTAGGTTGCCTTTGAATTTTTGCTTTGAATTGTTGCCTTGAACTGGATGAACTTTCTCTCTTCTTCTTGAATGCTGTATACTCGTTTTCGTTGCCCAATGATGTTTTACTGAGGGCTTTTAGGCTTGAGATGTTATGGCTTTGAGTTTGATAGACATGGTGAATTTGCTTCAAGTAAGGTTGTGATATTTTCAGGTTATGGTTAGTATTGGTTTTGACAGTGGGTAAAGGTAGGTTGTGAGTTTAGACTGGTCTTTGGGTTCATGGTTCTTTGACAGGTTAATGATTGTTTGTGGTTTTCTTGACAGTAGGTTGGCTTGACAGGATGCTATGGTTTGACAGGGACTTTGGTAGTTTTGTTTATGTTTTTGTGTGATATAGGCAGCAGGTTATGTTGTTGGACTTGGTGTGCTTCTGGTTTTATGAGGTTTTGCCTTGGGCTTGAGCCTGGTAGCAGGTTTTGGTATGTTATGTTGAGGTGTTTTACAGGGGCAGGTCGAGCTTTAGCATGTTTGAGGTTTGGCCTTATGTTATGCTTGATTTCAGATCTGAACTTGGCTTATGTTTGACAGGAGGTGGGGTTGAACCTTTTTTCTCTTTCTTTCTTCTGGTTATGTTGTTTGCAGATTATATATTTTTCTTGTGATATTGGTGCTTGGCTCAATCAGGTTTTTTACTCAGTATATTTCCTTGTGTTCTTTTGTCCTCTTTCTCTTGGTCTTTGGCGCCCAATCTTTATTCAAACCTTGGTATTCTCTTTGATCCAAGCTTGCTGGGTAGTTTTACAAAGTTTCTTGGCACTTTTCTATTTTTGGTAACTGTCTATGCTGTGTACTTCTGCCCAGTTTTGAATAATGCTGAATTGTATTCTCTTTTTTGTATATCTTTTCTGTCTTCCCTGCCTAAGCCTAAAACCTGCCTATGCTGCTTTATCTCTCTTCTTCTCATTTTTCAGTACAGTTTAATATTATTATATGATTTCCTGTATTATTTCTGAAGGGGCCCCTCTATGCTGGGAAATGATGATTTAAGATTTTAGCTTGCATAATACATTTCTTGACTGCATCCTCTTTATCTCTTTTTTTTGACAGTTTGGATAGATTTTCTGTTTTGACAGTAAATTGCCCTTTTGCTTTTGGTGGAAAGTGGAATTGGATTTGAACTATGTAGTTTGAACTTTGGATTTGAGATTCTATGCAGCTTGAATTTTGGAACTTATGCATTTGACATTTGCATTCATGAATAAAAATCTTCCCTCTCTGTGAACCGGGAGAAATCCCGTGATTTGCAGAGAGGGTCAACTGATCCCAGTCAGTGGCCTCTAATGATGAGCAAATTTTAACTGTCTCTTTTAATTTCAATTGCTTTCTGACTTCCTCTTTCTTTCTTTTTTGCAGATAAAAAATGGAGCACCGAAACGGAGTGAAGAATGAAGAATTAGAAATAGGATAGAATTTTTATTTTCAGTTTAATTCTTGTACATTATTATTATTTTAAATACTTTGTAATACATATTCGTATCCAAATAATAACAATTGTAACAATTATTAAATGTGAAATAAAAAATTCATTGGTATTTAATTCTCTTTCAATTCCTTTTCTTTAATTGTTTACTTGTTATTTATAGTTCCTTAAATAAAATAAAATGAAAGTTTAAATTTCAAATATTTTAATTCTTAGAACCATAAATAATCAACTAAACCTTTGATGATCAAAATAAATGAATTCGACGTATCCATTATTCAAAGCAACGCACAGTCGAACACAAAAACTTAATCAGATGCAATCCTTTTTTCACTGATTCTTTTGCCAAGCACTGTAATTCCATATTGCACACATCCCTTTTGACTGGTGAATTCAAACCAACTACCTCCTTTACTGATTAAATCAAGATAACGCGAATTTTAACCCGAATCTCGGAATAAACTGCAAGGTGCGGTAGAATTTAAATTCTTCTAAGAATATGCCCATAAAACCTTAATTCCTGATTAAATGCTAAATAACGCTCGCCTGATCAAAATTGAACCAAAAATCATCCAAACCCTAAGCCAACTGTATAAGACAAATCAGAGCTCTGAAAATCAGTAAAAACCCTAATTTTGCTTGACTGTCAAGAAAAGTCCGTTTGTCCGATTCTTGTGCCAGTTTGAAAAGTCAGGAAATGTCTGAAGCTGAGATTGCTTGTAGAAAAATGCGAGGGCAAATTTTGGGGTACAACAGTTGCCCCTGTTCAATCTTCTTAGACCTGAAGAGTTAGATTGGCAAGTTTGCCTTTCGCGACTTGAAGGTAAAAGAAGATTGGACACTAGAGTGCCCGGAAATTTGTACTCGCATGTTGGAGTATTAGCAATGTGATGTCGGGAATGGGCTTATAGATGCCATTTGGAGAGATAGTGGATAGGAGGATGGGCTTATAGATGCCATCTGAAGATGTGACAGAATCTTGTCGGGAATGGGCTTATAGATGCCATTTGGAAGTGTTGATCGCGTAAGAGATTCCTTAGCGAGAACTTGTGTATTTTGAGAAAGGAAGATGTTTTCCTGGCTCGTTACAGGTATTGATCTTCAAACTCTTTAGGTAGATATGCCCTGGCTGGATACAGGAATCGAATCTTCAAACTCTTCAGACATGCCTTGGCTAGATACAGGAATCGAATCTGGAATTGTGACAGTTGATAGATATGCCCTGGCTGGATACAGGAGTCGAATCTTCAAACTCTTCAGACGTGCCCTGGCTAGATACAGGAATCGAGTCTAGAAATGTGGTCAACAGATATGCCCTGGCTGGATACAGGAATCGAATCTGGAAATGATAGTTGATAGATATGCCCTGGCTGGATACAACTGTCGAATCTTCAAACTCTTCAGACATGCCCTGGCTAGATACAGGAATCGAGTCTAGAAATGTGGTCAACAGATATGCCCTGGCTGGATACAGGAATCGAATCTGGAAATGATAGTTGATAGATATGCCCTGGCTGGATACAGGGGTCGAATCTTCAAACTCTTCAGACGTGCCCTGGCTAGATACAGGAATCGAGTCTAGAAATGTGGTTGTTGAAGGTAATTGTCTTTTGGATTTCCTTTTACCTGAAAAGGCAAAAAAATAAGTTGTATGCGATGTCATGATATATGATATGCACGATGTCATGATGTTTGGCATGAGATGGTGTTGTATGCGCTTTATCATGTATATAAACAAGATGTATGAGAATGTGAAATGTTTATGAATGTAATTTTCGTCTTAGGAAAGTAAATCCTTGACGACCGGCCGGGGAGTTGCTCTGTGGAAGAGATACTTGGCCGAGGTTTGACGAGAGACCTGCTGAGGACTTTGACGATGGATTCCGCTGGGGATAGCGATGATAAATTCCTGCTGGGGATCGAAGGAACTTTGCTGAGGGCGATCTTCTGTGGTTTTTAGCTGGGGATAACCCAGTTATAAGTCCTTGAGAGGAAATAACTCTGAATAAAGACTCAGGAGAGACGTCCGTACTTTGCAGGGGACAAGCTTTCTGCCGGGGAAATGGATTCCACTTTCCTGAGGAACCCTTTGGATTGGACTCTCCTGGGGAAATAGGGCATTCCTTGTAAGGCTGATGCAATGCTGAAACTTTTCCTTATTCTGTGGGGAATTGAGATAACTTGGTCACATTCTTCAGTTGAACCTATCTTGGCGGACAAGGCGACCAGACTGCATTAGACAACTCCACATTGCCCCTGTTTCCGATGTCACCTATAATTAATCTTTCGTTTCATATGTAAACATTTATGAATCAGCAATTTAATGTCAAATGCATATATCAAAAATGAACATTGGACGTTCTTCGCAAGACAAAACAGAAAAAGGAAAACAACGGTAATTTGCATGGACAAGTGAATTTGTATTGATTTGAATTTTGCCTGTGAATAGGCGTTTTCGTACAAGAGGCTAACATCCTAGTAAGAGGATGCCGCCGAATAACTTAGAGTTATCAATTTGAAAAGAAAAAGGAAATCAAAACAGCTATGTGAACGATCCCACTGGGTTCCAACTCGGCTATCGCCTTTATGTCTTCGAATGTCTCATCGCTTTGCTACCTAGTTGAAGATGAAGTTGATTGGTCGATGCCGAAATCTGAGCCAGATAGTTGATGCCAAATTCCGGATGCGAAGCGATCCAATGAGACATAGTGTTACGCTTTTATCCCTAACTTTTGCCTGGACCGCCCTTTCGGGTTTTCAGTCCACCGGGATACCCATTTTTGCCCAAGTCGCCTTTTCAGGTTTTCGACTTACCGGGTGTACAGATTTTTTTTATTTCATCCCTTATTTTTGCCCGAACCCTTTTGGTTCGCCGGGAAGCCCTAATTTTTGCCTAGGTATGTCAACCTAGCGGGTCTTTTATTTATGCGTAGTATCTTTTCACTATGTCTGCATTGGAGGGGTGAGGAAGGTTGTCACCATCCATGGTGGTTAGGATCATGGCTCCTCCTGAGAACACACGTTTAACCATAAATGGCCCTTCGTATGTAGGGGTCCATTTGCCCCGGGGATCACTTTGAGGAAGGATGATGCGTTTGATTACCAGGTCCCCAACTTGATACTCTTGCGGTCTGACTTTCTTGTTAAATGCCCTGATCATCCGTTTTTGATACGTCTGACCATGACAGATAGCAGTGAGCCTCTTTTCGTCAATCAGATTTAATTGATCAAGTCGAGTCTGGATCCAGTCATCTTCACTCAAGTCTGCATCTTTCATTATCCGGAGAGAGGGTATCTGGACTTCAATTGGCAAGACTGCCTCCATGCCATAGACCAAGGAGAAGGGGGTTGCCCCGGTTGACGTCCTTGCTGAGGTACGGTACCCATGAAGAACGAACGGTAACATCTCGTGCCAATCTTTATAGGTCACTGTCATCTTCTGCACAATTTTCTTGATATTTTTATTAGCTGCATCTACAGCCCCATTCATCTTCGGCCGGTAGGGAGAAGAATTGTGGTGCTGTATCTTGAATTGTTCACAGAGTTCAGTGATCATTTTATTATTGAGATTGGTACCATTGTCCATAATGATTCTTTCCGGGATGCCGTACCGACAGATCAAATTATGCCGGATGAAACGTGCCACGACGCTCTTGGTTACTGTGGCGTAGGAAGCTGCCTCAACCCACTTCGTGAAGTAATCGATCGCCACCAAGATGAAGCGATGCCCGTTGGATGCCGTCGGTCGGATCTCACCGATCATATCGATGCCCCACATTGCAAAAGGCCAAGGTGCCGTCAGGATATTCAAAGGAACCGGAGGGATATGCACCTTGTCAGCATAGATCTGGCATTTATGACAAGTTCGGGAGTGTTGGTAACAATCGGCTTCCATTGTGGACCAGAAATATCCTGCCCGAAGGATTTTCTTAGCCATAGTATGTCCACTGGAATGTGTCCCAAATGTACCTTCATGCAGTTCTATCATAATTTTCTCTGCTTCAGCCTTATCCACACAACGCAGCAGGGTTGAATCATGATTTCGTTTGTAGAGAATGCCGTTGCTGAGGAAAATTTTTGCAGCAAACCTCCTCATGAACTTCTTGTCATTGACAGACGCACCTTTAGGATACTCCTGAGCTTCCAAGTACCTCTTCACCTCATGATACCAGGGTTTTTCAATCGCCTTCTCCGCCTCGAGCTCGCAGCAGTATGCCGGTTCATCCAACTTCCAGATAATGATTCGGGGAGCCTCATTGTCCCATTTAACTTTGAACATTGAAGACATCGTAGCTAGGGCGTCCGCTAGCTGATTCTCCTCTCTAGGGAAGTGTTCGAAAGTTATCTCTTCAAAGTGGGGAAGCAAAGTCGACACATACTCCTTGTAAGGAATAAGATTCGGGTGTTTCGTATCCCACTCGCCTTTGATCTGATTGATCACAAGAGCGGAATCTTCGAAGACACTTAGAAATTTGATCCTTAAGTCGATTGCAGCTTGTAGACCCATGATACATGCCTCATATTCCACCATATTGTTGGTGCAGTTGAAACATAAACGGGCAGTGAGGGGAGTATGAGTTCCTTTGGGAGATATGATTACAGCGCCAACGCCGTTACCCAAAGCATTGGAGGCTCCATCAAAATGCATAGACCATCGGGATCCTTCTTCAGGTCCTTCATCCGGTCCAAGTACTTCACAGTCAGTTACCACCATGATGTCTTCGTCCGGAAAATCAAAGTTCAATGATTGGTAATCGTCCACAGGTTGGTGTGCCAAATGATCTGCCAGTACACTTCCTTTAATTGCTTTCTGAGTTGTATACTGGATGTCATATTCTGTTAAGATCATTTGCCATCTTGCTATTCTTCCAGACAGAGCGGGCTTTTCAAATATGTACTTGATGGGATCCATCTTTGAAATCAATAAAGTAGTGTGAGTCAACATATACTGTCTCAGCCGGCGAGCAGCCCATACAAGAGCGCATCAAGTTTTCTCAAGCAGTGAGTAACGAGACTCACAGTCGGTAAACTTTTTGCTCAAGTAATAAATAGCGTGCTCTTTTCGGCCAGACTCGTCATGCTGCCCCAGCACACACCCCATTGAATTGTCAAGTACTGTCAAGTATAGTATCAGAGGTCTTCCTTCCACCGGTGGCATAAGAATGGGTGGCTCTTGGAGATATTCCTTTATCTTTTCAAAGGCGGCCTGACATTCATCATTCTAGCGTACTACTTGATCTTTCTTCAGTAATTTGAAGATCGGCTCACAAGTAGCAGTCAGATGCGAGATGAATCGGGCAATGTAATTCAGTCGTCCTAGGAAACCTCTGACTTCTTTCTCTGTTTTTGGAGTCGGCATTTCTTGTATGGCTTTCACCTTGGCAGGGTCCACCTGAATACCTTTATCACTTACAATGAAACCTAGCAATTTTCCGGATCTTACCCCAAAGGTGCATTTGTTGGGATTCAATCTCAGCTTGTACAACTTGAGTCGGTCAAATAACTTCCTCAGATGGTCAAGGTGCTCCTCCTCAGTTTGAGACCTTGAAATCATGTCATCAACGTATACCTCAATCTCATGATGGATCATATCATGAAATAAAGCAACCATGGCACGTTGATAGGTTGCCCCAGCATTTTTCAATCCGAATGGCATGACCTTATAACAGAAGGTGCCCCACTGAGTCACAAAGGTAGTCTTCTCCATATCTTCTGGAGCCATCTTGATTTGATTATACCCTGAAAAACCATCCATGAAGGAGAACACCTTGTGTTGAGCAGTATTGTCGACAAGAACGTCGATGTGGGGTAAGGGGAAGTCATCCTTGGGGCTGGCCCTGTTCAAGTCCCTATAGTCGACGCACATTCTGACTTTGCCGTCCTTCTTTGGTACTGGCACCACATTGGCAATCCACTGAGGGTAAGAAGTCACTGCAAGGAAACCGGCATCAAACTGTTTCATAACCTCGGCTTTGATCTTTTCAGACATCTCTGGACGCATCCGTCGGACTTTTTGCTTTACCGGAGGGCAATCTTCCTTGGTTGGCAGGTGATGAACTACAATGTCGGCGTCCAAACCAGGCATATCCTCATAGGACCAAGCAAAAATCTCCAGGTAATCCTGTAGCATCTGGATCAATCGTTGCTTCACGCTGAGCTCTAGATTGGCACCAATCTTGACCTCTTTCCTATCTGTCTCGGTACCCAGGTTAATCGTCTCCACCGGCTCTTCATGTGGTTGAATAGCTCTCTCCTCCTGGAGTAGCAGTCTTGCGAGTTCACCAGGCACTTCGCAATCATCTTCACCTTCGTCTTCGGCCAAGTTGATCGGATTTTCGAAGTCATAACTGGCGGTAGCAGAGCTGTTACCAGTGAGATCCAGGGTGGATTGAAACCTGTATAGGTGAGTGTGTGTAAATATAGCTGTTTTGCAATATGTATAACACAGAAAGAAAAAGAGCGCAAGATTTGAAATGCAACAAACGTCCAATGTTTTGATTGATGATATATGAAAATGTCATACAAAAAGCCCTCACAAATGGAGCTACGATGCCCCGGGTAGGACACCGAGCCAACAAAGTTTTAACATATTGTTTGTTACAAATTTGGAAATCAAAGAAATCAATTACTGCGTGACAAATGTGATAGGTGTAAAATCCTTTGTCGTCCAGTTGCTTGATCCGTCGCTGGTAGTTGGGTAGATCCAACTGTCAAACTCTGCTTCCTCTACATCCTCCTCAATAGCATTCACCCTTGAACTGGAGATAAACACCTGAGCCTTTCTGATCTTCTCCTTGCGCACATCCCTCTGAGCCTCTACAGTAAAGCCCAGCCCAAACTTGTCGTTCTTCTGAGTGAAGTCAGGGAGCTGACCCCAGTTTGCACAATCTCCTTTCTGAACCACAGCCCGGGCATCCCTTAGGGAAGCCATCTTCAAGGAAACATTCTTCTCGACTGTTGCTTCTGCTGCTGCTGAAATTGGATGTACCTCCTCGAAATGCTGAAAGGGGGTTTCAATAAACTCCCCGTCCATCTCAATGTATCTGAAGGAATTCAAATGGCTCACCATATACTCCTCTTCTCCTTGCACAGTGACGATCTTCCCTCTAACAGGGTACTTCAGCTTCTGGTGCAAAGTAGAGGTTACTGCCCCAACTTTATGGATCCAAGGTCGACCCAATAGACAAGAGTACGATGGACGTATATCCATCACATAAAAAGTAGAGTCAAACACTTGAGAGCCCACACGAATAGGGATGTTAACCTCTCCATGAACCATCCTTTTGGAACCGTCGAAGGCCCTGACTATGATATTGCTGGGCTTCAGTTCTAGGCCTTCATAATCCAAACGGTCTAAAGCCTTTTTTGGTAGGACATTCAAGGAGGAACCAGTATCCACCAATACATGCGCCAGAGTAGTGCCCCTGCATTCGATAGAGACATGCAGGGCATCGTTATGGTCTCTTCCCTTCGCAGTCAGGTCAGCAACTGAAAAACCCAGGCCATTGTCTGCTGTCAGATTTGCTACACAATCAGTGAACTGGACTGCAGTTGTCTCCTGCGGCACATGGGCTGTTTTGAGAAATGAAATCAAGGCTTTAGCATGGGCCTCGGAGCATAGAAATAAAGAGAGCATGGAGATCTTGGAGGGCGTATGCCCCAGCTGCTCGACAACATTGAAATCACTTTTCTTTATTATTTTCAGGATCTCCTCCATTTCTTGTTGGGAGGCCTCAGCATTTATAGGTATTGGTGCCTCCATCCGGGCAGGCTCTTCTTCAATCCCTTTGCCCCGAGCATTTGATGACTCGGCAGCAGGGGAAACAACTTGATCAGCAGTAGGAACAGGTAAACTTGTAGGTGTTATAAAGAGGGGTTTTCGAATAGCGGGCGGTGCAATGTCAGGCGAGAAGAGCCTGCCACTGCGGGTAACCTTGGCTGGACCAGTGATATCGCAAATACTGGCGCCAGTGTCGAATTCTTGTTTGATTCCATTCACATATACGTCTGCCCCATAATGCCAGGGGATAGCTTTATCAGATACGTAGGGGAGAGGCCCCGGAACAGTAATAACCACAGGTGCAACAGTCATGATTTGAACAGGCTTCTTCGGGAGAGCCTTGATTGGATTTTTGAAGATGGTAACCACAGAAACTTCTTTTACCGGAACCGACTGAACAACAGACTTCTTAAACAGAATCTCCTTGCTATCCATTAGGTTTTGAATGCCTAACTTCAGCAAGGGACAACCAGATAGGGAAACAGCACAGAACAGGCAACCTTCACTGCAACCCGGAAATAAACCGGCCAGCAGTAGGTTCTTCTTGACAGTCAAAAGAGGGGTAACAACTTCATTTACCGAAACAGCATACAACTCTTCCTCAATGGCATTTACTCTATGCTGGGGCATATGAGCAGTTACAACATTTGGTCTCTTTGGCGCTTCAAACTGAATTTCCTTTGCATCGATCAGATCTTGCACTTTGTTTCTCAAGGCCCAACAATCATCAGTAGTGTGCCCGGGACTATCAGAATGATAAGCGCACCGGGCATTTGGGTTATACTTAGGAGACGTAGTGTTGACGACCTTAGGAGCTTCTTTGAGGGTCACCGGGTTGGCGGATAAAAGTTGGGGTAAAATTTGAGATAAGGTCATACTCAGTCGAGAATACTGCCTCTTGGGCCTTTCGCTTCTTTGTTGATTGTACTGCTGAGGAGCAGCAACAGGTTTCGAGATGACCAAAGCATTGACGGCTTGGCGACTTTCGGGCTTGATCTGTCTTCTAGGACCATAGACGGCACTTGCTTCTTTCTTAAACGGCCTCTTCTCAGCGCTTGTGGAGGCAGCCTTTTGTATCTTGCCTGACCTGATGCCAGCTTCAATCCTTTCTCCCGTCAATATCAAATCTGTAAACCCAGCGGAGGAGTTACCGACCAAATGATTGAAAAACGGACCAGACAACGTCCCTAGAAACATATCAACCAGCTCCCGATCAGTCAATGGAGGCTGCACCCTGCCAGCCAAATCTCTCCATTTTTGAGCGTACTCTTTGAACCCTTCACCCGTTCCTAGAGACATACCCTGAAGTTGGGTGCGCGTAGGAGCAAGATCAGAATTGTATTGGTATTGTCTGTAGAATGCGCTTGCCAAATCTTCCCAGTGTCGGATGCCAGTTCCATCCAATTGGTAGAACCATTCAAGCTGTGACCCCGAGAGGCTATCTTGGAAGAAGTGAATCCAGAGGTTCTTATCTGCCGTGTAAGGTTAGATTTTCCTTACGTACGACCTCAGATGCAACTTTGGGCAGGAGACCCCATCATACTTGGCGAAGGCAGGCGCCTTAAACTTGTGTGGAATTACTACCCCAGAAGATAACCCCAAATCTCCGAAATCCAGCCCCCGCACATTCTAAATTTCCATGGCGCTCAAGCGGTCCTCCAATTGTTTGTATCTGTCAGCAGCAGGTGGGTATTGTTCGTTGTTGTAGTCCGTCTCATTGTCGGAGACTGCGGGACTAGGAGCTCCTCCCCCTTGGGGACTGTTTTTCTCAGCAGAAGAAGTAGTTGGATCAGCTTCATTATGGAGTGTGTTCCCAAATCTGCGTCCGGTGTTGAACAACGCAGTCCTCTTTTTCTTCTTCTTCTTCAGGAGTAGAGTCTTCAACTCTTGCTGACCTTGGGCTAGGCTTAGGACCATCTCTTGAAATTGTGCATTTTGGGCCTGAAGGGCCTTGATTGCTTGCTCACTGTAGGAGTCTGGATTCATGATGACTGTGCACACAAACAGCGAAGAAAATTAAGCAACCTGTGAAATAGGGTACCTGCTATGCATATGGTGCGATGGAATGCGTATATATGCAATGCATTCAAGGATTTAGAATATTCACAATTTGTTGTAGACAAAAAGAACGCACATCATATTAATAAGGAGAAATCCGTTAGTACATAAATGCCCCATGGGCCAAATATTACAAAATGACTCCTTAAGGCAAAAAAACATTGCGCATCCTCTTTGGTGCGATGTAGGTATTGAGATTCCTCTCCTCGTGCAGTAGGCGGGTGAGTTCCAGGACTTTCTTTTCACTAGCATGTAGACTGGTCTCAAGAGAATTCCGTTCTTCCTTAAGCTGGATCCAGCTCTTCTGCATCTCTTCCCAGGACGTGGGCATGTCAGGATGTTGAATGGTGTAGGACACCTCTCCTTCCAAGACTGGTTCTTTGATCACAGGGAGCATATGAGGATAAGGCATCACTAACTTCTGGGAGCGGGCTCGTACCCACTTGAGATAAGGTTCCAACGGGATGGAGTTCATGTGCCCCAGTGTCTTGCTGTCTATCCTACTTGGCATCCTCCAAGCTCTGATAAATCTCTAACGAAGTCCCTGAGTATCGTTGTCGAGCTCAAAAACTATGTTAGGAATTAACATGTCATGAGGGCCATCCCTCCGAGCATAACCAAACTGTCTCCACGCCAGGCATGGGTTGTAAGTAATACCTCCTTTGATTCCAAATAAAGGAACATTAGGGTACTCCCCGCAACGATCAATGATAGTGACGTCTTCCCTGGACCTAGGGCACCAATGTATATCTGCATGCGTGAGAGTCATTAACCGTTGTGACCATCTCAAGCCCCGCTCGTTCTTCAAAACTGATTGTGGAAGGTGCGAAATAAACCACCTTCCCAGGAGAGGAGTGCAACACATGAGGACACCCCTTCTTCTCATGGTTCGAGTGTAACATGAGTGAAGGATGTCCCCCAACAACGTAGGTATAGGATTCCTGGTCATGAAGATCTGGATAGCACTGATATCAATAAGCTGATCTGGGTTAGGGAATAATACCAAACCATAGACAAGGAGGGCCATAACTTCTTCAAAAGCTTGTAGGTCAAGGGAGTTCCAACATTCTTGGGCCTTCTCGAACAGAAACCTGGCTAAGAACCCCTTGATACCACTTCTAACTTCCCAATGTCCCTTGAGGTCAGACGGTTGTAGGCGTAAGGCTTTAGCAATCTCTTCAAGCCTGGGTTCCTCTTCCGTACCGTTGTAGGGTAGTTGATCAAGGATAGGGACCTTCAGAAGTCGGGAGAACTCTTCCAATGTAGGCACCAATTGATAATCCGGGAAGGTGAAGCAGTGATGCAGAGGGTCAAAGAATTGGAACAAGACTTTTATCATATCTTCCTCAATGTTGGTGTTAACCAAGCTGATGAGTCTTCCATGTCTCTCACTGAATGAAGAACCCTCGGGAATCCTGGACATAAGTTCCTTAAGCTAAGGAGGGATCTTTACAAGGCTAATCTGAATTGTCTTTCTGCGAGCAGTTTCCATGTCCTATAAAACAAGAACAAAGATGAAGATTCGAAACCCTTGAAATGGTTAGTCAATGCACATGATGTTGTATGATGTTATGATTAAATACACCACAAATATTCACAAAGGCAAACATGGTAAGGCACACAAGTCACACAAGACAAACCCTTAGAGTTTAGGCCTGCATGGGGTCTGGGTATTACCCTCTTGAAGTTTGGTGGGCTCAACCTGTCCTATTAGAAGTAACCGGGTTCTAAGGGTCCCAATATCACTGGATTACTTTCATTGTTCATCGTTTCGATTTAGCCACTGAACTGGCGACCGAAATATTCCAGGAAAGCAACCCTCAATCGAGTGTAGCATCGAGTATCAACCAACCTCGGACTGCACCAAAGTCAGTTATCTCACTACCCTAAAAAGGCCAAGATGGTTCAATTAAGGTTCCTAAGGTCAGTTGATGCTTCGCGACACCACGCGGCGGCCCCGTACTCTCCTTGACTGAACTCAAGGGTTACCGGTACACACCAAAGTGCCACATCAACGTAGCAGACTGCTTCAACCATGTCGGTATACCCCGCACAGTTCCCTCACAGCCTTGTTGCTACTTTCTAACAAGGTATCCCCAGATCCGGGTTAGGATCTATAAAACTCCGATACAAGGCCCACAAATTTAAAAGCAAACAAGACAATCAATTGAAAACAAAAGTGATCTAAACCCTAAGGTAACCCCACTTTAAAAATTATCCCCAGCAGAGTCGCCAGTTCTGTGATACGGTGGGAGAACTGACTAGTGTTTTGCGTTCGTATTCGCACTTGTGCGGTTGAGCAAGAGTCGCCACCGACTTTTTATTTTATCCTAAAGGAAAGGTTAAAAAGCACAGCAAAAACCTTTTGAGATATTTCGTGGGTCCGGGGGGTAGATTATGAAAAGGGAAGGTATTAGCACCCTTTTCATCCATGGTTATCCATGGGCTCTTAGTTACTTGGTTTTTTTAGATCACTTGCCTTGTTTTTCGATTGCTTTGAAAATGGTGTGTATGTGGGTACTTTGAAAATGTTTTGAAAAAGATGCCTTGTCTTAGGCAACTAATGTATTTGACTCGTGTTTGAGTGTTTTACAAAAGTGTGAATCTTTTCGAAAAGATGTTTTCGAATGTTTTTGAGAGTTTGTTTGAAAGTGTTGTGGATTGTGGTTTTTGAAAAGAAGGCAAGTGTTTTTGCAAATTTGATATCAAGTAACTAAGAGTTTTGTCTACCCTATTGTACTCAAAGGTTTTTTGTTATGTTTTAACCCCTTTTAACAATTTTGTTCCACCATTGAATTTGATGGACAATCTTGCATTTAGGAAGTTTGTTCGGGACGGGCGCGGGTCATCGTATGGACCATGAATGCAATGATGCCAAGTGTCTTTGGCAATTTGTTTTGAAGGGACTATGATCATTCCGTTTAGGCAACACTTTGAGGGACTTATGATCATTTGATTTTGTTTTGCCAAGGATACTCGACGTGCAAGCATGGCCCATTTTTGGAAGGCAACATGTGGGATCACCCTAGGGGGTGCAAGTGTGATTGTGTATTGATTACATGTATTTGTCTTATATTAGGTTATCTAGCGCTTGATTTTATGTACATACAAACCCTAGGTCTAACCATGGTATAATTGGAAAACTGTAAATTGCGGAATGTAAAATCTACGCTATTACAAAATAGTATCCGGGAGTGGGGGTATAAATGTACAAGAGGGGATGAGACTTATAGTATCCAATAAGTTACAACCAAATCGAATGTGCGATCAAATGTAAATATCAAATATACAAATATAAGATAAAAGTGTGTATAGGGCAATGTATTGTGTAAGTGTAAATGTGAGATGTATATGAGTATGTGTAATTATTTACAAGCGCGATAATGTGAAATTGAAGCGTATTAGGGCTTTTGACCTAGATATGCGTTTTAATGAATCTTTGATTTTTGTATTCAGATTATGGAATGATGTATCATTGTTTATTAAAAAAAATGTTTTAATTAAGTGTTTTAAGAATTTTAATATTAGAAAAAAAGTATGAATTTTGTCTATTATGTACAAGGATGTATTTTAATTAAAAATGTTTTCAAATTAATTATGTATGAAAAAAGTATTTTATTATTGTTATGCAAATATATACTTAAAAAGATATTTTAACTATATATGATAAAAAATGTATAATATGCACAAAATATATTTTAAATAAAAGAGTAAACAAATAAAAGGAAACAAGTATTTTCAATTTTAATATATGATAAAAAAATGTTAAGTTAGAAAAATATATATGGTTTAGTAAAAAAAAGAAAAAGGTTAATGTTTATATAAAATGTTTTATTAGGAAAAAAAAAGATAAAAGGGCATTTTAATGGGCTTAGGCGGATTAGAGGCAAGGTGGGGGGTGAGAATTAAGATGCTTGGGCTTGGATGCATCAGAAACGCGCTGGCCCATATTTGATTCAACAATTTTAGGGTTTGGGATTTTGTCATTCAGTCTTGGAACATGCTTAGGGTTAGCAGCGGCGCATTCGTACATTCGTCTTCTCCGATCATCAACTTCCTGAACGCTTTTCCTCCGGCCACCAGTGTCACTCCGAAGCCTTTCTTCCCTCCATAACATGAACTCAGTGCCCTTGATACAAGGTTCGTTTTGGTGTTTATGCTTTTATCTCTGTTTTTACGAATTTGTGTTTTAATTTGAGTTCTGATTCCTGAATTCGCACTATTATGAGATAGTGAAGAGGAAAGGGGGAGAAGATTGGCTACCTGACTTTGGAGATGGAGGAGAGGCGGAATGGAGACGCTTAGGAGGCCGGGACGGCGTGAGCGTGATGCTTGCTTTGCTTCTGATGACCCTGGTATCTTTTATCTTTTCGCCATTCTTTAGGGATTTGATGATGATTTGTGCTGAGAAGCCCTATCCTGAAATATGCTCACTTCTTTACCTCTTCTACTTTTGTCCCTTTGAATTGTTGGTGGCCTTTAGAGTTGATGCCCTTGGAATGTATTTTGCTTGTGATGTATGTTTACTGAGTTCACCTCTTTTCTCCTCTCTTGAACGCTGTATACTTGTTTGTATCGCCCAGTGATGTTTTCTACTGAGGGCCTAGGTTGCCTTTGAATTTTTGCTTTGAATTGTTGCCTTGAACTGGATGAACTTTCTCTCTTCTTCTTGAATGCTGTATACTCGTTTTCGTTGCCCAATGATGTTTTACTGAGGGCTTTTAGGCTTGAGATGTTATGGCTTTGAGTTTGATAGACATGGTGAATTTGCTTCAAGTAAGGTTGTGATATTTTCAGGTTATGGTTAGTATTGGTTTTGACAGTGGGTAAAGGTAGGTTGTGAGTTTAGACTGGTCTTTGGGTTCATGGTTCTTTGACAGGTTAATGATTGTTTGTGGTTTTCTTGACAGTAGGTTGGCTTGACAGGATGCTATGGTTTGACAGGGACTTTGGTAGTTTTGTTTATGTTTTTGTGTGATATAGGCAGCAGGTTATGTTGTTGGACTTGGTGTGCTTCTGGTTTTATGAGGTTTTGCCTTGGGCTTGAGCCTGGTAGCAGGTTTTGGTATGTTATGTTGAGGTGTTTTACAGGGGCAGGTCGAGCTTTAGCATGTTTGAGGTTTGGCCTTATGTTATGCTTGATTTCAGATCTGAACTTGGCTTATGTTTGACAGGAGGTGGGGTTGAACCTTTTTTCTCTTTCTTTCTTCTGGTTATGTTGTTTGCAGATTATATATTTTTCTTGTGATATTGGTGCTTGGCTCAATCAGGTTTTTTACTCAGTATATTTCCTTGTGTTCTTTTGTCCTCTTTCTCTTGGTCTTTGGCGCCCAATCTTTATTCAAACCTTGGTATTCTCTTTGATCCAAGCTTGCTGGGTAGTTTTACAAAGTTTCTTGGCACTTTTCTATTTTTGGTAACTGTCTATGCTGTGTACTTCTGCCCAGTTTTGAATAATGCTGAATTGTATTCTCTTTTTTGTATATCTTTTCTGTCTTCCCTGCCTAAGCCTAAAACCTGCCTATGCTGCTTTATCTCTCTTCTTCTCATTTTTCAGTACAGTTTAATATTATTATATGATTTCCTGTATTATTTCTGAAGGGGCCCCTCTATGCTGGGAAATGATGATTTAAGATTTTAGCTTGCATAATACATTTCTTGACTACATCCTCTTTATCTCTTTTTTTTGACAGTTTGGATAGATTTTCTGTTTTGACAGTAAATTGCCCTTTTGCTTTTGGTGGAAAGTGGAATTGGATTTGAACTATGTAGTTTGAACTTTGGATTTGAGATTCTATGCAGCTTGAATTTTGGAACTTATGCATTTGACATTTGCATTCATGAATAAAAATCTTCCCTCTCTGTGAACCGGGAGAAATCCCGTGATTTGCAGAGAGGGTCAACTGATCCCAGTCAGTGGCCTCTAATGATGAGCAAATTTTAACTGTCTCTTTTAATTTCAATTGCTTTCTGACTTCCTCTTTCTTTCTTTTTTGCAGATAAAAAATGGAGCACCGAAACGGAGTGAAGAATGAAGAATTAGAAATAGGATAGAATTTTTATTTTCAGTTTAATTCTTGTACATTATTATTATTTTAAATACTTTGTAATACATATTCGTATCCAAATAATAACAATTGTAACAATTATTAAATGTGAAATAAAAAATTCATTGGTATTTAATTCTCTTTCAATTCCTTTTCTTTAATTGTTTACTTGTTATTTATAGTTCCTTAAATAAAATAAAATGAAAGTTTAAATTTCAAATATTTTAATTCTTAGAACCATAAATAATCAACTAAACCTTTGATGATCAAAATAAATGAATTCGACGTATCCATTATTCAAAGCAACGCACAGTCGAACACAAAAACTTAATCAGATGCAATCCTTTTTTCACTGATTCTTTTGCCAAGCACTGTAATTCCATATTGCACACATCCCTTTTGACTGGTGAATTCAAACCAACTACCTCCTTTACTGATTAAATCAAGATAACGCGAATTTTAACCCGAATCTCGGAATAAACTGCAAGGTGCGGTAGAATTTAAATTCTTCTAAGAATATGCCCATAAAACCTTAATTCCTGATTAAATGCTAAATAACGCTCGCCTGATCAAAATTGAACCAAAAATCATCCAAACCCTAAGCCAACTGTATAAGACAAATCAGAGCTCTGAAAATCAGTAAAAACCCTAATTTTGCTTGACTGTCAAGAAAAGTCCGTTTGTCCGATTCTTGTGCCAGTTTGAAAAGTCAGGAAATGTCTGAAGCTGAGATTGCTTGTAGAAAAATGCGAGGGCAAATTTTGGGGTACAACACTATGTAAGAGGAAAAATGTTTAAGGGCATAATCTTAAACTCGACAAGGGTGGCTTGTACTATGCCTTGTGCTCAATATAGACATGGGTAAAAAGGATAATTATACATATAAACATTATCACATAATGCTTTCTCCCGATTACATAACATTTTCATCACTTGGATAACAATGTTGTATTTTGTAAGCATCATCATTCTCCTTCTTCAGTTGCTGAATCTACCAACATGCTGTTCAAATTAAAACTTTCCTTCATCGTACATAGACCGATCATTAAATTTCCATCATTCTTCTCCACAAGGTCATACTCCTTAAACATGGATCTTTCTAGAATGGTGCTCCTTATCCTATAAGTTCCCATGATCTAAAAGAGTTATTTCTAGCCTATCTTACTCACCTTCTCTAGGTCATTTTATGCGTCAAAATGATCACATACGAAATCAAATCTATCAACTCTTATCTTAGAGAAGGATAACACTTGACTTCCAGGAGGCTCCTTAGAAGATACCCTTGATAGGATTCTGTCACACCATCATATAAGGAAACTCATTTCCATAAGGATATAAAGGCTCCTTCCTCCAAGTTAATATGAATCTTACCTAAGTTGGCCTTATGTTTCTTGGACATACGTGAAAACCTAATATCACCAGGAAGAGGCCTCATAATGGAAATTGGTGTGGCATGAATAATATTGTTATCATCCACCAGCTTCCTCTTCTTGAGAATATGAATCAACAAACCAGATGGAACTCTTTTTGGATTGATAACCCCTACATCGCCTCTCGTAGCCTACGCCTTCTCTAGCAACACCTCCCTTTCCAGCACCGATAATGGATCCATTCTCTCAACATAAAAACAACGTCAAAGGTTTGAGAGAAAATAAATAAATAGGATTGAATGCAGATAAAACAAAACACGCGTAAATAATCATCTAGAACTGGATTATTCCTCTCACAATCAATCAACTCCTTAACAATTAGAACATGAAACTATTCTAAAAGTAAACACCATCCTTTTTCGCCTCATTGAGTTTATCATAGTCGAAACCTGGTAAGAACAGAGGCTCGCCCATCCAGCAAAGAGGAAATTAATGTGATATGTCCTCCTAAAAAATAACCCCCATGACAATCATTGTCACCTTAAATTTGGAAAAAATTGTCTTTCCAGTTCTTGTAATTAGATGAGTACATGGTGAGTAGTCCCCCACTAGGAACAGAACTCATAGAAGTTCATCTACTCTTATCAACCTCTTTTGTTCCATAAAACAAAAACAAAATGCTTATGGTAGGCATGATCCCCAAGGGCCCCATAAAGGATCTAGAACCCTCTTGCAAAATGGGGGGGGGGGGGGGGTGTTAATCGCGGTTAAATGTCGGCCTCAAAGATAGTGAATTGGATTTCTACCTCTAAATAAGTTATAACTCTTGTATACATATAAAAGACTTTCCTTCCATCCCTCGAGGATGTTTCATGCAAGTCTTCTCACCTTCCACTCAAAGCTCTAGAAAAATGGCGTCTTCATTCCCAATGGTTGATATGTATAAATCCCCACATAGGACTTTTTACCCTTGATTTATTATTAAATAAATATTTAATGCACATAACTTTGTCACAAAAAATATTTAAGCTTGTATGTGAAGTTTCCATCGATAATCATGCATGTCCTAGATAAGAAGATATCAAAATAACATCATTAATTATACTCTATTTTCTATCAGACCTGCTATAACTATTACAGTAACTCCCAAACATCGTCATTTCAATAAAGGTCCAATTTACTTTACTATATGCCTGCCTCAAACTCTAAAAAAACAACGCCATGATTCCCATTTTTCCTTGTGGGTGTTAGGGTCAACTGCACTACCATTAGCATCATAATCCCTAAGGAATACCATCTTCTAAGCAAGAAACGAAAGAATATTAAAAAGGATGATAATAAATTACTTGTTCCAAGGCTTCATGAAAAGGCGAAGAAAGTTGGGCTCGTAGGAGCAAGCAAAATAGCAAGATGAAATAATTGTTAAGTGAAACAATTACAAGGAAAATGTGCGATGAAAGTGGAAAACTAACACTTTGATATTTATAAAGGGAAAAAAACCCTCTGGTCTAAGTAATTATCATTAGCATATATCCATCATTAGTGTGACAGAACATCAAGGGCTCTACTCGCGAGCATGCAAGCCAAAAGATGGTTTAGGTTAACTGGTCTTTCTGAATACATTTTTAATCATTTCAATCATTAACGACATGCTTAGTTTTATGATTAGACCATTTGATATTAAATCAATTGTCTACACCATTCAGACAGAAGACCACTATCAAATTCGATCTTAAACCCATAGGTGACATCAAATTTACATATGATATCACCCTTAACCAATTCGTCTTTGCAAGCCTCGTGTTTGAGGGACTATGGATGATCATGTCTTCTCGCTTAACCATTTCTCTGTTGTTGGTCTTGTGCTTGAGGGAATGTGAATCGTTATGTCATACTCTAAGTCCAATGAATCTCAAAGGTTTCAGTCCATTAACTCCTCTAACTCGCAAATAAGGCAAGAAATACTATATGGAAGCAGTGTCATGTCATATGGGTGAATCCTTCCTTTTCTTAAAATCAACGTCTATTTCTAAAGAAAATATTTGAGCTAATGTATTTGATAATTTAATAATTTTGTATGTCATACAATTGTTCTTTTATTTTGAGCTTTTCCAATCAAGTCATGTATTAGAAAGTTATAGAAAGAATGTTACAATTATAATTCAATTTGTTTGTATAATAATTTATAATACAATTCAATCAACATAATCCTAAGAGAAGAGTGTTGTTTTTATGGTTAAAGTTATTTTAATTTTATGTAAAAAATAAAAAAATTTAACAAAAAGTCTGCGGACAAAATCCACTCCGCTCCGCCTTAGCCCACTTTTCAAAGTGGATTAGACGGGACATGTCAACTTAAAGTATCGAGCTGAAAACCTCAATCCAACCCATTAAAAATAACAGATCAAACAGGCCGACCTAATAAATCTGACCCGTTTTACCACCCCTAATCAAAAACCTAAAAACTCTAACTTGATTAACCGCATACAAGATCATTTTTATAGTACCGACCACAAATACATATACAAGAGCTTTCATTTAAAATTGTGCTAGGACAAAAGGACTGAAAATTCTCTTCAAGTAACTAATAAAGGTCAAGATCACAATAGCTATATTTTATACAAGCTCGGTCAAGATCACAATGACTTTATTTTACACAAACTCGGATCAAGGTATGCGCCAAGAGTTGGTGTGCAACGCGTGCCGGCATCGTTTTATATTATTTAGAAAAGTGATTTATTTATTAAAGCAACATGCAAATAGCATCATTACAGATTTGGATCTCATTCGTAATGATGCTGTCTAGCTTTGAACCTTCATCTTTTGTTTATTCGCAGTATTATTTTGACAAATAAATAGTTAGTTCAATCTTAATCTTATATTATACGGCGGAAAGCGATGTAAAGACAGGATGTGGGATGGTGGTTTAGGAATCTTTTCTACCGTAAAATGTGGACGGCTAAATGGCCTTTAAGCCATAGAAAGAACGACACATATTGTGAAAGTGTTAACATTTTTGTATTTGCTTTTAGTTTTGTTCACCGTTTTGCCAACAACTTTGATTTCAATTGCGGCCTAAAAAGGGGAAAAACTCTCATTTATTTAACAATAGATAAATACTTAGACAATTTCACTTTTCATGGTTATTACAAGAACAATCTATAGTCCACTATACAAAGATATCTAATCCAGTAAGACAAATCTATTTTCCATGAAAATCATATTAACAAAAATATCATGAGAATAATAACCGATAGAATTATAGACTTGAACTCCATTATATTATGCACTAATGAATTGACCTCCTATAAAACCATTGCGTTGGTATTTTATAATAATCTATGCACGTTGAGCTAACGCTACTACTAGGCAAACACGCATGGTGCAATACTATATACCTAAAACAACTCTTTTAATACTCTCTCACAAGCTCAATGAGAGATGAAAGTCATGACTTTGAACTTGGTGTGAAGCTCATGAAAAGCATGGGTGACTAGTAGTTTTGTGAGTCTGTCTGCAATTTCCAAGGAAATGAGACCATGTTGAATCTTCATTCTCTTGGGGATAACTCGTTCACAAATGAAATGAATATCGAGCTCAATGTATTTTGTATGAGCATAAAGAATAAGATTATGCGACAGCAATATAATTCTGAGATTATCACAAAGAAGAGTAGGAGGAAGGAAAGGTATCGCAAGCTTGATGACGAGTGATTCCAACTAAAGTAATTCATAAGTCATGTGTGCTAAAGCACAATATTCATCTTTCGTGTATGACTGAACAACAAATGATTGTTTCATGGAGCTCTAAGACATTAAATTTGGGCTAAAGAAAATGCAAGACCCAAAAGTAAATTCAAGATCATCTGGATCACTTGTCCAATTTGAGTCACTATAAGTCTATAGAGAAAGCTTGTGAGATATTGGAGCTGAAAAAAGCAAGAAATCATGTTCAATGGTGCAACTGAGATATCATATAATCCTTTTGACAACTAACCAGTGAGATTCTAATGGGGAGACCATGAATT
This sequence comes from Vicia faba, assembly GCA_948472305.1. Taxonomy (NCBI): domain Eukaryota; kingdom Viridiplantae; phylum Streptophyta; class Magnoliopsida; order Fabales; family Fabaceae; genus Vicia; species Vicia faba. The sequence continues at coordinate 264,988,913 of OX451741.1, read as the reverse complement.
AACGAGTTTTATTCACACTAAAATCAATGTCAGGTCTAGTGAGTGCCACATATTGAAGGGCCAAAACCATAGAGTGATATAAATAAGGATATGAGAGGATGGGAGACCCGTGTTTGCTAAGTTTGCAATTGTTTAACATAGGAGTGGTGATACCTTTTCATTACACATCTTGGCTCGAGCCAACAAATCTCGAATGTACTTTTTCTGAGTGAGAAGAAGACCACCAGTGAACAAGTGTTTGATTTCAATCCCAAGGAAGTATTCAGGCTTTCCTAATTTCTTGAGGTCAGAGGTAGCATGAAGTGAATCAATGAGCTTGTGAACAAAGTAGAAGAATGGCATGTAATAAGATTAACATATACAAAGACCAATGCATAGAGATTAATGCCTTCACTAAAACAAATAACGCTTCTAAGCTCAGACGCGAAATGCATTTTATCTCTGTAAAAGAAGAGAGGTAACCAAGGTCGTCATGATAAGTCTCCACTTAACATCTCGGTGTTTCAAAACCACGAGGGATATAATTATATGCACATGAGTTCAAACCCCAAGAGTCGCACTTTTATTATTTTCAAAACTAGCGTATCTTTTATCTCGATTTCTCCAAAACAACGAGGGGTATATACATTGTATTGTTTACCCAAAATATCACATTGTTTGTCCAGAATATTACATTTCTTACACAAAGTATATTAAAATTAAAATAAAAGTCAAATTCTCTAGGGTGGTTCAAGACAAAAACCAAATTCCATCAAGATTTTGATTTAGATCTCCGTATTATTGAATCTCGGGGAAGATATTCCGTTGGATGTTACATGAAATTGTTTCTGATGAAAAAAAGTAATTAATATAAAAAATCAAATAATTATTGATTCGAATAAATATTTAAGAAAACAAACTTTGAACCTAGAAATTTTATTGCACTTGCATCGTAGAAATATGTTGTAGCCACTCTTGCAATGCATCCCAGAACTTTGAACCCAGAAATTTTCAAGCGCTCCATATGTATTTTTTAAGTTAGATTTTCTATATTCAACATGATTTTATAATGGATGTTCCTTAAGTTTCACGCGGATTACTAATGGTAGCGCCTTAACTCTTGATAATCATTAAGTAGACAACAAAGATTTGTGAAGACCGATAAATATAGTACAGAAAAACACTTAATTATCACCTAGGTCATGACAAATCACCGAGGTGAATAAGTTATTTATTTAATTTTTTAGTTACATTGTTTTCACAAAATATTAAAAATACAATGTATGCAACAAATCTTTACTGATATAAAGATTTAGATGCTAGAGGTCCCATGTTAGAAGTTAAAGAATTGTTTCCAGAGCCAATGAAAAATTTTATTTTCTGCACTTGCAATCCATCCAAGAAATATGTTGTAGCAATTCATGAAATGGACTAGTGTAAATATTTCCTCTCTTTGGGGCGACTTCATATTATTAAGGATTATGGTACAATTTGTGTAACAAGTATTATTTATAGTAAAATATGATTATTATACCCCTCGACTTAATAATAAAACCGAGGTATTTTATCATTCCTTTTTAAATATCACCTCGATTTAGGTAATAAAACAAAGGCGTTTTTTATTTTATTTTAACGATTACATTTACATAGAATATTAAAATAAATTATTTACAACAAATATTTTCCGCACTTGCAATCGATCATGAAGAATGATGTTTGAATGTCATAAGTTTGCCTTCAAATTCACCATTTTTAACTGTCTGTTTGTTTGAAGAGAAACGAGTACACAAAAAATTTCTTACTATTTCTTTGATTAGAAACTCAGTTTTAGAAGCTACATTTTCAATCAAAGCTAACAATCCATCTTTCATTATACATGTTTTATTGCGTATCCATCTTTCATCATACATGTTGTGTTGCACACCCTTAAACTCAAGGATTTGAATGCATATAACTTCTAATAAGTTATTTGTTTCAAATAATGTGTTAATTCTCTAATTTATGTTATTGGCATTATGTTTAGTAAAACTAATATAGCAGTAATATGTTAAATAGGATGTATTAAACTTGCTAAGAAGAACAGGGTGAGTAAGAAGTCATATTTTATGAAGAAACGTGTTGAGATGGAATGTTTCATCCTCTAGAATAACATATCAGATAAGATTTCCTATGCAAAGTCATTCAACATCGCATCTGTGTTGAGCTGGAGTGTTGGATTCTGTTATGTTTTAACCTATGCAGAATATTCTGGGAATATTCTGCAATCCTATATGGCGTTGTTTTGTTAGGTCTGGAAGATTCAATCAGAATTCAAGAAGAAAATATACTTTCTAAATATGGAGACATTTTAGAAAACTAATGATTGAAGACCTATTTTATAGCAGAAAGTTCTGCTAATTTGTAGCAGTTCTTATGTTGTGATTTGAAACCCAAATCTAGTTGGGAAAAAGGTTATAAATAGAAGCATTGTAACCTAAGAAAGGCACTAGTCGAAAATGTAACTTTCATATTATTAAGGCCGAGTCTGTGCCACTCTCTAGGAGACTTAGTTTGTGTGATCCACTCGGGTTATGAGTTGGATTGTGTTCCTTAAGTTGTAAGGTTCTGTTCTCCTCGAAGCTATGAAACAAGAGTGAGTATTGTTGTTGGAGGAAGCTTGTAAGTAACTCCAAGTTATTGTTCTTAGTCAAGAGTCTTGGCTAGGTATTGTTTTAGAAGCGAGTCTTCTAATATTGTCATGAAAGTGTGTCTTTTGGTTTTGTGTAACCGAAGTGTGTCTTCCTATTTGGATCCAATCGTTGTTTGTGATTAATGAGGAAGTTGAGGAGGGCCTCATACCTAGGAGAGTCTTAGGTAGAAAGTTAGCACGGATAGTGATTAAGTGAGAAGTTGTAAACGGGGGAGTTTAGCTTTAAATTTATATTATTATAGTGGACTTTATCCTTGACTTGGTATGCCTCTAGAGTAGGTGTTGTTGTAACCGAACTGGGTTAACAATTACGTGTGTTGTTTATGATTTTCAGTATTGTTTTGCATGTTTTATACCATGCTTGTGTATTTTGTTCATATCAGATGTCTCAAAATGTCATAGGACATCTAAATTCTGATATACCAAAATTTCAATTGGTATCAGAGCAGGCATCATGTTTTGTTTCTGGGTGAGATCCTGGGAAGATAATTTTTGGTCATGGGCAAGGAATGAGGTTGTTACTGAAAAGTTGTTTGAACTTGGATAGTTCATATTGTTGTTTAAATGGTCCCTTGAAGTTGGAGGATAAACTATTCGTGACAGGGTGTGTATTGACCCCGTTTGATGTTGTCAGGTGTGTAGCTTTAGTGGTGAGTTGTTTTGTGGTTTGATTCATTTTCAAACCTATGTTGACCCGTTGCACCTGGAGTATGATGTTTTTATGAAAAAGTTATTGAAGTGTGCCTGGAGGTTGTTGAGGAGTTTTCTAGTTTGTATTCTGTTGCATATGTATCTAATGGAAAACTTATGGTGGTGTAGTGAGTTTCTGGTGTTGAGGTTGTAGCCATATGTTCTTCTCTGAAGGTGTATCCCATGGTGTGGTGATACTTAGAGGATAGTTTCAACCAGCTTGCTAAAGTTGGCCAAGATACTTGGGTTTTATCTCAAGTCCACTCATAAAGGCACTTTCAAATGTGGTTGATGAAAAGAGTTTTGAAGGTGGCAAGAGATATTGTTTATTGTTGCTTCCAAAGGGATCTTCCTAGTTTGTGGCTAGATTAGGAAAGTTGTCCTGGCCCTATTGTTTGTTGATGATGGTATGGAAGATGGAAGCCTATTCAAGACCTTGAAGGTGATCAAGGTATATTCTGATTTTCTGGGAGAAGTAAGGACTTCAGAACCAATCTCAACAATGTGTTGATTGGGTATAGGAAAGATGTTCTACCAGATATTGGAACATCTCATCAGCAATTTGAGCAGAATCCTGTTCAACAGAGGATTGGCTTAGCAGATGCTTTGGGTGCTAAACAAATTTTTATTAATCACATATGTTTGGAACCTACTCCTGATCTGGAAGAGGAGGCATATGGGGTGGTATTTGAGTTAGTCAAGAGATGATTAACCTGTTGAGTACTTCTTGGTTCAGTTTATTTCTGACCCAAGTAAGTAGGAGTGAAGAGACTGAGATTTATCTTCTTGTGGAGACTTGTTAAAGGTATCTCAACCAGTTCATTTATGGAATCTTGTGTATGGCCATAAAACAGATTTTGTGAGAGAAAAATTATGGGAGTGTACCAAATGCAGACTGTGCTACTATTGAGGGGAAGAATATATGATTATCTAGGATGTTCTTAGCATTTGTTGAGGTGGAGCCTCTAATCTAGAGTTGGAGGACCTTGAAGAAATGTCAGACATAATGTCTTGACATCATTTAAAAATTTATTTTTCTGAAATGTGTCTGGTTGGTGTTTCTTTAAAACAGTATGGAGGTTTTTTACTCAAACTTGGTATTCTTATAAAGTCTATGAGAGTATAGAACTCTTGTTTTATAGTAGAAGATACATCCAAGGGATTGTCTGCAATGGAGTTGTGTCAACCTGAGCTAAGTGGTTGACTGGTATTTGCACTATTGAAGTTTCATCTGAATCACCTAGGATGAGCATTTCAGATTTTTGTCTGGAGTAAGAAGGAGGGGTTTTTTAACCAAAGGATCATGGTTCTTATGAAAGGGAGTTCGATTATTTTCCCTGTTATCTATTTAGGAAGTTTCTCCTCAAGTTGGGGTTCAGACATGTGATATCCTCACATGATGGAACATTTGTCTCTGTAAGGATTGAAAGGAATCCTTGTATATTAAATAATTGGGAGAAGCGGACTTATTTTGAACAGTATGTGTGGTATGATGATAATTCAATTCCATGTTTATTGAAGTCTGCTACAAATGCCTATTAGAGGGAATCTCCTCTATAGGTGCAGAAGATTGGTGTCCAACACCTCAAAGTCAGACAGGAGGTCAATATGTATGAGAAGAAGATTCTTGAGGTGTACATGCTACTGCATGTGTGTATGATCCAGGTTTAAAGGTTGATCAGCTATTGATGGTTTATCCACTTGTATCCCAAGCAAGAGTGGTGTA